>QJPP01007468.1:0-600000 GCA_003996215.1 Jaltomata sinuosa | reverse complement strand
AAATCAGAACTACGCGACCACGAGTTTTAGACCACGCGACCGCGAGGAGAGAAAACACAGAACTTCGCAATCACAAAGCATGATCATGCGATTGGGATGATGGCGTCATTAGCTGCAGGGCAGATTTGGAAATTCCCATTTTCGGAAACCCCAATTCACATAAAATACTTCTAAGCCATCTTTAATATCATCTTTGGCTGGATCTTTGGCTATTTTGAGAGCTTGGGAGCAAGGTTCATTAACCAACACCATAAGAGTGAAGATTTGGATGCTCTTCATTGTAAAATCTTTAGTTCCATTCTTCAACTCTTGTTCTTAATTGCTATTTTATTGGTGTATTGTTGATTTAAGATTTTGGGTTTGTATTAGAGATAATACTTGTTGGGTTATTGAATTCATATATAGATTTGTTCCTTGTTTGATTATTTGGGTCTATTAATTCATCCATTCTTGAATTTAGAGTCAATTGTTGCAAACATTGACTTAACTTTCTAATTTGGGTTTTTGCTCAGGAGAGAAATTCTCAAATTTGGGATGTTTCGATAGTGGGAACTTGGGAATCCATCTATATTGGAGGCTAGGAATAGATCCTATCAAAAAAATCTCCCATTTAAGGGTCCGAGCTAGGAATAGGACAACCTCCCCAAGTTAATTAGTTGCTTATTTATTGCACCGAATGATGTTCTAACCGAAATCAGTCAGAAATGTGGATGTTGATCGGGAGATAGCACTCCACACTTATTACCAAGACTACCTAAGTGTCAATCGGGTGCAAGTCTTGTGAATTTGCATTCCCAAGCCCATATCCCCCTTGTTATCCTTGCTTGGCCAAAGTAAGGTGAAAGCCATTGATCAATCTATCTTTTATTTGATTTTCTTTATTTTTTAGTTGTAGTCTAGAACCCCCCTTTTTAGATATCCTTTCCCTTTTTCGTTCTTTGAACTTCAATAAGTTGCTTTCATTCTTCACTAGCTCAATCGCGACTACATTGTTCCCTTGGGTTCGACCCCAACACCCGTTGGGAATTATAAATTTTGTTTTGACTACGCGATCGCCGTGACCTCCTTAAGTGGAGAGCCACGATTTGAGCGTTTATCAGTGGGCCATGCAACCCAAAACTGGAAACGAAAAACATTCGTGTGTTTTTTACCATCTCGAGAGCACATGCTCAAAATTTGAGCGGAAACTGACATGAAATGGGGCTCCAAAACAGCCCATCATGCAAGGATTTAAAGAGGGAAATCAATAGGGAAAACGGGAATTAAAGAGAGAACTTACCTATCTTAGAAGTCAATAAACGAGCTAGGATCGATGAAATATTATCCCCCAATCTGTTGGGGTCAAAAATGGTGAAATATGGAGTATTTGGGGGTTCTTGGCTATAGAGGAATGGAGGTGTTATGTTTGGAGAAATGAAGATGGAAGAAGGAAAAGGCAACTTAAAGCTGACTACCTTGGCCTTTGGGAATGTTGCTAAGGCGTCGCCTACGCGAAGAGCAAAATGGGTGGCTGGCCAAATGCCCTTCGCGAATGCGGCCAAGGCCCATGAATGCGAAGAACAAAATTGGGGCAGCTGGAATTTGCCCTATGCGAACGCGGCCAACTCCCCGCGTTCGAGATGAACAAAAATGGGCTATGACAGTAACTAGTTGTCAAGGGCAGATTTTCACACTTTGGGTCCCCAGGAATGCATCTAGGGTCCCGTGAACACAAATAACCTGAGCTATTCAACTAGAAATAGCATTCCGGATCCAATGAAATCAATGAAAATCTTATCGGAGGTCTATTTAACGAAAAGTGAGCCCCACGTCCAAAATCAACCTTTAGCCAACTATTTCCAAAATGGAACCCAATGGCCAAAATCAAGCCCAGAAGCCTCAGGAACCAAACCAATAGTCCTTCTAGCCTAAACTCGACGTTCCAGAGCTAAGAACACTGGCAGAATTTCCATCTGAGGCCGTCTTCTCCAAATGCTGACCAAAGTCAACTAAGCAAGCCCAACTGGCCTGAAAATACAGAATGAGAGAAAATTCCTAGCTGAAAAGCTCCTGGATCCTGACCCAAGGTCCTACAAGACCAAAGTCTATGCTTTAGAGCTAACGGAATATCAAAATTCAATTCTGAGCACATTCACCAAGAATATTGACTAAATACAATGATTTTAAAAGCTTAAAGCTTTAAAACAAGGAACGACCAAAAGACCAAACAAAAAGCCCGGGCACCAAACTACCAGTCTCAGCAAGCCATAAATGGCTTAGGGATGCTACAGGCAAGCTCTAACAGTACAAGAAAGGTAAACACGCGTAAATGATCGGAAGGGTCATTACATGTGGTCTGTGTTGTGGTGTCTTGAAATGATATTTGTGTTTTGAAAGAAAACTTGGTTCAGTTTTACTGAGATTCTGGTTAATGAGGCACTACTGTAGTGAGGCCATCGTAGAGGTCAGAGTTTTGCTATAGCGGGTGTCAGCAATAATATTAGGTCTCACTATAGTGAATCATTGGTCGATATAGCAGGACCATCATAGCAAAAATATCGACTGCTGCAGTGGTCGATGCGAGACAAAATTAGCCTTTAAATCAGTTATTTCAAGTTTCTCACCCTCATAACTTCAAAACTTGTTACAGAGACCTGTGAGGCAATTTTTTCAAGGCTAGGGAAGATTTCTTCTTCGAGGTAAGTTCACCCCATAAACTCTTTCATCTAGTAATCCTTTAATACCCTAGAATCAATGGGGTGGCTTTATTGGTAAATTGTGGGTTAGAACCCTAGAACTTCTAAAACTATGAAAAAATGAATGAGTCGATGTAATTATCATTTTTTATGCTTCTAAGTTGTTAATTAATTCTTCTTATGATATAATTTGATATTCTAATACATAATTATGGTGTTCTAGGACCTAGAGTCCAATGAAGATGATACATTTAGCATAAAAACTACTTTAAGAGGGTTAATGGGTAGAAACTCCATGATTTAGGATGATATGATCATTCGAGAGTTAGACTATGATAAATTAACCCTTGGCTAATGGTTTAAACCTTGGAAAAGGGTAGAATTAGGTGGGTTTGAATTCTCAAAGTTATTATTTGGCACTATAAAATGGGGGTATTTCCTTCACCTATCATATGTATCGGCTAGGTTTCGTCCTGAACCAAAAAGGAATTTTAGTGGACGCATTCATGTAGGAAGGCCGGTGATGACATAAGCTAAAAGACTAATACTACAAGATAGGCTAGATGAGACTCGCTTCTATTCTTGTTGGAATTGGATATAGATGGAAAATCTATAGATCGTAGTAGTTTGACAACCTTTATAATTAACATTTGATATAATTTCATTGCTAACCCCAAGAGAGGCTATATTATAAGATCTAACCAATTCATTATTCCTGAACACAAGGATTAAGAAATAGCAATGTATCATGGGTTGAGCATACCTTTTGCCCAGGAATAAGAAATGGAGCTATTAAGTTAAGGTGTCACTTTACTTTTTCTAGCTCTTCTTTGACTATCAATTAAGCTTAGATGATTAAATACTTTTGCATTGGTTATTTGTAGACTTTGAGCATTCTGAGGCTTTAAGATAGCTTGCTCGTTTAAGTTCTTCGGTTGAGGTAGGTTATGGTTTATTTGGAGTTAAGACTTTGATTAGTCACTTGTATGTGTTATGAGTTGATATAGCATGCATAATTGGTATTCAAACATAAACTGTGATTGATATTTTTAGCTTGATACAACTGGTATGAATAAGCTATTAAATTATTAAAGCCTGTCTTAATATGTCTTATGATTGTGGTGTGCATTTGTGATTATCAATGCATCATGTCTTTATTATCTTGTGAGATAAATAAACAGAGAACATACTAAGATGTGTTAAAAGGAATAAGAAATATATAATTAATCTAAGATGAGTGATTGGAGTTCTATGTGATCTAATAGACTAGAGATTATGTGGTGGATCACGTACCATGCTAGTATAAAATATGATTCAAATATAAGTGGCTCAAGTTTGATGTCAGCTTACAGACAAGCGATTATGTTGTGTCTCGGTTACCACACTGATATGGTACATGGACGCCCAGGGTCCCTGCAGGCCATGACTAATTGGGCAAATTAAGATCCTTTAGCACGTGTGTACAAATGAGTGACATATGTGTGTTCAGATATGGTACAAAGTGATACTGATGAGATACGAGGCTATACAGTTATGATTCAATATGGATATAATTCCATGGTTGTGTTCTGATCATATTATACTTATAGATTTTTTTGATGACTTTGTATGTCTGTTTTTGATGACTTATAATTCCAATATTGATTGACATTGGTATGTCTAAATTTGGTTGATGTACCCAATTGTTGACTACTTGATTCCCTGAGTTACTTGGTTACGTGCTATTGTACCTATCTATTGCTTTTATTGGCTATGTGTTATATACTTGTTACTAATTTGAGTAAGTCTATGATACCTACCAGTATATAGTATTTGTACTGATGCTACTCCCGTACTTTTTTTGAGTGCAGACTGTGTTCCAGAGTCTTCTTTCTGACCTCTCATTTAGTGTCGCCTGCTGATTTGATCTAAGGGTGAGCTACTTTTCTATCCAGGGTGTCGTTGATCCTCTTTGATAGATGTCTATTTGTATTAGACATTATTTTATTTGTTTGATACTCTTAGACATTTTCTAGTTAGAGTCCTTATACGATGACTTTTGGATTTTGGAATTGTAATAGTTAGACTTCCACACATTTACTTTATTTGATATTTAATTCTTAGTATTATATCTCGAATGCCTTAAATTTGTTTAATAAACCTATAACTGCTTAGGTTAGTTGGTAAATTATAGTTCACCCATCGGAGGGTTAGTATGGGTGTCAATCACAATGGTTTGGGTCATAACAAATAAGTTTGCAAAACATCAGTTCAATAACAAATTGTAGAAGTAGCTAGATTTAGAAATCAACTAAGGTATTCATATCAGAAAATCAATTGAAAAAACAATGTCAAAGAAGTATTAAAAGTTTCTACAAATATGGAGATTTTATGCTATATAAACAAAAGTGAAGTTACTAGAGAAGATTGAGTAGAGGTGACAAGCAAGTCTTCAAATTAAAAAGAATGGCATTGACTTGGTCAAATAAGATTAAATGGAAAATGGACTTGATTAGAGTAACTAAAAACTTTGGGGTGTATATTAAATTTTAGGAAAATGGTCAAAAATACCCTTCTACTTTTATTTATTGGCTAACTTTTCCCTTAGTTATACTATAGGGATAAATATACCCCCAGCGTTAGCAAACTTCACATGTATGCCCCTCAATTAAACGAATTTCCCCCAAATCAATAAAAATCACCTAATTTTAATTGAAATTATCCAATTTTCTCTTTTAATCTGAACTCAACCCACTAAATTAAATAAACTCATACCAAATTAAATTTCAAAATCCATCTCTCCAATCTTCTTCATTTCCTTCCTCTATTGAAATACCATGCTAGTTTCACCCGTAAAAATAATTTTGAAAATCATAAAGCAACATATTAGAAATGATCGGGTTTTAATGTATTTTATTTACCAACACGCACTCATTAAAGCCGATGTAGCCTCTACATATAATTAGCTGAAGTTTTCTATTAGAAGAACTATAAAAGTGTCTACACATATTTCTCAAAGACTTGTAGCATCGTTCATACTTTAAATAACTAATTAAATTCATCATTTGAGCTCCTAAGCAATGTTGATTATAGGGCATGCTACTTCATGGAGGAAGGAGATGAAGATGATTGGAGAGATGAGTTTTGAGATTTAATTTGGTACTGAATTTATTTAATTTAGTAGGCCGGGTTAGAATTAAAAGAGAGAATTGGGTAATTCCAATTGAAATTAGGTGATTTTTGTTGATTTGGATGAATCCATTAAATTGAAGGGTATACATGTGAAGTTTACTAATAATGGGGTATATTTAGCTCTATAGTATAACTTAAGGCAAAGTTAACCAATATCTTTTCATTATCTTTTCAATCTTTGTTTATTTTTCTTTTTTTTTCTCTCTCCAGATTTCTCTCCTCCTCCTCTTCCTCATCCTCCTTCTCCTCTCCTTCTTCTCCTCATTCTCCTCCTCCTCCTCCTTCTCCGTCGCGACCATTGACGCATTCACCTTTTTTATTGCATTTTCTTCTTCTTTTATCTTTTTATTTTTATTTTTATAAACTATTTTACTTTCATTTTGAGAATTTTGAAAAGAAAATTATAATTTTTTCTAAGTCACTGAAAGAAATTGTGCAGCAAATCAAGCAACTATGATAATTATTGCAGCAATTGTCGAAGTTGCTACAACAACTACGGTAACTATGGTAAAAATTGTCAAAGTTAATGTGTTGCAGCAATGAAGATAATTTCCATAACAACTATCATAGTTGTCTTAGCAATTACAGTAGTTGCTATACATAAACTAGCGTAGTTGCTGCAGCAACTTCGATAATTGCCTGATTTTTTGGTAGAAAGTTAGAAGGTCTCGGTGAAGAAGATGGTGATTATGGCTAAGAATGAGGTGATGGTTGTTATGGAGGTGATAATAGTGGTGGTGGTGGTGAAGGAGGAAGAAGAAGAGGTAGAGGAGTAGGAGGAGGAAGAAGAAGACGTGGTGGTGTAACAACCATTTTCATCGTTATGGGCGAGACAATTCGCGTAAAAATCTAGGTTGGAACTTTTCCAAAATTAAAAGTTAAAATTTTAGGCTAATCCAGTCTTGGACGAAATCTGTGCAGGGTATGGTATAGGGAAATCTGAGAATGGATTGAGTAAATGTAATAAAGTTTAGCTTGATTTTATGTTAGCTAAGACGATAAGGAATTCATGAGTCTTTTTGGAAGTAAATTTGTATAAGTAGAAATCCCGATATCGAACTCAATATAAAGGAGTTAGTCCGGGATATCATGGTTTGAGAGTGGTTTGCAAAAAAGGCAAAATTGGGAGAAATCTCAAGTTTCTGCCTTGCCACACATGCTATAGCGGGTGGTAGGCTGCTACAGGGTTGTCGCTATAGCAGTATAATTCTTGCTATAGCGAGAGTCAAATATGGTCAATCCTGCTATAGCAGGTGGATTTCACTATAGTGATGCTGCTATAGCAGGATTGGGCCGCTATAGCGAGGTAAATCATAGTTAATACAGAAACTTCCCCAAAAATATTTACTGATTCTAAAACATATTTTGGGAAGGGCTTAGGCAATTTGGGGAAATTTTCACCTATTTTCCATCAGATTTCATTGTAACGGTAAGTTATTTATCCCCATCAACTAATTTTTCAATTCCTTGACCTTGAAATCACTAGTTTATAGATCTTGAGGAGGGTTTAACTTGACTTAGCTATAAATTCTAGTGCAAGAGGGTAAATTGGGTGTAAAACCTTTGGATTATAGTTAAAGATTGATTGTTTACTCCTGCATGACCATAATTCGCTAATGTAACCATGAATTTGGTAGTCTTAGAATGAATTTCTGGTTGAAAAGCCCTAGAATGAGTGGAATAATCATGAAAATAACTTTGGCATTCAGGATTGGGTTATAATCCTCGACATTATAGGCCATGTGTTTGATTATATATTTACATTCCTATTTTTAGATCACAATCAAACTGAGGTTGCAAGAAAAAGGAAAGCTCAGGTTCAGTAGAGCATTTAGGCTTTGATTGAGGTAGGTGACGGTTAGTGTAGTTAAAATTCAATTTAATTTATGTGTACATAATAACTATTCATTAGATTACTTGTACAATGCATGTTCAAGGAAAGTGAATGACTATTTGATATCCTAAGTGTTAATCACATGCAATGATTGTTTAATTGAAAGCTTGTTAGTTTTTACAAGTGTTATTTTTGTTATCATTGTGGTTCTGATTGTATTGATATCTATCATTATTGTACAATGTACCAGTATTTGGACATCTCCATGGAATTTTTGATATAAGGTTGGTAGACACTTGATGTCTGGAATTTGGTACATGGGCAAGAGCTCATCCCCTGCAGGTCAATGGCTAGTGGACAATCATAAGACCCTTAGCATGTGTGTATGGGTATTTGGTGAGTATGATGGTTCTTTCAGTGAACCAGGGATTATGTGTTTCTTAATTATGTTGGTTCCTTGAGTGAATCAGGCTTAACTAGTTACTTGGCATATACGTTGGTTCCTTGAGTGAATCAGACTTACTTGTTTACTTGGCATACATATTGGTTCCTTGATGGAATCGAGTTTAACTATTTACTTGATTATGTTGGTTCCTTGAGTGAACCGGACTTAAGTACTTTCATAATTATGCTGGTTCCTTGAGTGAACTGGGTTTAACTGGTTACTTGATATACATGTTGGTTCCTTGAGTCAACTGGGTTATTATGCTTAATTGCTAAGGTGGTTTCTCATGTAAATTAGGATGCATGTTAATTGCTATATTTGTTGTCTTAGGGATCCTGGGGTGGTCCGGGTTGCTTGCAAGATGTGACATGTTTCTATGTTGTTTATTACTTGTGTAATTGGGACATGACTTATATGATTGTTAAGTCAGGATTGTTAACTGAGAGTTTTGTTAGTGGTCATAGTTTGACTTGACTTATTATTTGTTAACTCATATTGACTGAATTTCATGTACATTATTACAAGGTTAAGTGTTATGAACTTGGAGTAGAGTTGCATGATATAGTATCATGGTTATCTTGCTGTACAATGTTGTGGTTATGTATTCATATTTCTCATTTTGGATTGGCTGATGATCCTACAAGTACATCATTATTTCTTGTGTACTGATACTTCATGTGCTCTTCTTTTGTTGAGTACAGTGTATCTTTCGGCGACTTCTACAAGACCTCAGCTGTGATTCAGATAATCATCAAACTCAAGGGTGAGCTGCATCTTTTGGGCTTCCATGAGTTCATCTCTTGTTTTGCTTCAAACATAGACGTTATTTATATTTTGGGGTTGCATCCCCATCTTTCAGACAACTATTAAGTTTTGGTACGATGACTTTCAGATTCTAAGGGTAGCGCATTTCCGCAAACTTATTTTTATTTTCATTTTAAGATATGAACTATTGGTTATTTAATGAGAATGGTTTTAGTTGCCTAACTTTGGTTAAGTGTTGATTGATTAGTTGGTCCTCCCACCAGGGGTTTAGTATGGGTGCCACTCACGGTGGGTTTAGGTCATGATAAAGTTAGTATCAGAGCCCTAGGTTCATTGATCTCGTCATACCAAAATAGGTCTAGTAGAGTCTTGTGGAATGGTACAGAGACGTCTATACTTTTCTTCAAGAGACTATAGAACTTTAGGAAACTATCCTTTCTTTCTTCATGCTATAACTCGATTCCAATTGGAATCTAGCGATCCAAATTGGTATCTGACACCCTTTCATTCTTTTGTACGCAGATGGTGAACACTAGAGCGAGTGGAGAGAGAGCAACAACTCTAGTTATAGAATCATCTATTTAGAGATGAGGCAGGGGTAGGGAAAGGGGAAGAGGGAGAGAAACACCTGCCAGGAGTGAAGCTTAAGCAGCAGTTGACCAGGCCCATTAGAGGCCAGCATCACCTCCCCTACCCCAGGATCATTTTGAGGACGCTGAGGCAGTGGACGAGGATGGTGTGGAACTGGAGGTGGCAGTACTGATTGGGGGTACAACTCTTCCTCCGATGTCTTATGAGGTCATTCAACAGGTTTTGGCTTTTCTGAGTGGGTTGGCTGGTATTAGAGCCACCCCCACTGTGCTGACTTTCTAGGTTTTGAGTGCTCATGCCACTGCCACTTTAGGTTCCAAGATGGATGAGGCTTCGGATACTGAGGCATTCCCCCATCTTGTGCTAGGCCTTGTCATGACCAAAATCGAGCATGAGTTGCTGACCAAGTTTTTGAATATGAAACCTCCTTCATTTTATGGTACTGAGGTTCAGGATGCATTTGAGTTCATCCTTGATTGCTATAAGAGGCTACACAAATTGGGGATTGTGCTACAACATGGTGTTGAGTTCATGACTTTCCAACTATAAGGGGATCCCAAGCAGTGGAGAGCCCATATAGAGTGTCAGTCACAAGTTTTGCCTCAATTGACTTACGCTCAATTTCATGCCATCGTTTAGGAGAAGTATGTACCCCTCACTCTTTAGGTTTGCAAGAAGGATGAGTTTTTGGGTCTTGAACAGGAAAGTATGTCAGTTGCGGCCTATGAGGCTAAGCTCCATCCCTGTCTCACTATGCTACCCAGTTGTTGGGCACTGAGGAGGAGAGCATCGAGTTGTATGTTAAAAGTTTGAACACTGATCTTCAGGTTCTGTCAGTTCACATGACTTTTGCAAGAAAGAGTTTTAATGAAGTTGTTGACTATGTGAAAAAACTTGAGGGAGTTTAGCAAGTTGGTCAAGCTAAGCTATTAGCCAAGAAATCTAGGAATGTGGGTAACTTCAGTGGATCTTATTCCAGGGGTCACAACCAACAGGTTCTCCCGGTCCCTATTCAGCCAGCTTTGCCAGCCTCTACAGGTGGTAATTCAGGGGCTATTCAGCAGTCTTCAGTTGTTAGAGGCCAAATGGCTTCTAATTCTTTGGCCAACAAACCTTTTCTTGAGCGAGGTTGTTATTATTCTGGTGTTGTAGGGCATTTCAATAGAGAGTGTCCTCTGAGATAGATAGGTAATCAGGCACATTAGCAAGCCAGGGTTATGGTTCCAGTAAGTAGAGGTAGTGGCGGTAATGGTAAGGGCCATCCACAGGGTGGACGAGGGTAATAATCCAAGAAGTTAGGGTAGAGACAAGGTTTATGGTAATGCAATGAAGGGTGGGGTGCAGCTACTAGGGAGGTTTCCCAGCTTGATGATAGAGCTCACTGTTATGCATTCCCAGGCAAGACCGAGGCCGAAGAGTCTGATGTTGTTATCACAGGTACTATTCTCATCTTTGACCAGATGGTTACAATTTTGTTTGATCTGGGTTCCACTTACTTTTATGTATCTATTAGAATTGCTTTTAGGACTGGACTTGGTTTGTGATGTACTTGATTCCCCCGTATATATTTCTACTATGGTTGGAGATTCTATGGTAGTGACCCACTGATAAGGTGATATTCTACCTACTTATTTAACTCTTAAACTTATGCTTTTGTTAATAATAAGTGAAAAAATAGTGCAATTGACACGGATTTATTCTATTTTGTAGGTTTCTGTGTTTTAGAAGTGTTCGGGAAGAATTTGGATGAAAACAAGTCAAAAGGGAGCTATTCAGAGAAGCAAGTGACTGGCAGCAGCACATGCCTATGCGAACGTGGTGTCCCACACGCGTACGCAAAGGTCAACTGAAGAAAAGCTCCGCGAACGTGATGCATTGACCATGTACACGAAGGTCAAATAGACAAAGACACTTCGTGTACGAGCCAGACCTTCCACGTAGGCAAAGAAGGAAAGCAGAGGCAGCTGAGCAGTCTTGGAATTTCATATATTTTGGAAACCCCAATCCACATAAAGACCTCCCCAGCCGATTGTAAATCATCTTTGGCTATTTTCACAACTTTTGGCAAGCTTGGAGAGCAAGTTCATCAACCAACACCATAGAAGTGAAGACTTGGATGCTCTTTATTGTAAAATCCTTAGTTTCCATTCTTCAACTCTTGTTCTTAATTGCTATTTTATTGATGTAATTGTTGAATTGAGATTTGGGTTGTATTAGAGATAATACTTGTTTGGGTATTGAATTCATATATAGATTTTGCTCTTGTTTGATTATTTAGGTCTATTGAATCCCCATGCTTGAATTTATATTCAATGATTGCAAACATAGACTTATTTTTCTAATTTGGGTTTTTTTTAGAAAGGATTACCCTAAATTCGGGAAGGTTCTATAGTGGGGATTTGGGGTTTCTACTCTAGACCAAGGCTAGAGATAGTTTTGTTACTGGAAACTCCCATCTAAGAGTTGGGGTTAGAGATAACCCAACTCACCTAAGTAAATTGTTGATCATTGCTTATTCGTGGTGATTCGAGAGAACTCATGAGGAGTGTTGCTTGATTGGTGAAAAGACGATCAAGTGCACCTTTAGCCAAGACTACCCACGTGTTAATCGGGTGCAAGTCTTGTGAATTGAATTCCCATTCCCAATTCTCCCTTGTTATCCTTGCTTGGCAAAAGTAAGGTGAAAGCCATTGATCAATCTATCTTTTATTTATTTTCTTTTATCTTTAGTTGTAGTTCGTAAATCCCCCCTTTTAGGTATCTTTTCCCCTTTTTTGTTAATTGAACTTTAATAAGTTTCTTAAATTCTCTATAAGATCGATAGCGACTACATTGTTCCCTTGGGTACGACCCATACTCATTGGGAATTGTAAATTTTCTTTGCTCTAACGATCGTCGTGACCTCCAACTCAGGGAGCATGATTTGAGAAGTTATCAAAAATGGCGTCGTTGTCGGGGAATAATTTGGCGTATTAAGTTAGTTCAGAATTTGAGTTTACTTACTCTAGTTCAATTTTGTGAATAGTTGTTTTTCTTTTGTTTAGTTTTAGTTTGTTGATGGCATCATGGCTTATTTGAATGCTAGAAATGTTGATAGTTGCATCCCAATTTACATTCCCGACTATTGTGTTTATTGTGGAGGACCCCACCTTGGATGAAGGTGTAGAATTGGCCCTAGGAGATGAAGGTATTCCCCTTCTCGCTCCTATAATAGGCGCAATTGCTATTTGTGTGGTGGTCATGATGGACATTGGAGCGAATACCCCAATGATGATCGTCCCCCTCCTCCCTCTTGTGCTAACAATGTTGCTAGTGGTACTTGTGACCTTAATAGGAACCATGGCTTAGCAGGCGAAGAAAGCATCTGTGCCAAGCTCCAAACCCTCTTGACCTCGCTTGAAACCCAAGAGGAGAGTGTGCAATCCATGAAGCAAGGTTTTGTGGACGCAAGAGATAAAGAAGAGGAAAACACATGGGAGGATCATGAATTAGAGGTGGTGTTGCAATTAACTACCCCATTTATGGGTCATGATGTCATAGCATCTCTAAGTGAGGATGTTATGAATGAGGCAAGCTTGAAGGTGGAGGCGCCCAAATCCCACTTCAACCTTTGTTCGACCTTAAGTTTGATTGAATGGACGAAAGTCGAAGTAATCAAGCTTTTGGAAGACCTTGGACAGAGGGTGGATGAAGGTCTATCCAGTTTTGAGTTTGTCATGGAAAGAAGGCAAAGTGTCCTTCCTCACTTGAAGGCCAGAAAGTGCAAAATGCAAAATCAAGAGAATGGCCTTCTCATGTTCAAACCTTCACCCCGGGATTGTCACAGGAAACTCGATTCAAGTTTATTTTGAAGGTTCAAATCTTACAAATGAAGATCCAAATAGTGAGGTATCTTGCATCGCGCCGCGATATTAAATTGTGCACTTGATGGGAGGCAACTCATCATCTTTATGCTTTACTTCATTTTTTGTTTCTTTTTGGTGTGTTTTTAGGGGCCCAAAGGAATGAGAAGAGGAACCAAGTGTTGAGAAGCACCAAAAATACCTCTGAAAAATTTGCTTTTTTCACCTGGAAGAGTGCCCGTCGCACATGCCATCGCACAATCAAATAGTGAACTGATCAAAAACATTGGCATGTGCAAATGTAGTGCATTTCACACCTCACAAAGTGCCCATCGCACCAGGCGTCGCACATCACGAGCAGTAAGCTGGAGAAAAATTGAAAAATCTATCCTAGCACTCCTTCTTCACAAACTTGGTGGACCGATCGCGAACGCGTAGGCCAGATAAACAGCAGGCTTTCATGAACGTGCTGGATCGCTCACTTCTTCGGTTGGATCATATGACAATCCAGGAACTACACCTTAGACAATCAACAAATCCTAACATTAAATTAGAATCCCTAACCAAAAAACTGTCCTCTTCAAAAAAAGACTACTAGTCTCATAGCGCATCTATAACTAATAAAAGCCGTGTCATATGTCGATAATATTCGAATCAACAGCTTTAAATGATAAAGCAGGGTATGCCCTTGTTAGAATAGATAGGGATTTTAGTATAATATCAAGACTGACCTCCTGCTTCTAACTATGACTGATTTTTGGATGTTGAGTTCTAAATGCTTTAGCTCGGAAACACAAAAGTACTGTACGCGAAGCAATTAGGAAATCCAGGTAAGTTAAAAATATTCAAAAAAATCAGAAGGCCCCAAACATTTTCTTCTCAAAACAGAAACACTCCTCTTCCTTTTGGCATACAATAATCCCATCAAGTTCTTCCATTAATTTTTTCCCAAGTACAATCCATCAGGTATGATCTCTGCCGCCTTTGTATAGGGAAATGTTTTCCTTTCTTCCTCAACTTAATATGTAGAAAATGGGTAATGACATTCTTAGTTGATCTCCTCTTGCTTTAAATCAACTTATATTTATGTTTAATTGCTAAATTGTTGGGTGAAATTGATTGAGGCTATGTCCTAAATGGTGGGACTAAAAAGAGGTGTTTTAATTGGTTCTATAACCTGGGAGATCAAGTGAAAAACTGCTTGTCTCCCATGTGTTTGAGAAAATGCCTCAAAAAGGATGAGCTGGGCAAAGAAACTTCCCTTCGCGTTTGCAGTCACCTGGTCGCGTTCGCGAAGGAGGAAAATTTTGAAAAGTAAAAACCTTCTTCGCGAACGTAGCCACCTATCCGCGTACGCGAAGAAGAAAGGCTTGGCAATATCAAAACAATAGCTCTGCACAACCCACCTTGGAATTTCTTTTAGCTATTTCTTTAGTGTAAGTGCTTCATAATACATTGTTTTAAGTGTCCCTAAGAACTTTTAACATAATGGTGTGTTTTGTAGGTACTTTGATCAAAACGATGGCCTCCAATGGTAATGACAATGAAGTTGAAAATGCTCTGGATGTGGAAACGGATGAGAACTATGATCAAGATATGTTCCTATCGGCATCATGTGAGCACCGGTATGATGAGATATTGTCCAAACCCTTTGTTAGGGAGAAAGGAATCAATAAGGACAAAGTTGAACATAAAATGCCAGAATTCTACAAGAGGTTGGTAGAGCGGGGGTGGATATGCTTTTCTCCTCCACCTATCATGGTTAACCACACAGTGGTCACTGAGTTCTATGCCAATGCTTCCATCACTGATTTCAATGGTGCACTAGTCACTACTGTTTGGGGAGTCCAAGTGAGTTTCAACCCCAAGATCATCAATGCACTACACAACCTTTCAGATGCTGACACTGAGATTTACATTGCAAAATCCAAAGCTAAAGGACACCAGTGGTTGGTAGACAAGTTTCATGATAGGGTGACTCCAAGTTGGTTGACTTTGCAAAAAGGGGTTGATTCACATGAGTTCACTGCAGAAGCCAAGACGTGGCTTTCGATTATTTGTGCGAGGATCATGCCATCCTTTCATGACACTGATGTGACCCCTGACTGAGCATTGATGGTGGCAGCCCTCATTGATGGTATCATTGTGAATATTGGGCTCCATATTGTGGCTCAAATGGCTGAAGTAGCTAGTGGAAGGTCTAAAAACGTTTTCTTCCCTTCATTGGTGACTTAGTTGTGCTACAATGCTAGGATGTTGCTGAATCCGACTGACATTAAAAAGAAGCCAGCAACTCTGATCCACCCATTGTTGAAAAGGGCCCCAGAAGGAAAGCAGAAAAAGAGAAAGATTGACGTATCTTCTTAATCCTTTGGACAGTTTCCAGAGTCTTTGACTGAACCCACTGGCCCTTCCACCATTGCATATGGATCATCTCAGTCTGTGGGAGCTCTAAAGTCCAGGACCTATCTCATGCGTCACCTATCTAGTCAGATTCAAGGAGTGGATGCACATGTTCAATAGTTGTTGGCTGGATTCTCTACTGGCCCAGCTGGAGCTGACACACTAGCAGGTTTTGAGTCCCCCTATCTCTGGACAAGGTGGCGAATGGGCAGAAATTGATTAATGGGCGCTTGAGTGTAATGAATGCCCACTTGTAGCAAATGAGTCGCATGCAAGGAAAGTTTGAAAAGCGACAAAAGAAGTTCAGCGAGCATGAGAACAAGAAGAGCAAGTTCTTGAATAGGATGATGGATAGATTAAAGTCTTTTTGTGGATCGGGTACACCGGAGGATGATGATGATTAGGATGAAGAGTTACTTGAGTTCCCCACTTCCTCCAGTTCAGATTGATACCCCTCAGGGAGTCCCCTCAAACATAATCTTACTTTGATGCAGCGAGGGCACTGCCCTATCTTAGTTAGAGGTGGCTTGTTGATACGCACTTTATCTTTCTAGCTTTGCTTGCTTTACTTATGGATATTCTTGTTCCCTTGATAGTCTTGTTTTGTTTGTTTTTATACTATTATGCCTTTGTCGGGTGTACCTTGTGGATTTGCACCATCGTGGGGTTTTGATGTTATGTGGAAGAAGTTGTTGATGGTTTAGCTTTTTTGTTTTCTTTACTTTTTAGCTCCTTTTGTTATTTGGTAGTTGAGATGCTGGTTGTTGTGGGCTAGGGGAAGTCTGTACCCATTAGGCTAGATGGAACTTGTCTGAGAAGGGGGATATTGGTATTGCATATTTCGATATGCAAACCGCACAAGCTTCGCACATGCCCACTGACTGGCCTATGCGTTGCACGTGCAACACACACTTTGACTTATGTGAATCATATATGCTTGGAAAATGTGATATTTGTATTGATCTAACTTGTGTAGCCATACCAATTTAGATAGATGAATTTGCCCAATGATAGACTGAGTGAAGTCATTCTTAAGGCAAATCGTCATCTTTTGAGGTTTTGGTTGCAAATTGACTTCATTGATACTAATGAAGTAGTCTTGCATGCTAAATGAAATAGGCATACCCTTCCAAAAAAATTGTGAAAAATGCATAGCGAAGAATGGTGTTTGTGACAACTCCTTTTATCTTTTTATGACTCTTAGCTCAGTAGCGGTGATAATATAGAATGGCTCCTCTTGGTTCTCGTTTAGGAAGTTAAAATTGATCCTTCTTGAATAATTCGTATGTCATGTGTAGTGAGGTTTAGTTGAATGATTATTTTGCATAAATGTCGTCTAGAACTTGCCTCGAATATGATTCAAGGCAAAATTCTAAGTATAACCGAGATTGGAAAATGAATTTAGGCCCTTTTTGATAGCCACTTCACCCAAATGACCTCCCATGACATCATCCCTAGTGAGTCCCTTTGAGCTTGTGACCGTTCTTTGGCACCTCATTAACACTTTGACCTTTTTAGAGCCTCTATCTTGGCACTCGTCCTCTCTAATTGCTTGAAATTGAAATGTGGGTTAAAAAGCCTAAGTTTGGGAGGGAGTGAAAGACAACATAGGCAAATGCCTAAGTTTGGGGGTGCATGTGTTCAAATGAGGAGAAGAAAGGAAATGCGCTTCAATGTGCAAGGTAGCACCTTAAATAAAAATTGAAAATTGCTCCAAAAGTTCAATCCAATGAGCAAAATGGAAAGAAAAAATAGGTGCTACCAAGTGAAGGTGATATAAGGAGTTGAATGATTATGAGTTAAAAAGGATAATCTTCGGTTGTGTGAGGGAGATTAAGGTGAAGTTGAAATTAAAAATGTGAGCGGTGTTCGAAATGAGAACAAAGAGCATTAGGGAGGTGTAGTCACTTGAACCAAATGAGATCCTCAACTTACCCCTAGCTAACATCGTAATCCGCAAGTCCTTTGTTATTGCGAACTTGGCTACCCTATATTAGTGGCGATTTACGTGAAGGGTAAGCCTATGGTTCGACGTGTGTGCACTTGAACTTTCTTGTGAGTGTGAGTGTGAGTGTTTGTATTTGTCCCTTGTGATTGTTTTTTGTACATAATGTGTTTTTAGGACTTTCGTTCTTGTGAGGGCATGCGAATTAGAATAGTTGGTGACATTGATAAACTCCTAAAAATGAATCAAATGAGCAAGTTTTGGTAAACTAGTGGTGTGAGTCACATCTTGAGGATTGGTTGTTGTCACTTGCTTGTTCTTATTTTGCCATGGTATAATTGAATTGTGTTTTGAATTAAAGGGAATGTTTTGAGTAAGTAGCATGCGATTGACTAATCGTTAGTACCAACCGAAGTCATGCTTGGTGTTTGAAATGGGTTTCCCTTGGCTTGTGTTATTGTCATTTGCACTTCTGTTGTATGCCTCTTGAGTTATAATCTTTGAGTTTGTTGAAGACAAGCAATAGTTCAAGTTTGGGGGTTTGATAAGATGGTATTCTACATACTTATTTAACTCTTAAACTTATGCTTTTGTTAATAAATAGTGAAAAAAATAGTGCAATTGACATGGATTTCTTCTATTTTGCAGGTTTTTATGTTTTAGAAGTGTTCGGGAAGAATTCGGATGAAAACAAGTCAAAAGGGAGCTATTCGGAGAAGCAAGTGACTGGCAGCAGCACATGCCTACGTGAATGCGGTGTCCCACACGCGTACGTGGAGATCAACTAAATCAAAGCTCTGCGAATGCGATGCATTGACCGCGTACGTGAAGGTCAACCAGACAAAGACACTTCGTGTACGCATCAGACCTTCCGCATAGGCAAAGAAGGAAAGCAGAGGCAGCTGGGCAGTCTTGGAATTTCACATATTTTGGAAACCCTAATCCACATAAAAGCCTCCCCAGTTGATTGGGAAATCATCTTTGGCTATTTTCACAACTTTTGGCAAGCTTAGAGAGAAAGTTCATCAATCAACACCATAGGAGTGAAGATTTGAATGCTCTTTATTGTAAAATCCTTAGTTTTCATTCTTCAACTCTTGTTCTTAATTGCTATTTTATTTGTGTAATTGTTGAATCGAGATTTGGGTTGTAATAGAGATAATAATTGTTTGGGTATTGAATTCATATACAAATTTTGCTCTTGTTTGATTATTTGAGTCTATTGAATCCTCCATGCTTGAATTTATAGTCAATGGTTGCAAATATTGACTTAGCTTTCTATTTTGGATTTTTGCTTGAGAAAGGATTACCCTAAATTCGGGAAGGTTCTATAGTGGGGATTTGGGGTTTCTACTCTAGACCAAGGCTAGAGATAGTTTGGTTGCCAGAAATTCCCATCTAAGAGTTGGGGTTAGAGATAAGCCAACTCACCCAAGTTATTTGGTTGGTTTATTGCTTATTCATGGTGATTCGAGAGAACCCATGAGGATTGTTGCTTGATTGGTCGAAAGACGGTCGAGTGCACCTTTAGCCAAGACTACACACGTGTTAATCAGGTGGAAGTCATGTGAATTGAATTCCCATTCCCAATTCTCCCTTGTTATCCTTGCTTGGAGAAAGCAAGGTGAAAGCCATTGATCAATCTATCTTTTATTTGATTTTCTTTTATCGTTAGTTGTAGTTCGTAAGTTCCCCCCCCTTTTATATATATTTTCCCCTTTTTTGTTAATTGAACTTTAATAAGTTGCTTGGATTCTCTATTATGTCAATCACAAGTATATTGTTCTCTTGGGTACGACCCCGACACTCATTGGAAATTATAAATTTTGTTTTGCTCTGATGATCACCGTGACCTCCAACTCGGGGAGCATGATTTGAGCGTTATCACCCACGTATATCATGCATGTTCTATTTTGTTTATGTGTCTTCAAACTTGGGTAGACTTGATTATCTTGTACATGTTTGATTTCGATGTTATTCTAGGTATGACATGGTTTCTCCATATCATGTTGTATTGAACTGTAATACTAAGACAATTACTCTAGAAATGTTGGGTAAGGGTAAAGTAGAGTGGGAGGGTGTGTACAAGTCTAAGCCGGTGAAAATCATATCTTTTGTTTGGGCTAGAAAGCTAGTGGGAAAGGGGTGTTTAGCCTTCCTGGCTCACCTTTGGGATGTTAGTGTGGAGTCTACTTCTATTGAGTTGGTCCCTGTGGTTTCTGAGTTTCAAGAGGTATTTCCTACGGATTTGCCTGGTATGCCTCTAGACAAGGATATTGACTTTTATATTAATTTGGAGCCGGGCACTCACCCAATTTCTATTTCTCCTTATCGAATGGCTCTGGTAGAGTTGAGAGAACTTAAAACCCAGTTACATAAACTCCTTGATAAGGGATTTATTCATCCCAGTGCATCACCTTAGGGCGCTCCAGTTTTGTTCCTTAAGAAGAAAGATGGTAGCATGAGGACGTGCACCGATTACAGTCAGTTGAACAAAGTTACCATCAAGAATAAGTATCCCTTGCCCCGCATAGATGATCTCTCTGACCAGTTGCAGGTTGCTTCGGTATTCTCCAAGATTGACTTGAGGTTGGGTTACCATCAACTGAATATTCAGCCTAAGGATAACCTAAGACAGCTTTTAGGACTCAGTATGGGCATTATGAGTTCCTAGTAATGTCTTTTGGGTTGATCAATGCGCCATCAACCTTCATGAGCTTGATGAATGGTATTTTCAAGTCCTTAAATTCTTTTGTGAAAGTTTTTATTGATAACATTTTGGTTTACTCCAAGATTAAGGAGGAACATGCAGGTCATCTTTGCATTGTCTTGGGAATTGTAAGGGAAAAGTAGTTGTATGAAAAATTCTCGAAATAAGAGTTTTGGTTGTCTTCGGTTGTGATAACGCTCAAATCATGCTCCCCAAGTTGGAGGTCACGATGATCGTCAGAGCAAAACACATTTATAATTCCCAACGAGTGTCGAGGTCGTACCCAAGGGAGCAATGTAGTCGCAATCAAGCTAATAAAAAATCCAAGCAACTTATTGAATTTCAATTAAAAAAAAGGGGAAAGATATCTAAAAGGGGGAATTTACGAATTACAACTAAAGATAAAAGAAAACCAAATAAAAGATAGATTGATCTATGGCTTTCACCTTGCTTTCACCAAGAAAGGATAACAAGGGAGAATTGGGAATGGGAATTCAATTCACAAGACTTGCACTCGATTAACACGTGGGTAGTCTTGGCTAAAGGTTCACTCGACCGTATTTTGACCAATCAAGCAACAATCCTCATGGGCTCTCTCGAATAACCACGAATAAGCAATAAACCAACGAAATAACTTGGGTGAGTTAGGTTATCTCTAACCCAACTCTTAGATGGGAGTTTTCGGCAACCAAACTATCTCTAGCCTTGGTCTAGCGAGGAAACCCCAAATCCCCACTATTGAATCTTCCCAAATTTAGGAAAATTCTCTCTCAAGCAACAACCCAAATTAGAAAGCTAAGTCAATGTTTGCAACCATTGACTATAAATTCAAGCATGGAGGATTCAATAGACCAAAATAATCAAACAAGAGAAAAATCTATATATGAATTCAATACCCAAACAAGTATTGTCTAGAATAAAAACCCAAATCTCAATTCAACAAATACACCAATAAAATAACAAATAAGATCAAGAGTTGAAGAATGGAAACTAAGGGTTTTACAATAAAGAGCATCCAAATCTTCACTCCTATGGTGTTGGTTGATGAACTTGCTCTCCAAGCTTGCCAAAAGTTGTGACAATAGCCAAAGATGTGTTTCAAGATGGATTGGAGGTGTTTTATGTGAATTGGGGTTTCCAAAAGGGGAAATTTCCATTTATGCCCCACAACTATTTTTTCCTCTTCGCCTATGCATAGTGCCCACTACGTTCGCGAAGGGTCTCTGTCTGGTTGACCTTTGCATACGTGAGTGGTATGATGTGTTCGCGTACCTTTAGCTTAGATGTACTTTCATACAGAGTAGGGTGCCGCGTTCGCACAGGCCATTTAGCTGCGAGTTCCATATTTCTCCGAATAGATTCCTTTTGACTTGTTTTCATCTGAATTCTTCCCGAACACTTCCAAAACACAGAGACCTGCAAATTGGAAGTAATTCGTGTCAATTGCACTATTTTTCCACTTTTAACTAACAAAAGCATAACTTTAAAGGCTAAATAAGTAGGTAGAATACCAACTTATCAAACCCCCAAACTTGAACTATTGCTTGTCCTCAAGCAAGTCAAAGATTATAACTCATACAACACAAGTGCAAATGACATTACCACAAGCCAAGGGAAACACATTTCAAACACCAAGCATAACTTTGGTTGGTACTAACGATTAGTCAATCGCATGATACTTACTCTAAACATTCCCTTCAATTCAAAACACAATTCAATTATGCCATGGCAAAACAAGAACAAGCAAGTGACAACAACCAATCTTCAAGATATGACTCAAACCACTAGCTTACCAAAACATGCTCATTTGATTCATTTTTTGGAGTTTATCAATGTCACCAACTATTCTAATTCTCATGCCCTCAAAAGAACGAAAGTCCCAAAAACACATTATGTACAAAAAAAATCACAAGGGACAAATACAAACACTCCCACTCACAAGGAAGTTCAAGTGCACACATGTCGAACCATAGGCTTGCCCTTCATGTACATCGCCACTAATGTAGGGTAGCCAAGCTCAGAAGCACAAAGGACTTGTGGGTTATGATGTTGTCTAGGGCTAAGGTGAGGATCTCATTTGGTTCAAGTGACTACACCTCCCTAATGCTCTTTGTTCTCATTTTGAACACCGCTCGCATTTTTAATTTCAACTTCACCTTATTTCTCCCTCACACAACCCAAGATTCTCCATTTTAACTCATAAACATTCAACTCCTTATATCATCTTTACTTGGTATAACCTATTTTTGCTTTTCATTTTGCTCATTGGATTGAACTTTTGGAGCAATTTTCAATTCTTATTTAAGATGCTACCTTGCACATTGAAGCACATTTCCTTTCTTCTCCTCATTTGAACACATGCACCCCCGAACTTTGGCATTTGCCTATGTTGTCTTTCAGTCCCCCCCAAACTTAGGCTTTTTAGCCGACATTTCAATTTCAAGCAATTATGGAGGACGGGTGCCAAGATAGAGGCTCCAAAAAGGTCAAAGTGTTAACAAGGTGCCAAAGAACGGTCACAAGCTCAAAGGGGCTCACTAGGGTTGATGTCATGGGAAGTCGTTTGGGTAAAGTGGCTATCAAAAAGGGCCTAAGGTCATTTTCCAAGTTCGTTTACACCTAGAATTTCACCTTGAATCAAATTCAGGGGAAGTTCTAGATGACATGCATGCCCGAGAATTATTCGACTAAACCTCAACACATATGACACGTGAATTATTCAAGAAGGATCAATTTTAACTTCCTAAATGGGAACCAAGAGGAGTCATTCTATATTATCACCGCTAATGAGCTAAGAGTCACAAAAAGATAAAATGAGTTATCACAAACACCATTCTTCGCCATGCATTTTTCACAAAATATTTGGAAGGGTATGCCTATTTCATTTAGCATGCAAGACTACTTCATTAGTACCAAACAAGTCAATTTGCAACCAAAACCTCAAAAGATGATAATTTTCCCTTAAAAATGACGTCACTCAGTCTATCATTGGGCCAATTCATCTATCTAAATTGGTATGGCTACACAAGGTGGATCAACACAAATATCACATTTTCTGGGCACATGCAATTCGCACAAGGCGAAGTGCGTGTCGCACGTATAACGTACAGGCCAGCCAGTGGGCATGTGCGAAGCTCGTGCGGTTCACACACTGACATGCGGTACCAATATCCCCCTGCATAGACAAGTTCTATCTAGCCTAACGGGTACTCCGACTTCCTCTGCCCCATCAACAACCAGCATTTCAACTACCAAATAACAAAAGGAGCTAAAAAGTAAAGAAAACTAAAAAGCTAAACCATCAACTTTTTTCACACAACATTAAAACCCAAGGAGGGTGCAAATCTACAAAGTACACCCGACAAGGGCATAACAGTATATAAACACACAAAACAAGCTTGACAAGGGCACAATAATATCCATAAGTATTAGAAAGATAGAGTACGGATCAACACGCCACCCCTAACTAAGATAGGGCAGTGCCCTCATTGCATCAAATTAAGATTAAGTTTGAGGGGACTCCCTGAGGTGTATCAATCTAAACTGGAGTTTGAGGGGACTTTCTGAGGTGTATGCATAATCATCTTTTGACCAATCAAGCATATATATCATGTGTTCTCTCGAACCACTATGAGTAATCAATAAACCAATAAAATAACTTGGATGAGTTGGGTTATCTCTAACCCCAACTCTTAGATGGGAGTTTTCGGCAATCAAACTATCTCTAGCCTTGGTCTAGAGTGAAAATCCAAAATCCCCACTATTTAATCTTCCCAAATTTAGGGAAATTCTCTCTCAAGAAACAACCCAAATTAGAAAGCTAAATCAATGTTTGCAACCACTGACTATAAATTCAAGCATGGAGGATTCAATAGACCTAAATAATCAAACAAGAGCAAAATCTATATATGAATTCAATACCCAAACAAGTATTGTCTAAAATAAAAACCCAAATCTCAATTTAACAAATACACCAATAAAATAACAATTAAGATCAAGGGTTGAAGAATGGAAACTAAGGGTTTTACAATAAAGAGCATACAAATCTTCACTCCTATGGTGTTGGTTGATGAACTTGCTCTCCAAGCTTGCTAAAACTTGTGAGAATAGCCAAATATGTGTTTCAAGATGGCTTGGAGGTGTTTTATGTGAATTGGGGTTTCTAAAAGGGGAAATTTCCATTTCTGTCCCACAACTGTTTTTTCCTCTTTGCCTATGCATAGTGCCCACTACGTTCGCGAAGGGTCTCTGTCTGGTTGACCTTTGCATACGCAAGTGGTATGATGAGTTCACGTACCTTTAGCTTAGGTTTACTTTCATACAGAGTAGGGTCCCGCGTTCGCACAGGCCATTTAGCTGTGAGTTCCATATTTCTCCAAATAGATTCCTTTTGACTTGTTTTCATCCGAATTCTTCCTGAACATTTCCAAAACACATAGACCTACATATTAGAAGTAATTCATGTCAATTGCACTATTTTTTCACTTTTAACTAACAAAAGTATAAGTTTAACGGCTAAATAAGTAGGTAGAATACCAACTTATCAGGTTGCCTTCTTAGGGCATGCAGTTTTGAAAAAGGGGGTGATGGTAGATCCCCATAAGGTTGAGGCAGTTAAGAGGTGGGTTTGTCCTAGCTCTATTATGAAGGTTAGGAGATTCGTGGGTCTTGCCAGTTACTATCATAGGTTTGTCAATAATTTTGGTTCGATTGCTACTCACTTCATAAGGTTGACTCAGAAAGACATGCCTTTTGTTTGGTCAAATAAGTATGAGGAGAGCTTCCAAAATCTTATGACACATTTGACAATAACTCATATTCTTTCATTGCCGATCAAAGGTAAGGATTTTGTTATATTTTGTGATGCTTCACATTTGGGTTTGGGTGTTGTGTTGATACAGGACAAGAGTGACATTGCTTATGCTTTGAGGGAGTTGAAGCCTTATGAAAAGAACTACCTAACTCATGACTTAGAGTTGGCAGCGGTGGTGTTTGCACTTAAGATTTGGAGACACTATTTTATGGTGTCAAGTGTGAGGTATTCACTGACCATCATAGCCTATAGCATGTGTTCATGCAAATCAATTTAAATTTGAGACAGAAGAGGTGGATAGAGTTGTTGATATACTATGATATGACCATCCAGTATCATCCAGGCAAGGCTAATATGGTGGCAAACGCATTGAGACAGAAAGTAGTAAGTATGGGCAGTTTGGCCTTTTTAAATATGTCAAGGCAACCCTTGGCTAGGGAGTTTCAAACTCTAGCATCTAAGTTCATGTAGTTTGGTGTTTTAGAAAGGGGTGGAGTATTGGCTAGTATTGAGGTAAAGTCAACATTTTTCGATGAAATTAAGGCCAAACAGTTTGAAGATGCCACACTTGATGCGTGTGGAGTATTGTGGTTTAGAGGGCGAGTAGGGGTTCCTCGAGTTGGTGATTTGATTCAGAATGTTCTAGCTAAAGCTCATAGTTCATGATATTCTATTTATACGGGTGTAATCAAAATGTACCATGGCTTGAGGCAGCTTTATTGGTGGCCTGGGATGAAGAAGGACATAGTAGAGTATGTATACAAATGTCACAACTGTCAGCACGTAAAGTACGAGCATCAAAGGCCTATGGGTTTGCTTCAAAGGATGCCCATTCTTTAGTGAAAGTGGGAAAGGATCGCTATGAATTTCATGGTAGGTCTTCGAAAGACCTTGGGGAAGCATGACTAGATATGGGTTGTAGTTGATAGGATGACTAAATCAGCCCATTTTATTCCAGTTAGAGTGGACTATAGCTCTAAGCAGTTGGCCACTATGTCAAGGAGATAGTTAGGCTACATGGGGTGGAACTTTCCATCATTTTGGACAGAGGTACGCAGTTCACTTCTAAGTTTTGGGATAGGTTGCACGAAGAGTTAGATACCCAACTAACTTTTAGAATAGCCTCTCATCCATAAACTGATGGACAGTTAGAGAGGATGATTCAGGTGCTTGAGGACATGTTGAGGGCATGTGTAATCGATTTTGATGGCCATTGGGACCAGTTCTTGCCATTATGTGAGTTCTCATACAACAACAGTTATCATTCTAGCATTAATATGGCTCCCTTTGAGGTACTCTATGGGAGAGGGTGTAGATCACCTATAGGATGGTTCGAGGATAGTGATGTGAAGCCTTTGGGCACTTATTTGGTAAAGGATGATCAGGAAAAAATGAGAGTTATCCAAGCCAAGTTGTTAGCAGCCCAAGCAGGCAAAAGGAGTATATAGACCAAAAGGTGAGGGACATGTCATTCAGGGTTGATGAACAGGTATTGCTGAAAGTGTCACCTATTAAAGAAGTCATGAGGTTTGGCAAGATTAGCCCTTGGTATATTGGTCCATTCGAGGTTCTTGGCAATGTGGGGCCGGTAGCATACAGGTTGGCATTGCCGCCAAGTTTGTTGGAGGTCCATCTGATATTCCATGTATCCATGCTTAATAGATACCATAGGGATGGGGATTACATTATCAAATGGGATTCAGTGTTGTTAGATAAGGATCTTAATTATGAGAAGGAGTCAATTGAAATTCTTGATTAGGATGTCCAAAAGCTGAGGACAATAGAGATTCGATCGGTAATAGTCAAGTAGAAGCATCATCCAGTTGAAGAAGCCACTTGGGAAACCAAGAAGGACATGTGGGACAAATACCCTCACTTGTTTGAGGATATAGGTATTCTTTCTTTTCTTGATTTGGCTTATTTTTTTATGTGATCGTTCAGGAATGAACTATGGGTAAATGAGTATCTGTTGTAACAACCTTTTTCGTTTATAGGCGATTCAATTTGCGCAAAAAATCTGGGTTGGAATTTTTTCAAAATTAGACGTCAAAATTTTAGGCTAGGCCAGTCTTGGATAAAATCTGAGTGGGATATGGTCTAGGGAATTTCGAGAATGGATTGAGTAAATGTAATAAAGTTTAGCTTGATTTTATGTTAGCTAAGATGATAAAGAATCTGTGAAACATTTCAAAAGTGAATTCGGGTAAGTAGACCTCTCGATATCGAACTTGGCATAAAGGGGTTAGTCTGGGATATCATAATTTGAGGGTGCATTGTGAAAAAGACAAAGCTAGGAAAAATACCAAGTTTCTGTCTCACCACACTTGCCATAGCAGGTGGCAAGCCTTTATGGGGCTGCCGCTATAGCAGAATAATTTCTGCTTTAGTAGGAGTCAAAGGTGATCAACCCCACTATAGAAGATGGATTCTGCTATAGCGATGGCGCTATAGCGGGATTGGGCAGCTATAGCGGGGTAAATAGCTATTAATGCAGAAAATTCCCCAAAAATATTAATTATTTTTTTAACATATTTTGGGAAGGGCTTAGGTGATTTGGGATGATTTTCACCTGTTTTCCACCAGATGTTTTGTAAAGGTAAGTTATTTATCCTCATTAACTAGTTTTTCAATTCCTTGACCTTGAAATCACTAGTTTATGGGTTTTCGGGAGGGTTTAAGTTGACCTAGCTGTAAATTCTGGTGCAAGGGGGTAAATTAGTTGTAAAACCTTTGGATTATAGTAAGGTTGATCATTTACTCTTGCATGACCATAATTTTATAATGTAACCATGAATTTGGTAGTTTTAGAATGAATTTATGGTAGTAAATCCCTAGAACAGGTGGAATGATCATGACCTTAGGGTTCGGGATTGGGTTATAATCCTCGACATTATAGGTCATGTGGTTGATTGTATGTTTACATTCCTATTTTTAGACCATAATCAAGGCGAGGTTGCAAGAACAGGAAAACCTCAAGTTTAGTAGAGCATTTCAGTCTTGGATTAAGGTAGGTGATGGTTTTAATGCAGTTAATATCCAATTTTTGTTATGTGTACATGCTAACTATTCCTTAGTATTACTTGTGTATTGCATGTTCAAGGAAAATGAATGACTATTTGATATTCTAAGTGTTAATAACATGCAATGATTGTTTAATTGAAAGCTTGTTAGTATTTACAAATGTTATTTTTGTTATTATTGTGGTTGTGATTGTATTAATATCTGTCATTATTATGGAATATACCGGTATTTGGATATCTCCACGGGATTGGTTGATGTAAGATTGGCAGACACTTGATGTTTGGGATTTGGTACATGGACAAGAGCTCATCCCATGTATGTCATGTCTAGTCGGTAAGCATAAGACCCTTAGCATGTGTACATGTATTTGGTGAGTATGATGGTTCCTTGAGTGAACCGGGGATTATGTGTTTCCTAATTATGTTGGTTCCTTGAGTGAACTGGGCTAGACTGATTACTTGGCCTGCATGTTGGTTCCTTGAGTGAACCGGGCTTAACTGATTACTTGGCCTACATGTTGGTTCCTTGAGTGAATCGGGTTTAACTGTTTACATGATAATGTTGGTTCCTTGAGTGAACCGGGCTTAGATATTTTCTTGATTATATTGGTTTCTTGAGTAAATCGGGTTTAACTGGTTACTTGATATACATGTTGGTTCCTTGAGCCGATAGGGTTAATGTGCTTAATTGCTAAGGTGATTTCTCATGTAAGCTGGGATGCATGTTATTTTCCATAGTTGTTGTCTTAGGGATCCTTGGGTGGTCCGAGTTGCTTGCAAGATATGACATGTTTCTGTGTTGTTTATTACTTGTGTAATTGGGACATGACTTATATGATTGTTGAGTCAGAATTGTTAACAGAGAGTCTTGTTGGTGGTCATAGTTTGACTTGGCTTGTTTTTGTTGACTCATATTGACTGAATTTCATGTTGTACGTTGTTACAAGGTTAAGTGTTATGAACTTGGAGTAGAGTTGCATGATAGGGTATCATGGTTCTCTTGTTGTACTACGTTGTAGTTATGTGTTCATATTTCTCATTTTGGGTTGGATGATGATCCTACCAGTACACCGTTATTTCTTGTGTATTGATACTTCACGTGATCTTCTTTTGTTGAGTACAGTGCATCTTCCGGCGACTGCTACAAGACCTCAATAGTGATTCAGACGATCTTTGAACTCAAGGGTGAGCTGCATCTTCCGGGCTAGCATGAGTTCATCTCTTGTTTACTGGTCCATTATTTTGGACTTAGATGTTATTTATATTTTGGGGTTGCATCCCCTTCTTTCAGGTAGTTATTAACTATTGGTCCGATGACTTTCAGATTCTAGGGGTAGTTCATTCCGCAAACTTGTTCTTATTTTCGTTTTAAGATATGAAATATTGGTTTTTTAATGAGAATGGTTTTAGTTGCCTAACTCCGTTTAAGTGTTGATTGTTTAGTTGGTTCTCTCACCGTGGATTTAGTGTGGGTTCCACTCACGGCGGGTTTTGTCACGACCCAATTTCTCAGGTCATGATGGCACTTATATCCCTCCTGTACGCGTACTAATCCCCATAGCCAGGAGCGGTTAGTAATGGGTCATTAATAAAGTGAAGCATATACAAGAAAGAGTAATAAGCGGAAGAATGCAAAGAAGACATAAAAGAGAAAGCAACCTGAAATATATATATATATATATATATATACGGAAGCTAAACCATCCCACGACTTGGTATCATAGTATAGAAGCCACTACTAAATATACAGGGTATAAGAGGGTGCAAAAATAAGAATATACAACTGTCTCTAAATAGAAAAAAGAGTACATAAAACAAACGACGAGATAAAGCCAAGCCCCGGTAGCCAGGAGCTCATCATAAGTCTCAAATCCCCAAAAGTTGCACGAGTCTGCGCGATCAATGGCGATATCTCACATTAGGATCTGCACCACGAAGATGCACAAGTGTAGTATGAGCATCAATTGCAAAGCAACTGGGTACCCAGTAGGGATCATAGGCCGACTGAGCATATATAATATATAAAAGCAGTTAATAGCAGATAAGAAGAAAGTAGTCACATAAGCAAACAAATGAAATCACATGGAAGCTATCAACAGGAAAAAACAAGAAGAACACAAGTAAGTTATGCTAGCCACATAATATATATCACAGAACACAAGTGAAAGAATAGAGAACGCACCTGGATCCTTGCAACAATAATATATACAGAGAGTCTAAGAACATGGCGGTATACCGGTAACCTCAAATAAAGACAGGGAAGGAAAAGTAACTACACATAATCATGCTAACAAAATAATGTACAAGGTAAGTATGATCTGAAAGATGAAATATCCAGTAAAAATAAAATGAACAAGTAAGCTAATCTACCTATAGTCCCTACGGGTGCCCATACACCCGAGGAACACTTACAAGTGAAAACAAACCCTCCAGAATCCCATACTACCAGAGCATACACTTAATAAACAGCAAACAAGGGTGGAACCGTGTAAATAATATATGATATGATATGAAGCCAGTGGTACCGTATGTACCTCCTCCGATGCCCGTAGGCCCTGCAGGTAAGACCCATGGAAGGCTTCCCCCATATACCTCTACTCCCTCGTATACTCCTCATCTGGCACTCTCGGCCCGTAGCCCCTAGTCCAGATTGACAAGGTCTATAGAGGTCTCTAAGACCATATATAAATATGAATATCTCAATATTCGTGCCTAGAATCTATCCGGGTCTGAAATCGGTAGAAAAAAGTATGTCTAGCACTCAGGGCCAGCCGAGGCTAGTATCGTATCAAAATCAGTGTGAAAACCATATCTAGCACTCTGGCTCAACCGAGTCTAGTATCAGTTCAAAATCAGTAGAAAAGTCATATCTAGCACTCTGGCCCAACCGAGTCTAGAATCAGTGTGAAAATCGTTGTTTAATCTCTTTTATCTCAAGAAAACCATAAAACTAATATAAATCCATTTTAAGCCATTTATAACTAAAAACGGTCCCTCAAGACAATGCAAGGTTTAAAAAACCGATGATAGTTAGGCCCGCGGCCATAAAAGTAGTAAATCAATGCAGAAAACCCTTTTTGCATGATAATAATGCTATGCTAAAATACAATCAGTATCCCAACAGCTCACAATCAACCAATTTTCCATGCACAAGCTCAATCCACTCTACAACATAGATAACCAGCTCATGATAGTAAATCGATGTCTGGGACTCACAGACATTTCCCATTTATCCCACCATCAATAGTCCAAAGGCAAATACAAGGTCACACAAGGCCACAAGGGGTGATACTACAAAGCAAATTCAAATACTAGAGCCAACGTGGGAAAATACGATGGACAGGAAAGAGCGGATAAGGTCTGGGTTGCCAACCTAGGAAACCCAACCCAAGGATTCTAAATAGTAAAATTATATCATATATAAGCAAAGTCTAAGGTGGGTAAGCCGTAACTTACCTGACGTCCGACGAATAGCTGCTTGAATGCCATCGTCCAAGCCCAAACTGCTCTGAGAAACCTTGAATAACAACTAAACTATCAAGAACGTAATCTACGCGTTAAAACAAAACTAACAATACCCATATTGCTAATAATTAAGTTGGGTTAAAATTTGGTTCGAAAGCAGGCCCATGGGCCCCACAACCCGAAACTAGAAATGAAAGTTATCATGAAGTTCCTGGTGCTTCCAGGAACACATGCTTAAAAATTGAGCATGATTCGAGTAGGAAAGAGTGCCTAAATAGCCCCTATAATGACAAGAACAATGAGGGAATCAAAATGAAGAATTAACGGAATTAAAAGAGAAAACTTACCAATTGGAGTCAAGAAAGTGATCACGGATCGGACAATATTCACCCCAATGATTTGGAATAAGCCCACACAGAAAAATGGAGCTTGGAGCTCAATAACAACGGAGAAAAAGGTTGTTGGGTGTGTTTAAAAATTAAAATGAAGAAGAAGGCAAGAATATAAGCTGCCAGCGCTAGGGTGCAAGCGCGGTCAATAGGACGCAGGGGCGTTGTCGCCACAGCGGGGGAGGGAGCGCAGGCGCGCTCCCTAATGAGGACACCAGGCACCATAGGCGCGGCTGCACAGGTGCGGCCAAAGCGCCGCTGCCACGCCAGACCAGAAAACAGTAGCAACCAGCTGCAAATTCAACTCAAAACTAATCTGATCATACACTCGAGTAATATCCCAAACCTCGTGGACACAAACCAAAGATGCTACCCTACCAGAAATGGTATTTCAGACTCAACATAATTGATGAAACTTCCATACAAGGTCATTTCAGAGAAAAGTGGGCCCCACGCCCAACAAGCTAACATTTCCAAAATGAAACCCAAAGGCCCAATATGAGTTTGGAAGCCTCGAGACCCAAACCAAAGATCCCTCTAGCCTAAAGTTGACATTCTGGAGATAACAGCGCTGACCAAATTTCCATTCGAGACTGTTTTCTTCGAATGTTGACCAAAGTTAAACTTTCAAGCCTAACTGGCCTGGAATCACAGAAAGAGAGGTAAACCCAGCCCGAAAGCTCCCAAGCCATGACTAAAAGTCCAACTAGACCAAAATCCACATTCCGGAGATAACAGAACTGTTGGAATTTGATTCTGAGCATGCTAGATAAGAATGTTGACCAAAGTCAATGATTTCCTAAGTTAAAGCTCTAAAATAGGGAAATGGTCATAACAGCCTAACAAATGGCCTGGGCACCTAACCACCAGTCCCAGCAAGCCATAAATGTCTTGGGGACCCTACATGAAAGGTATAACAATGCAAAGAAGGCATAAATGTGATAATGAGTGGAAAGGTCATTACATCATCCACTACTAAAAAGGACTATCATCCTCGAAAGTCATGAAAGAGGGAGTACATGAAGTCTCAAACAACTACGAATATTGATCCTGTATCTCTCTCTTGGTCTCCCATGTAGCCTCCTCAACTGGACGGTGCCTCCACAGAACCTTAACCATAGGAATCTCTCTAGACCTCAATATCCTGACGTCTATGGCTAGAATGGCTACTGGCTTCTCAACCAAAGTAAAACTCTCATCCAACTGCACCGAATCCCACTGCAACACATATGACTAATTTGGAACATAATGCCTCAACATAGATATGTGGAAGACTGGGTGCATAGCTGAAAACATCGGAGGTAAGGCTAATAGATAAGCAACACTACCAACCTTCTGAAGAATCTCAAATGGCCTAAATACCTAGGGCTATTCCTCCCCCTCCCTCGCCAAATCTCATCACGCCCTTCATTGGTGACACTAGAAGAAATACTAAATCACTAACACTGAACTCTAAGGCACGAAGTCTATAATCTACGTAGCTATTCTACCTACTCTGGGCTACTCAAAGTTTATCTTGAATCACCCAGACTCTGTCTAAGGAATCACGGAGCAAGTCTGTACTCTGTAGCCTGGACTCCAAACCATTAAACCAACTCACGGGTGATCTACAATGCCTACCATACAAAGCCTCTAAAGGTGCCATGCCAATACTCGAGTGATAATTGTTATTTTAAGAAAACTCCACCAAAGGCACATACTAATCCCATAAACCTCTAAAGTAAAGAATACAGTCCCGTAACATTTCCTCTAAGACTTGGATAGTCCTCTCAAATAGGTCATCTGTCTGAGGGTGGAATGTAGTGCTAAGCTAAACCTATGTACCCATGTCTCGCTGAATAGTCCTCCAAAGCTGAGATGTGAATTGAGTATTGCAATCTGAAATGATAAAAGCTGGAACCCTATGCAAATGGACAACCTCTTGGAGATAAATCTGAGTTAACCTCTTTGCATTATAGGAAGAATGGATTAGTAAGAAATGTGCAGACTTAGTCAGCCTATGAACAATAACCCAAATGGAGCCAAACCCTTGAAAAGTACGTGGAAATCATTCTATGAAGTCCATAGTAATCTCTTCCCACTTCCACTCAGGAATAGAAAGCCTCTGCATAAATCCACCATGTCTCATGTGCTCGAACTTAACATGCTGATAGTTCAAGCATCAAGATACAAATTCCTCTATGTCCTGCTTCATACCACTCCACCAGTAAAGCTGTCTCAAATCTCTATATATCTTAGTTGCACCCGGATGGATGGAATATCTGGAACAATGATCCTCACAAAGAATCAATTGAATCAAGTCCCTAACTCTTATAACACAAAGGCGACCATCAAACCTCAGAACATCGTCAGAATCTAAAGTAGCCCTGCTGGCCTCATCCTGTACAACCTGATCATGAATATAACATAACTATTGATCTTTAAATTGACGCTGCTGAATCTGATCAACTAGAGTATAACGGACCTCAACACTGGCAAGAACTCTGCTGGGATCTAACAAATCAAGTCTAACCAAGTAATTAGCCAAGTACTAGATATCCAAGACCAACGGTCGCTTCAAAACTGAAAAAGAAGCCAAGCTGCCCATACTCACTGCCTTCTAAATTAAGGCATCTGTTACCATATTTTCCTTGCTCGGATGGTACTGAATGGTAAAGTTGTAGTCCTTCAGTAACTCAACCTATCTTTGCTACCTAGAGTTCAGCTTTCACTAGCTCATGATGTACTGAAGACTATGGTGGTTAATTAAAATCTCACAGTGAACTCCATATAGGTAATACCTCCAAATCTTGAGTGCGAAGACTACTACCACCAACTCTAAGTCATGAGTGGGGTAGTTGTGCTCGTGATCCTTTAGCTGCCTCGAATACATATGTTATCGCATAACCCTGATGCATCAACACACAACCCAGACTAGCTGACGAAGCATCACAATACACTGAGAATCCCTGACCCTCAACTGGCAATGTCAACATTGGCGCTGAAGTCAATAAGTCCTTAAGACTCTGGAAGCTATCCTCACATTGATCAGACGACTGAAATGGGATGTCCTTCCTAGTCATCCTAGTCAAGGATGCTACTATGGAAGAAAATCCCTCAATGAACCGTCTATAGTGTCCTGTTAATGCAACAAAGTTGTGAACCTCGGTAGAAGTAGTAAGTCTTGGCCAATCACGAACAACTGCAATCTTTCCTGGGTCTACTCTAATCCCATTCTTAGACACCACGTGTCCTAGGAATGCTACTGACTTAAGCTAAAACTTGCACTTTGAGAACTTATCATAAAGTCGATAATCTCTCAAAGTCTGGAGTACTATCCTCAAGCGTTGCTCATGCTCCTCTCCACTCCTCAAGTATATCAATATGTCATCAATGAAAACAATCACGAACAAATCCAAGTACGGCTTGAGCACCCTATGCATCAGTCCATGAAAGCTGTGAGGGTATTAGTCAACCCAAAAGACATCACCAAGAACTCATAATGGCCATAACGTGTCCTGAATTCTATCTTAGGTATGTCCTCCTCTCTAATCCTCAACTGGTGGTAGCCTAACCTCATATCTATCTTAGAAAACATGGTCGAACCCTGGAGCTGATCAAACAAGTCATCTTTTTGTGCCATTGGATAGTCATTCTTTGTAGTCACCTTATTCAGCTATTGATAATCAATACACATCCACATCAAACCATCTTTATTTTTCACAAATAGAACTGGAGAACCCCAAGGCGACACACTCGACCTAATGAAACCCGTAGCTAACAAGTCTTGAACCTGAACCTTAAGCTCTCTCAACTCAGCTGGATCCATACGATACAGAGTAATGGAAATGGGACTAGTTCCTAGCTCTAACTCATTGGCAAAATCTATATCACGCTCAGGTGGAAGGCTTGACAGGTCAGTCGGAAATTTATCTAAGAACTCCCTAACCACAAGTATCGACTTGAGAAAAAAAAGATCGGTGCTAACATCCTGGACATATGCTAGATAGGTCAAACACCCGTGTGAAACTAACTTCCTAGCCTGAAGGTAAGAAATGATCCTAAGCGGTGTGCAGCTAACAAAACTCTGCCACACAACCGGGGATACGCTGGCCATAGCAATGGTAACGGTCTTGGCATAGCAAACCAAAACCACTCGGTAAGGGGATAACCAGTCCATGCCCACAATCACATCAAAATCTAACATGTCTAAAATCATCAAGTCAGCCCAAGTCTCAAGATCACCAACAACTATCAGGCAAGATCTAACAATTCGATCCACTACTAATGAATCACCTACTGGGGTAGCAACAGATACAATAATAGATAATAGCTCACTAGCCAACCCCAAACAAGGAACAAAGTAGGCAGAAACATACAAGCATGAAGAACCGGGATCAAATAATGCTAAAGTTCACTGGCGACAGACAGAAATCATACATATGATCACTACATCTTAGGACTCTGCCTCTGATCTACCAGGGACCATATAAAATTGACGCCGACCTCTACGTGACTGACCGCTATCTTGACCATCTTTCCTGCCACGCTAGGCACTACCTCTACACTGGGCACCACTACCTCTGGCCAATGGCTGCACTGATCTCAAAGGCTGAGATGGCATAGTTACAAATGATACCCTACTGGGGGAAATCTCTAGCATAGTTACCAATGATACCACACTTATAGAACGGCTCTGACGGCCAACCCTATTGAGATAAAATGGCTGAACCAGAATGGCCACCATGGCCTGATGCCGCAGATTTTGTACCCCTTGATGGATGACCATTATAACCATGCTGACCACTATGACTCTGTTAAAACTGATGCCCTAATGAATTTTGAAGTGATGCCTGAACTGGCCAGCTAGACTGACCCTGATGCTACTGTGGCTGATATCTCGACCCCACTACCCTAAACCTCTACCACCAAAGTGAGAACGACTGTAACTGCCCTAATGGTGTGGCCTCTTATCTTTGGCCCCAAGGTCATGATGATGCAAATCTTCCATAGTGCGATCATGGTATACTACAACCTAAAACTGTCGCACACCAGTAACTAGTATCTTTACAATCTATCAAAGCTTAGTCCTCAACCCTTAAATAAACTGACGAACCCTATCTAGCTCTGTAGGAATAATCATAGCCCCAAATGGAGCCAACTAGTGGAAACGGGTGTCATACTCAGCCACTAACATAGATCCCTGTATCAATCGGGTAAACAACTCTCTACCACACTCATAGTCACTCTGAGGCAAAAACTTGGCCAAAAAGGCCTCATTGAACTCTCTCCAAGTCTACTAAGGGGACTGAGATGGTCTGTAAGCTACCTGAGCCCTCCAAAGCTTAGATGGGCCCTCCAACTGATAAGTTGTATAACCAACCCTGTGAGTATCTAATAACCCAAGATGATGATTCATCTCCTTGCAAGTGGAAATAAAGTCATAAGCATCCTGACCAGGTTCACTAGAGAATCTCGGTGGGGTAACCTCAAAAATTAGCCCAAAGCCTTTTGCTTCGACTATGTCATAACTGGGAGAGGAGCAAGAGGTTGAGCAACTGTAGGTACTGCATGAACTTGTTTACAGGGAGTCACAGTAGCAGGCTGCGCTCATAAACTCTGAGCACCTAGGGCTTCCCCTTGAGCAGATGTATGAGATGCATCTGAAGGCTGATCCCCAACCACACCCAGTAACTGAAGAAGCAAACCCCAAATATCTAATGAATGAGCTCGGGCTGGTGCTAATACCATTGCTTTTATTGGCCATGGTGGCACTTAGGCTACCCCTAGTCCATGGGCTACTAATCTGGGTCTAACTCGGGCTTAAACTCAGCCTTAGGAGTCCTAACTGGTATCACTAATCCGCCATATCCCTGGCCTCTACGTCTATGACCACCCCGACCCCTAGCTAGAGTCGAGTGTGCTGGTGTCAAAGGCTCACCCTAGTCTGCTGCTGAAGATCTCGTATGGGCTATCTGCAGAAGAGTGAACTAGAACAAGTGAAATTTCAAGAAACCATCTAGGATAAGACGCATGATATAGAAGTAATAAAAGAGTCATATTTCCTAAGATGCCACTGTAGCCTCCCAAAGATAGAGTATGGACATCTCTACCCCGATCTGTAGGACTCTACTACACACTAGCTCCTATACCAATTATACTGGTGAACCTAGGCTCTGATACCAAGTTGTTATGACCCGATTTCTCAGGTCATAATGGCACCTACAATCCCCCTGTAGGTGTACCAATCCCTATGTCCTGGAACGGTTAGTAATGATCCACTAATTAAGTGAAGCACATACAAAAAAGAGTAATAAGTGGAAGAATGCAAAGAAGACATGAAAGAGATGGCAATCTGAAATATATATTATATATATATATATATATATATATATATATATATATATATAATATATATATATATATATTATATATATTACATAGCTACAGAAGCTAAACCATCCCACGACCTGGTATCATAGTATAGAAGCCACTACTAAATATACAGGGTACAAAAGGGTGCAAAAATGAGAATATACAACTATCTTTGAATAGGAAAAGAGTACATAGAACAAAAGACGAGATAAAGCCAAGCCCCGATTGCCAGGAGCTCACCCTAAGGCTCGAATGCCCAAAAGCTGCACAAATTTGTGTGATCAATGGCGATAGCTCACACTAGGATCTGCACCTAGAAGATGCAAAAGTGTAGTTATTGCACCAATTGCAAAGCAACAGGTACCGGGTAGGCATCATAGGCCGACAGAGCATATATAAGATATAAAAGCAGTAAATAGTAGATAAGAAGAAAGTAGTCATAGAAGCAAACAAAGGAAATCATACGGAAGCTAGCAACAGGAAAAGACAAGAAGAATACAAGTAAGCTATGCTAGCCACAAAATATATATCACAGAACACAAGTGAAAGAATAGAGAAGGCACATGGGTCCTTGCAACAACAATATATACAGAGAATTTAAGAACATGGCAGTATACCAGTAACCTCAAATAAAGGGAGGGGAGGAAAAGTAACTACACATAATCATGCTAACAGAATAATGCACAAGGTAAGGATGATCTAAAAGGGGAACTATCCAGTAACAATATAATGAACAAGTAAGATAATCTACCTACTGTCCCGACGGGAGCCCATACACCCGAGGAACACATAAAAGTGAAAACAAACTCTCTGACGTCCCATACTACCAGAGAATACACTCAATAAATAGCAAACAAGGGTGGAACCATGCAAACAATATATGATATGATATGCAGCCAGTGGTACCATATGCACCTCTTCCAGCGCCCATAGGCCCAGCAGGTAGGACCCATGGAAGGATTCCCCCGTATACCTCTACTCCTTTGTATACCCCTCCTCCAGCACTCTTGGCCCATAGCCCCTAGTCTGAATCAACAAGGTCCATGGAGGTCTCCGAGACCATATACAACTCTCAATATCTCAATATTTATGCCCAAAATCTATCTGGGACTAAAATCAGTAGAAAAAGGTATGTATAGCTGATGAACGCTCAAATTGTTGCTCTTCAACTAGGAGGTCACGGCGATCGCGTAGTCAAAACATATTTATAAACCCAATGGATGTTGAGGTCGTACCCAAGGGACCTGATTTAACTAATTAGAGATTGTGCGAAGCGGTTTCAAAGAAAGAGTAATTGTTCAACAAAACCAAAGCAATAAAATAGGGGGAATTGGGAAAGTTGTCACTACAAACTCAATTTAAATAAAAAGCTGTAAAATCGAGATGGGTGTACCAATAAGGACTAGATGACTAGGGGTGCATTTTCGATGGGGCATTCGCTATAGGATAGAGTAATCACTAATTCACTTCAATTTTCAGCTATTGACATGGGTAGCGTTCGCTATGAGTGTGGATTTCTATCTCTCGATCAACATCCATATATCCGATGATTTCGGTTAGAACATCATTCAATGTGCTAAGTTACCAACCAACAATTGCTTGGAGAGGTCGTCCTATCTCTAGCTCGGACCCTTAAATGGGAGATTTTGCACTTGGAGCTATCTCTAGCCTCCAATCTAAGTGGATTCACAAGTACCCACTAGCAATTTCACATCCACAACTACAAAATTCTCTCTCGAGCAATTATATAGCCAAGTAAGGTAAATTCATGTTTGCAACCATAAATTATTAGATTAAAACATGGTGAAACTACTAGACCCATATCAAATAAGATATTATAAGAGTGAATTAACAACACCCACACCCATTAGCTAAGCACCTATCATCAATACACCCCTAGATGAGAAATTAGCCACTCATAAAAGAGGAAGAAGATATACCAGCTTGGTAAATCAAATTCCCATCCATTGTAGTTGATTCTCAAGTTTTAGAGTCAAATTAGGCACACAAGTTGTTAACCAAAAGATTGGATTGAAAACTCTCTCTCAATAGAGATGGACAAAAATGTTTACAAGCCAAGAATATCTCCAAGTTATCGCTGAAAATTGTATGCTAAAAATTGTCCATATAAAATAAGCCTAAAATTGCCTTTTATATTCTCCAAAAATTGTCACATATTTTTAGGACAAAATTGCCCTCCGGGTGGTGTGCGGTTCGCATGTCATAGTGTGCGCATCGCACACCTACTTCAGATTGGCCAGTGACTTCAGCCGCATAGGTGGGCTTTGTGTGAAGGTGGTGCATTTCACACCACGAGATGTGCGTGTCGCATGGCGACCACACTCCTTAGCAGAATCTTCAGTCATCTTTGCAACTTCATGTGGAGGAGGTGTGAACCACACCTCGACTTGTGCGTGTCTCACAGCCACCGCACCTCCCGGGAGATTCATCAGCTTTTCTCAACTCTTCACACTTAGCTCCTTTTTGGCTCTTTTTTGGTCCATATCCTTGTTTTTCCTCTTCTATCAAAAGTACATGCATAGACATCAATAAAGGCCATAAGAACTTCTAAATCGATTCAACACATAGCAATAATTCATAGATATAGGCTCAATAAGTTGGTAGATTACCAAATTATCAAACCCCCAAACTTGAACTATTGCTTGTCCTCAAGAAAGATACTCACAAGGCAAGGAATGAATTATGCTAAGGCTCAATTAAGGCACGAAAACTTCTCTACACTAAAAATTTAAGAAAAAGAAACAAACAAAAGACTCAACTACTATGCTTATCTCAATTTGAACCCCCCACACGCTCAAGTCAATTGCTCATTTCAAAGTCTTTTTCAAATGGATATCATATATCAATTAAAATCAAGGGAATTTTACATACAAAACAAGACATTTTAGCTTCTCAAGTCCTTGGCATGGACCGTCAAGGTTTGCCTCGAGATTTGCCACACAACTTGTCTCATTCATTCCCCGCAATTGAAATAGAGACTCTATGCTTCAATTTGAGTGCATGATGCCACTCACCACAAGAGAATACCACTCATATTTATTCAATTCTTAACCACGGGATTATAAGAGAACCAAGAAGGCTCTCACTCTCTCAAGGAAGTTCAAGTGCATACGCATCGAACCATAGTCTTACCCTTCATGTAGATCGCCACTAATGTAGGGTAGCCAAGCTCGAAATCACCAAGGACTTGCGGGTTACGATATTGGATAGAGATAAGATGAGGATATCATTTGGTTCAAGTGACTACACCTCCCTAATGCTCTTTGTTTTCATTTGAAACACCACTCACATTTTTCAATTTTCAACTTCACCTTATTTCTCCCTCACACAACCCAAGATTTCTCCTTTTTTACTTCATGATCATTCACACCTTATATCACCTTCACTTGGTAGCACCTATTTTTTTTTGCTTTTCAATTTGCTCATTGGATTGATCTTTTTGGAGCAATTTTCAATTCTTGAATCAAGATGCTACCTTGCACTTGAAGTGCATTTCTTTTCTTCTCCTCATTTGTTCACATGCACCTCCCAAACTTAGGCATTTGCCTGTGTTATCTTTTGTTTCCCCCCAAAGTTAGGCTTTTAGCCTACATTTTATTTTCAAGTAATTAGGGAGGATGGGCGCGAAGATAGAGGTTTCAAAAAGGTCAAGGTGCTACAAGGGTGTCAAAGAATGGTCACAAGCTTAAAGGGGTTCACTAGGATTTGATGTCATTGGGAGGTCATTTGAGTGAAGTGGCTATCAAAAAGGGCCAAAGGTCATTTCCCAAGCTTGGTTACACCTAGAATTTCACCTTGAATCACATTCGGGGCAAGTTCTAGATGACACTTTTGCACAAGAATCAAGGTAAAGCCTCGCCGCACAAGACTTCATCCATTAGTCCCACAATCAATTGGGGTAAATGATTTTTGACAAGCTATTCTGAGTTCGTTACACACTCGTTTGTGAGTCAATCAAGCCAAAGAGAGAGTGTGCAAGTCATGACAAGAGAATGCTTTTCCTAAAAAAATCATTTCCCTTCTTCCTTTCATTTTCAACAAGACAATTTACCAAGAAAATTTTTCGGTGGCCCATTATGAGACAAGCACTTACGGACTCAATTCTAAACTAACCTTGGCATTTTCCCTTAAGAAAGTCGCCTCTCAATCTATCATAGGAAAACACCAACCCCGTTCGACACACAAAAACAAAAGAAAAAAAAGAAAATAATCAAAACTTTTGCTCCTTGGGAAAGAACCGTAGCATTAAAAAAAACCTCGGAGTTTATTTCTATGCTACTATCAACAAAGCAATTCAAAAATATTTGCGCTCATGAATCAATCGAGAACAAGCCTAGGCGTAGGAATTTAGCGCATTTACAAGGCACGGGTAGTAGAACAATGGGGCATGTAAGACCAACATGACACATCATCAATAAAAAACATCAAGCCCAGCGAGGGCACAATTAAGCTCAAAGTAAAACAAAAATATAATCTAAACAAAAAAGAAAAAGAAAAATAATAGCATCACAATCAATTATCCAAAATATGCCTGACAAGGGCCAAATAAAACTAGGCAGAAATGTCAACTAGGCCCAACAAGGGCAATAAATTGTCTCAAGCCCACTCACGAGCATCAAAAAGCAAGTAAGTAAAGCCACCCCCTCCCATGAAAGAAGCATTGTCCTCAATGCTCATAGTGCAATGGGAAAAGGGTGGAACTCCCTGTAGGATCTAGTCCTTATCATCACCATCATCAGGGACAACTTCTTCTTCAAAATTCTTCCCACTTGGGCCAGTACCACCCTTACGAGAATCTGCTGACAATATGGAGTCGTGAAGGATCGTATGAAACACAGGGTTCTCATCATCATCCGACTCCTGAATAGAATGCCCGGACAACTCTTCTTCCGCATAGGAGGCAAATAAACCATCTAAGAGGCCAGGAATTTTATGAGGTGGAGGCAATGTAGACAAGTCCTCTTGGATTATCGGTGCTTTCCCTTTTTCCTTGGCCAAGTCTGACTGAAGGGATTTGAGAGACCTCTCGCATATATCCACTCGTCTCCATAGAGTGAGAGTACTTTCCACTACTTCCCTCATGGCCACTTTGACTGCTCTCTCGATCAATCCCGGGAGATCACTTGACAAATCCTTCAACTGTCTTTCATGATTATATGTTTTATCAACTATGTCTTGGAGGCTAAGTGGCACCCTGGTTGCAGTAGCTGGAGGAGTATGTTCTTGTGAGGCAATGGGCAAAAGGGGAGGGCATGCATTTAAACATCCGATTCATCACCCTCGGCTTCCACCGATGCTTCAACCCTAGACCTTTTGAATTAGGGGGCATCCTGATCAATCTTATTATCAAGATCCAACACACCAATGGCAGGGATAGAAGTATCACACTTGAAGAATGGAACACCGGCTTGTGCACATAATTTTTTGATCAACACCGGGAAGGGAAAAACATCACTACTCCTTCGGGACTTCCTTTTTATCACCAAGGCAATGACCTCCCCCACATTGACATGATCTCTTGTCATGCTTGCAGCTATCAACATGGTTCCATCGTGCGTTATCTTTTGGTCATTCTAAGATGGTATAAGGCGGGTGCGCACAAAGTCATACCACAAGCGAGTATCGAAGTACAAAGTCAGGCAGGGGATTTCACCTCCTATGGTGGCCCAGGAAGGTGTATCAGGAGAAATAATAGGGGAAGCCCACTCGAGAGGTTTGCGCCAAAGGAGCAACTTCTCCATTAGGGTAGGTGTTGGATCGATTGGATTGCTCCCGTAGATAGAATTAATAGCAGCTGGAGTGATATGGACTTTTTTCCCTCTAACCATAACTGAGTCCAATGAGGGAAATTTCTCTCAACCCCATTTGAGGCCTCTAGCATCTTGGGTAGCTTGGTATGAAGCGAAAAACTCTCAGACCAACTCTTTGTAATAGTTCCCGGGTACTTCCTGAAATGGTTGCCAGTGGCACATAGCAAACTGAGTGGGGATGTTGGGTAGATTATCCCCCACTGCATTCAGATTAAAGCTCTGCTCCTTATTGAAGGACCTGCCCCTATCACGATCATAGATCACTTCCATGCCCTCCATTCCAAACCAAACTCTCTCCTCCTTTGAGGCTTAATCATGGATCGATGAGACTTTCTTTTTCCCTTTTGAAGTTTGTTGGAAGAGGAGGGAGCGGTTGGCCTGAGTGAGCTCCTCTTAGTGTTACCCCTATTAGAAGACATAGTCTGCATCCAAAGATTGTGAGCAGAGAAACAAAAACAAACTCTAATAAAAAAAAGTTAGCAACTAAAAATAGTGGAATGCAATGGATTAGAGAAACAAAGTAGGTATCTGTTGTCTTATGCGAACCACATGCGAAATGCACTAGGAAGAGTGCGTGTCGCATGTGCTGTCGCACAAGATAAAAGAACCTTCAGGAAATTTTTTGACTTAGGTGTGATGTTGGTGCGATTCGCACCATTAGGAGTGCGTGTCGTGCCTCAGATTAGTGATCTGCTCATTCTTTTCAACTTGGTGTGATACCTTGTGCTCCCCACACATCAAGATCTATGCATCATATGCAAAATGCACAAAGACACAGTTGGGACTTTTGGTTCCTTGTGTTCTTGTGAGTTACGCATATGATTCATTGAGCAAGATGTGCTTCGGCAATTAGCACCACACACAGCCAATTCATAATAACAAATGGGGCAAAGGGGATTCATGACCATAACTTTCGGGTACTCAGACTTCCCCGAATTTCCATTGACACACAACCAACAATAAAGGACTCAACGACTTGCCTTAAGATGAACGTTACCCCGTATATCATCGAGAACATCAAGCCCCCGTTGCAACAGTGGGTGCCAACAAGCATATCAACAATTAACCTCCTTCCCGCACGAGATCATACACCCCAACTAGATTTTCAATAACGATCACGGGCATACAATCAGCAAGATTCAACCTCAATTATCAATTATCAAACAAAATCTCATGACTAACGATGACTTTCCCTTAAGAACGACGTCACCCAATCTATCATCAGGCCAAATCAGGCACTAGTCACAAGTGAGTTACTCATACTGCACCCCAACATAGATATTAAGGCTAAACATCACTACCAATCAACATGCATAGTCAAGATTTACAATCTACTAAGTTGACATTAAGAGAATTCATCATTACAACTCAAAATTGGGTACCCAAAATTTTTGTATCTCGCCCAAAACTAACATGGTCAATCTACTAAGCATGCTTCACAATATGAGTTCCCAACAATCACAAAAACAACTATTTAACATTGGGGAACGTACCATAAGTAAAGATTACAAAGGGAAGAACGAAAATAAAAGCTCTTTGAACTCCAACAATGGTGACCCAAAAGACCTCTAGAGAATGACGACGGCGACATAGAAAAGAGGTGGAGAAGATTGGGTGAGAAGAGAAGAAGATTTTGTGGAAGTTTGAGGGGTATGGAGAGACTTTTGGTGGAGAATTTTGAGAGTTGTGGAGAAAGATGGTGGAACAATAAGAGAAAGAGGTGGTTTTTAAAAGAAAAAGAAGAAGAAGAGTGGGTCGGGTCATCTTTGGGTCGGGTCGGTCAATGGGTTAGGTCAGTTAAAAATTTAGATTTACCTCATATGCGCCGTGACATGCGATTCACACCAGTCAAGGTGCGGATCGCATGGCGTATCGCACATTCCCCTTTTTCTCCCCTGGGTTTGCCCAGGCATCTGCTTCCTAGTGCGATGGAGATGCAACGCACACTTGGGCTTGTGCGGTCTGCATGTCCCAGCACATGTCACCTCCATTATTTCAAATTTTCCTCCAGGTTTCTATTTTGGTGTGCGATTGACTGTGCGACATGCACAATTGCTTGTGTGGTCTGCACAGTCCACTGTATGGCACCCTTTTGCCTTGCTTTCCCTTCTTGAGTTCTCCATTCCATGTATTCCCTACAAAATATCAAAAACAACAAACGATAACCAAAAACAAAGAAAGAAACTTGGGTTGCCTCCCAAGCAGCGCTTGATTTAACATCCACTTGATTTAATGTCGCACCATGACGATATTACCTCAATCCTCATTTATTTTTCGGGTTGTTGATGGTGTCGCTAGGCAACGTTCCCTTCATCCGTGGGTTCATTTGGCTTGACAGGTGGGTCATTTGGGCCTCAAATTATTTGATTGAGGCACTATGGTAGCTCACCGTTTGGTGAAGTGTAGAGACCTCACTCTTTACCTCACTCACTCCCGAGTTTGTAGTGTCCACCTTCTTAACAACCAAGGACAACATGTCCTCTTACTTGGATTGTCCGAGATTGCTTATGCCCAGTTTGTAGAGAGAATCAGATTTGTTTGGGGGGATGTAAGGATTCGAGCTCCGGTGATTGAAGAGACCACCATCCTTATCTCTTTCACGCCAATTACTATCCCTCATTTTGTCTCTAATCCAACCTTGATTCTCTTCCCGTGGGAAATAATACCCTGGGCGAGAACCCTCTGACACATTACATAGCTTACCATCAGCCTCAGTCATAAGCTCAATATTATTCACCTCAAACTCAGGTGTACTCACTGCATTCACCTTCTTAACACCAGCTCCCATCACATGCTTGGCCATCAAATCAATTTGAGTCATAATTTTAGCCAAAGCTTCATCTCGCTCCTTATCTTTTCTTCTTGTTTCATTTGTCAAGATTGTTGAGGGCGTTCTCGAAGTTGGCACATCCGCTTCTCTTGTATGCCAAGATTGATTGGTTTTCGTCATTCACTCTAACAAAGTTGAGGCTATTTGAAACTCCAAGTCTATGAAGGTACCACCTCCAAGATTATCATCCATCGATTTGTTCGTGGAGTTCAATGAATGGTAGAAGCTTTGGAGCAACACATTGTCTGACAACTCATGGTTTGGGCACAATAGAATCTTCTTTTTGAATGGTAGCCACACTTCATGAAGAGGCTCATCCAGGATCTGCCTAAAGTGGGTAATCTCATCTCTTAACTTCATCATTCGAGATAGAGGAAAGAATCTCGAGGTAAATGCCTCAACCAACTCTGCCCAAGATGTGATGGAGTCCTCCGGTAATTCTTCCAACCACGTTGTGGCTTCCCCTTTTAAGGAGAAATGAAAGAGGCGCAATCGGATGGACTCTTGGGAAATATGTTGAAAGATGAACGGTTGGCAAATTTCCACGAAATTCTGAATATGCCAGTTGGCATCTTCATGGGCAGCTCCACCAAATAATCCCTTTATCTGAATTAGATGGAGCATGGTGTTTGTCACGTGGAATACAACATTTCCCACCGTGGGGGGTAGGCGGATTGCACCTACACCTCCGTGCATCATAGGTTCAGCAACGTTGGCATTATCAAAGCTGTCAATGCTCGCATTATCTTCGGCTTTGTCCATAGCTGGCCTGCTCAATCAACACTTAAAAATAACAAAAAGTAAAAGAAGACAAGCACTCTCAATTTGACTTCACAACAACAATCAAAAACTAGCTAATATTCAAGTCCCTGGCAACAGAGATTTTTGATGAACGCTCAAATCGTGGCTCTCCAACTAGGAGGTCACGACGATCGCATAGTCAAAACACATTTATAAACCCAATAGATGTCGGGGTCATACCCAAGGGACCTGATTTAACTAATTAGAGATTGTACGAAGTGATTTCAAAGAGAGAGTAATTGTTCAACAAAACCAAAGCAATAAAATGGGGGGAATTGGGAAAGTTGTCACTACTAACTCAATTCAAATAAAAAATTGTAAAATCGAGATGGGTGTACTAATAAGGACTAGATGACTAGGGGTGCATTTCTGATGGGGCATTCGCTATAGGATAGAGTAGTCACTAATTCACTTCAATTTTCACCTATTGACATGGGTAGCATTGTCTATGAGTGTGGATTTCTATCTCTCGATCAACATCCACATATCCGATGATTTCGGTTAGAACATCATTCGATGTGCTAAGTTACCAACCAATAATTGCATGGGGAGGTCGTACTATCTCTAGATCGGACCCTTAAATGGGAGATTCCACGATTGGAGCTATCTCTAGCCTCCAATCTAAGTGGATTCCCAAGTACCCATTAGCAATTTCACATCCACAACTACAAAATTCTCTCTCAAGCAATTATATAGCCAAGTAAGGTGAATTCATGTTTGCAACCACAAATTATTAGATTAAAACATGGTGACACTACTAGACCTATATCAAATAAGCTATTATAAGAGTGAATTAACAACACCCACACCCATTAGCTAAGCACCCATCATCAATACACCCCTAGACAAGAGAAATTAGCCACTCATAGAATGGGGAGAAGATATACCAGCTGGGTAAGTCAAATTCCCATCCATTGTAGTTGATTCTCAAGTTCTATAGTCAAATTAGGCACACAATTTGTTAACCAAAAGATTGGATTAAAAACCCTCTCTCAATAGAGATGGAGAAAAATGTTTACAAGCCAAGAATATCTCCAAGTTCTCTCTGAAAATTGATGCTAAAAATTATCTATATAAAATAGGCCTAAAATTGCCTTTAATATGCTCCAAAAATTGTCATATATTTTTAGGACCAAATTTCCCTACGGGTGGTGTGCGACATGACATGCGGTTCGCACGTCGTACTGTGCACGTCGCACACCTGCTTCAGATTGGCCAGTGACTTTAGCCGCATAGGTGGGCTTTGTGCGAAAGTGGTGCATTTTGCACCACGAGATGTGTGCATCGCATGGCGACCACACTCCTTAGCAGAATCTTCAGTCATCTTTGCAGCTTCATGCGGAGGAGGTGCGAACCGCACCTCATCTTGTGCGTGTCGCACAGCCACCGCACCTCCTGGCAGATTCTTCAGCTTTTCTCAACTCTTCACACTTAGCTCTTTTTAGCTCTTTTTGGGTCCATATCCTTGTTTTTCCTCTTCTATCCAAAGTACCTGCATAGACATCAATAAAGGCCATAAGAACCTCTAAATCAATTCAAAACGTAGCAATAATTCATGTATATAGGCTCAATAAGTTGGTGGATTACCGACTTATCAATAGCGCTTCAGCCTAGCCAAGCCTAGTATCGTATCGAAATCAGAGTGAAAACCATATCTAGCACTCCGGCCCAGTCGAGTCTAGTATCACTTCAATTATTAGTAGAAAAGTCATGTCTAGCACTCCAGTCCAGCCAAGTCTAGAATCAGTGCAAAAATGGTCGTTTTATCTCTTATATCTCAAGAAAACCATAAAACCAGTTTAAATCCATTTAGGCTATTTATAACTGAAAATGGGCCCTCGAGGCTATATAGGGTTTAGAAAACCGGTGATCGTTAGGCCCGCGGCCATAAAAATAGTAAATCAAGGTAGAAAACCCTTTTTGCATGATAATGATGATATGCTCAAATACAACCAATAGCCCAATGGCTCACAATCAACCTCCAGCCCTACACAGGCTCAATCCACTCTACAACACAGATAATCAACTCATGATAGTAAATTAATATCTGGGACACTTTGACATTTCCCAATTATCCCACCATCTATGATCCAAAGGAAATACAAGGCCACAAGGGGTGATACTACAAAACGAGTTCAAATACAAGAGCCAACGTGGGAAAATAAGACAGACCGAAAGGAGGGGATAAGGTCTGGGGTGCCAACCTAGGAAACCCAACCCAAGGATGTTAAATTGTACAATAATATCCTATATAAGCAAAGTCTAAGGAGGGTAAGCCGTAACCTACCTAGCATTTGAAGAATAGCTGCTGGAACACCATTGCTCAGGCTCGAACTACTCCGAGAATCCCCAAATAGCAATCAAACTATCAAGAACATAATCTACACATTAAAACACAACTAACGACACCCATGTTGCTAATAATTAAGTTGGGTCAAAATCTAGGTCAAAAATGCGCCTGTGGGCCCCATAACTTGAAATCAAAAATGAACATTACCATGAAGTTCCCGACGCTGCCAAGAACATATGCTCAAAATTTAAGCATGATTCGAGTAGGAAAGAGGTCTTGAACAGCTCCTACAATGACAAGAACAAAGAGGGAATCAATACGAAAATTAACAGTATTAGAGGAGAAAACTTACCAATTGGAGTCAAGAAATTGATCACGGACCAAAAAATATTCACCCCAATGATTTGAAATAAGACCACACAGAAAAATGTAGCTTGGAGCTCAATAACAATGGAGAAAAACGTTGTTGGGTGTGTTTAAAAATGAAAATGAAGAAGAAGGCAAGAATATAAGCAGCGAGCGCTAGGGCGCAGGCGTGGTCAACAGGCCGCAGGGGCGGCGTTGCCACAGTGGGGAAGGGAGCACAAGTGCGCCCCCTGATGATGCCACCACTTACCGCAGGTGTGGCACCCAGGGCACAGGCGCAGTTGCACAGGTGCAGTCAAAGCACCACCGCCATGCCATACCAGAAAATAGCAGCAACCAGCTGCAAACTCAACTCAAGACTAATCCGATCGCATACTCGGGTAATATCCTCAACCTCGCAGATAAAAACCAAAGATGCTATCCTACTAGAAATGGTATTCTGGACTCAACAAAATTGACAAAACTTTTATACAAGGTAATTTCAAAGAAGAGTGGGCACCATGCCTAACAAGCCAACTTTTCCAAAATGAAACTCAAAGGTCCAAAATGAGTTTGGAAGCCTCGGGACCCAAATCAAAGGTCCTTTTAGCCTAAAGTTGACATTCTGGAACTAACAGCATTGATAGAATTTCCATCTGAGGTTGTCTTCTCTGAATATTGACCAAAGTCAAACTTCCAAGCTCAACTGGCCTGAAATCTCAAAAAGGAAGGTAAAACCAACCTGAAAGCTCCCAAGACCCGACCAAAGGTCCAACTAGACCAAAATCTATGTTCTGGAGCTAACGAAACTATCAAAATTTGATTTCAAGCATACTAGCTAAAAATGCTGACCAAAGTTAATAATTACCTAAGTTAAAGCTCTAAAATAGGAAAATGGTCATAATGACCTAAGGAACGGCCCAAGCACCAAACCACCAGTCCCAGCAAGCCATAAATAACTTGGGCCACTACAAGAAATCTCTAACAGTACAAAGAAGGCATAAATATGACAATAACCAAATGGGTCATTACAGGTTTAGGTCGTGACAGGTGGTGGTGGAGGAGGAAGAGGGGAAGGTGGTGGTTGTAGCGGAGGAGAAGGTGGTGGTTTTGGCGGTGAAAAAAGGGGTGGGAAGGGGGTGGAGTGGGGAAAGTAGGGCCTTTGAGTAAACAATAAAATCTTGAGAGTTTTAAAATTAGTGTCATTAACACTAATCTTAAAATTGTCACCTCTACTCAATAATTAAGACTTGTGTCACTTTCTTTTTAGTTTTGAAATTTTTTTGTCACCCTTAATTTTTTTTCCCCAAGTTATATGTTGATTTCACCAGAAATATTAATTGCTTAATTGCTGAAGATTTAACTGATTAAAAAATATGGGTAGAATAGTAACTCACCAAGAAATTAACTGTTAACTAGAAAAAGATAAAACAGTACAAAAATTCATGAGCCAAAATACAACATGTATACCACCCTTTTTTTGGTTAACTCATATGACATATATACAACCAAACAAATTTGAATAACCTCTAATAAATGATATTCCATTTGATAATAATCTCAAATAATGAATTAGTGGCTACAGTTAGCAGCAAAGCGACGTGTTTATTCGTAGGATTTTTTCATAATTAATAAATATGATATTTAATTAAATAAAGATAGTTTTTAATTAAATAGGATTTTAGTTAAATTAGAAGAGTATTTAAGTAATTTATTTTTTAAACTTAGGGGTTCTGCTTTAAATATATCATGTAGTATATAGATTTTCAAAATAAATATCAATATTATTAAAAGGGATAATGGTCCAAAACACACCTGTACTATGACCGAATTTACTATAACATACTCCAACTTTGCGGGGGTCCTATGACCCCCCTGGACATTTTTTTAGTGTATTTTTACGGCCTTTATCTGCTTAGCTGGACAAAAAAAATTGTCAAATGTTAGAGAGTGCTTACACGCGCTAATTAAAAAGAGAAAATCGTTCATTAAGTCTTCAAATTTTCCATCTGCATAAGCCTTTTGATCCAAAAAGCAACACAAATCAGGAGGCAGACCATAAAAATTCCATTAAAGTAGTTGATCCCTTTCTTCTTCAATTCTACCTGCTTCTCTGTTGCATTTGGAAATAGCTCGATGTTTTCACAATCATGGAATAAAAATTTTATTTCCATCTCCTCCTTTTTCTTCACAATTGATGCAGATTATTCTTCCATCTCTACAATTTCACTATCAGTGAAAGCATCCATTTCTTCCATCTCCTTCATTTTCTTCACATTTGAAATCAATTGTTCATTCATGTCCTTCAGTTTCTTCACTAACTTTGGAATAATGAACTTCGATCGTTCGTCAATTAAACCATCTCTCCAACAAAAAAATTTACACTTCTTTGAACCATAATATGGACAAGACCAAAATCTTCTACCCGGATTATTATCGGACCAAGAAGTCTTCAAAGGGAGCAACATACCATAACTGCATCGCACCTTTGCATTCAACATTGCATCTTCGATGTCTATACAGATGTTATTCAAATCCAATTTTACCTCTTCCATAGCTAACCCTAATTTTTGAACAGAAAATTTAAAGAAGAAATTAGAAGCCCTAAATTTATAATAGTAAACTAAAAATGAATAAAGAGAACATATTTGAAGAAAAAGAGAGTTTACCTCTTCAAATCAATGGCAATGGCAAGTTCTCAATGAAGAACTCCAAGTTCTTCAATGGAAGAAGTATAACAGAGGTAATTATAACGGTACAATGTTTAGTGTAAAAAGTTAATTTAAAAAGAAGAGTTGGACTGCTATGTGGCAAATAGTGATAGGTTTGTGTAATTTTTTTTGACCTCTACGCGCTCAGTGTGCGTGTATTCACTTTCTTGTCCAGCTAAGCAGATAAAGGCCGTAAAAATACACTAAAAAAATGTCCAGGGGGGTCATAGGACCCCCGCAAAGTTGGAGTGTGTTATAGTAAATTCAATCATAGTACAGGTGTGTTTTGGACCATTATCCCTTATTAAAATAAAATTCTTTATAAATAATTATACATGAAAGTATAAAGTACAAGTTTCTATGAATGATGAGCATGAATCAACGTATGATGATTTATTTGTCGAGTTTCAATAATTTGATGTCGTTTAAACCTATGAAGATGAAAATTCTAAGGGTAATTAGATATATGTATTCATTCCAATAAAACATCATAACTTTAAATTTCGCTCCATACAAACATTAAACTTTTCAAATAGATGATTAACTTAAATTAAATAACATATTATGTGAGTGTGGCAAAGTCGCTAAACTGGCAAAACATAATCTTATTGTTTGATGTCTTCATTAAAATAGATGTACGCAACAAAATTGATTAGGATAGCAATTTGATATTGCCATGAAAAAATGGATAAAGTTACTAATACACATTTCAATACAATGCCCTCATGGAGTAACTCAACTCCACAGTCATTTCAAGTTTGCTTTTAAATCTCTCAGTTCATATAAAATCTCATACCAACCCAAAGTTCAGCTAGAACAACAACTGTCACAAGGTATTACCATAATTCGACATTAAATTTGCAAAGGAGAGTAAACAATCAATGAACATATTCATGAATATAAGCAATTCAAAAGTCATGTAAATCATGTCACCAAGGCAAGAAATTATTCCAAATAAGTTAAATAATCACATAATCCTATCACATGACATATGTACTCATGTAAATATTCGACATCTCATTTATACGGTACCTCAATTACTCGTTACCCTTATGCTCAATCAACAATATACTAACCCTTCACAAAGAGTCAAAGTGTCACGACCTGAAATGGGGTCGCGATGGAGCCTACATAACCCCCGATAGGCAAGCCAACCCAAGAATGCGGAAGTATAGTAAAACAATTTAACTAATAAAATACGGAAAGGAATCATACAAGAAGGGGGGCAACAATATATATACATACCAAAAGAAATAAATATACAAAATGGCCCCAAAGTGATCGAGAAGTAAAAACATTAACAAGACCAATCTCGAACCAAGTGTAACTGGTACAAGAGCGTCTAAAGTAAAGAATAGCTAAATAACAGTTGATGTCTATCTACAATACAAAAATATAGACAGATATGTAGATGGAAATTAGTAAAGGGTCTCCAAATACCAAGATCTCACTGCGATTCCGAATAGCGGCTGGCCACAAATGACCGAATGGTCAATGAGGGTGGCTCGTATGAGGTGTTGCATCAAACAAAATGCAGAGTGTAGTATGAGTACCAAAACAATGGGTACCCAGTAGGCATCATAGGCCGATCGAGCTCAGACATATAATATATATTATAAGACACAAGAAAGTAAACTAACTACAGGGATCCACCTAAATCTAGTTATCAACGGAAAAACAGAGCTTTCCAAACTAACGGTGAAGATAATAATGATAAAACAGGTAAAAGCACTCTAAGTACACATAGACAATGCAATGAAATGTATTGTGAGATGATATGATAAAGTATATGGCCAATGCAAAAAGTAAAAACCCGGTGTCTGGTACCTGGGCGCCCGTAAGGAACCTCAAGCTCATCAACAAATGCATAAAAGTAAAATTTGAATATGTGCTCCTGGGGCCACCCAGAATCATACATCGGGCTCATCAACAGAAATTTAAATGAATAAAAGGTCCGAAAACATCCCTCGAACCAGCATAAATAGTGGTACTTTCCTCTTTCAAACACCAGTAGTTAAGTAAAATCCTGAGTTTGAACCAAATATCTCAAGTTTCTTTCATTTTCAAAACCAATAGCCATGTAATGCAGTGATGAGATATGATTTCATATTCTGAGAATATCAAATCAACCAGGGTAAAACACCCTCTAATCAAGGAACTGACCTGGAACTTCATCTGATCCACGATATGGCCTCAGGACCACAAATACACGAATATAGTAATAGACGAGCAAAAATGGAAAATAAGCAGGAAAATAAGTAAAAGCACCTAATTTGCCTCTAAAGCCTACCTAAATCATTCTAAGGATTCTAGTCTAGCCACGACAATTCTACAAGCTCCTATACTAAGGATAAATATGGTACTACTATTCTACAGTCTAAAAAATGGACAAAAAGACAAGAAAATAGGATTTAAGTATAATTCTAACCTAAACCTAGCCTAACGTTCATGAAACTCATAACATATAAAATCTAACTAAGCCAACTCTAAAATAAGTAACTATAACCTACCTCGGAGCCAAACTACAAGCACAAACCGTTACTCGTGTACTTTTTTCTTCTGAAAAGCCTCAGAATGTTGCCTCACTATCAAGAACATAATCCATATGTCAAGACGAGATGAATGACACTCATATTTCTATGTAGAAAATCTAGCCGAAAATTGGGTCAGAAAATGACCCTCAGGAGCCCGCACAATGATACGAAAAATAGATTTCACAATTATGCTCACAGCGGGTTTATAAGCCCATGCCCAAAGTTTGAGTGCTAACAAGACTCATTTCAGGACTCAAAAATAGCCCCAAGGTCCACTTTGATCAAATAAAGACAAAAAAAGAGAGAAGGGAATTAAGAGGAACTTACCAGAACAATTAGGGAAGAAAATGGAAGCTTGGCAGCCTTTGAAGCTTGAAGTTACTGGAAATATTTGGAATGAGGGAGATGAAAATGAAGTTGTAACGATTGGGTCCGTCATTACGAGTAGTCCAATCGTGCCAAGTTTTAGAGTTAGAAAACTTCGGGTTTGGGAGTTTGAAATTTTAGGCTAGGCTAGCCTCGGCCAGTTCTGGAGCGTGGTGGAGTCTGGGAAAATCCGGGTAAGGACTGGTCTTTGTGTCTTATTTTGAGCTAGTTTTCCATGTAGCCAATATATAAAGGAGTCCGGAGGACTTTTCGGAATAGAATTTGGGTAAGTAAAATTCTCAGAATTGCGTTTGATGTGAAGGGGTTATTTCGAATCATCGGGGGAAGCAAGTGTGTTGTGAAATGGGAAAATTTTGGAGATTTTCGTACATTATGTCTGTGATGAGCGCAATGGCTCCATCGTAGTGACCTCCTCTATAGCGGTGGAAAATACCGCTATAGCGGTGGTCAAGGAGGTCAACACCCACTTAAGACCGCTATAGCGGAAGTCGTCCGCTATAGCGGGCCGATGGGTTTTTAATGCAGAAACTTCCCCAAAATAGTTCAGTGTTCTACAATTCATTTTGGTAGAAGGTCTAGGCTATTCCAGGCATTTTTCTTCCTTTTTCCGTCGAAATTCTTCCCTAAGGTAAGGTTCTTGTTCCCCAATCTTTGTAATACATTTCCTATGCGGTAGAATTGCTATGAGGGAACTTGGGGGAGGTTGGAATAACCTAGTAATGGTAGAATTTGAGGAAGAAAGGGGATTCCAAGCATGTACGTTCTTGGGTTTTGATAAAAGTATGTTAAAATGATCATAGGTTGTTAAATTCTCTGTTTTATCCATAAAAAATGATAGAACTAGGAGAATTAACAGTGGCAAAGCCCGGGAAAAGGGTGGGATGATCATGGGTGGCCTGGGGTTTGGGGATTTGGTATAATCTGTGTAATGTGCAGGCCTTGTGTGTTAATTGTATGTACTGTGTGTTGTTTTTAGACCAAGAAGAGGAATCCAGAACCCGAGAAAGCTCGGGTCGAATAGAGCTTGGATCATTTTGAAGTAGGTGATGGCTTACAATTTCGGTGAATGCTGTATATTCTTGTACTCATATCTAAGTGATTGTATGAATTAAATTGCTTAGGGAATTTGTGTGGAATGTCTAAGGTTCCTGTTTTACAGTCTGTGATTTGAATAGTGTTTGCTTGTTGGTTTACAAGTTGTGTGTTCATGCATTTGACTGTGGATTATTGACATTCGGTTGCTCGGGTACCACTCCTGGTACGGGTATAACAAATGGTTGACACGGGTACCACGCCTGGTACGGGTATAACAAATGGTTGGCATGGGTACCACGCTTGGTACGGGTATAACAAATGGTTGGCACGGGTACCATGCCTGGTACGGTTTACTTTTGTTGCATCATTGCATTGTTATTATTGTGTTGCATTGATTGATATTGGTTCCGTGAGTGGACCAGGATGCTTATTGAAATGTGTTATTGGTTTGGTGGTCCTTTAGAGGCCAGGGAAATTCTGGCTAACTGTTGTATTGGTCTTGGTTTAGGCCAGGTTGTTCATTGTCATTTGTGTTGGTCTTGGTTTAGGCCGAGTTGATTCAAGGTACATGTGTGTAGTCTAGAGGGGATCCCAGGGTGGGTCCGGGCTAGACGAAAAGGTATAGTTAAGGTATATGATTGTGGCTTAGAGTTAGGTGGTGGATTCATGCAGGAACATGATAAGTAGAGACTGGTAGTCTAAGTGTGTCTGTGGTTATTTATGCATGTTTTACATACCTTATACTTGATATTATTGTACTGTTATACACTGTTTATTTGAAAACTGTCTGATGATCCTACCAGTACACAGTGGTGGTGTACTGATACTGCACTTGCTTGTCTTTTGTTGAGTACAGGAAATCTTCCAGCGGCTGAGACGCGACCTCATCTTTAGCGCCGACGATTCCTGACTTTCAAGGGTGATCTGCCTGATTCAAGCTACCTTGGGTTATCTTTAGAGTTTCAGTCCACTTGTTTCGGACTTAAAACTACTTCGTATTTTCTTTTAGGGTTGAATCCCCGTATTCTAGATATTGGTGTTGATGTTTAGTACAATGACTTTCAGTTCCTAGGTGGGATTTTCCCAGGTTAATGATTACGCTATAGTTTTTGTTTATTTTGATTGCTAGTTTACTTTTTGTTGTTGGTTTTAGGCTGTTAGTCTAGGCAAAGGGTTGAACTCTATTGGTTCACTCATCCGGGGGTTAGGTGGGTTCCACTCACGATGGGTTGGGTCGTGACAGAAGTTGATATATTTATAAGAACTCAGCTACCTCTTCAAAAGCGGAGATTTTTCCACAAAAGTGGACATCGCAAAAGCGGCAAACCCTCTGTAAAAGTAGGGGTCACTATTCACCCCTGTCTCTACAAAAGTGGAGGTTCTTCGCAAAAGCAGACCTTTTGCAGCAAATACAATATCTGGAAAAGCGGCAAAAGGTCGCAAAAGTGGACACACTAGCAACAGCAAAAACCAGCAGAACTTTAAGGCTAGAAAGTCGCTGAATTAACCCTCGGGATTCATCCGGGATCTCGCGGATGCAAATGAACTATGCTACTCAATCAAAAATAGCATTCTGAACTCAAAGGAACTAACAAAAATCCCAACAGAGATCTTTTTAATGGAAAGTGGGCCCCATGCCTAAAAATTAACTTTTACCAGAATTGAATCCAATAGCTCAAAATAAGTCTGAAAGCCTCGGGACCTGAATCAAAGGTCCCTCTAGCCTAAAGTCAATTTCCAAAGCTAACAACACTGACAGAATTTCCATCTGAGGCTGTCTTCTTTGAATGTTGACAAAAGTCAACTCTACCAGCCTTAAGAATTGCAAAATAGGGAACTGAGCTTAAAACATAAACGAACTACCTGGGAACCAAATCGTTAGTCTCGGTAAGTCATAAATAACCTATAGCCATTGTAGGAAAGCTCGAAATGCAAAAAAAGCACGAAAATTAAGGAAATAACCTAAAAGGTCATTACAACATCCACTACTAAAACAACTTTCATCCTCGAAAGTTAAAGAAAAGAAGATACCTGAAGGCTCAAAAAGGTGAGGATAATGGGTCCACCTATTGGTCTTGATCTCCCAAGTAGCCTCCTTGACAGGACGATGCCACTATTGAACCTTAACTGATGGAATCTCCTTGGACCTCAACTTTCTAACCTACCTGTCCAAGATAGAACAAGGCTCCTCCTCAAAAGCCAGAGACTCACCAACTGAACCAAATCCCACTGAAGCATGTGAGACTTGTCCAGAATATACTGCCGCAACATAAAAACAAGGAAAATTGGATGAACATCGAAAAGAGCAGTAGGCAGGGCCAACTCATAAGAAACCTCCCCAATGTGATGAAGGATCTCAAATAGCCTAATAAACCTAGGACTAAGCTTACCCTTCCTCCTAATCGTCATCACACCCTTCATGGGTAATACCCGCAGTAACACACAGTCACCAACTATAAACTCCAAGTCACAAACCCTCCAATCAACATAACTCTTCTTCTTACTCTGGGAAGTGCGAAGTCTCTCCTGAATGACCCAAACTCTATCCATAGAATCACAAAGTAAGTCAGTACCCTACGGCCTAACCTCAAAGGCATCAAACCAACCCACTGGAGATCTTCACCGCCTACCACACAAAGCCTCGAACGGAGCCATATGAATACTGGAATGGTAAGTATTATTATACTTGAACTCTGCCAAGGCTAAAAACTAATCCCACTGACCTCTGAAATCAATAACACAGGCTGAAACATATCCTCTAGAACCTGAATAGTGTGCTCTAATTGATCATCAGTCTGCAGGTGAAAAGCAATGCTAAGCTCAACTCTAGTACCCAACTCCCTTTAATAGACCTCTAGAAACACGAAGTAAGCTAAGTACCACGGTCAAAAATGATAAAAACTGGCACCCCATGCAAACGGACAATCTCATGGATGTAGATCTGAGCCAACCTCTCAGAACTGTAGGAAGTTTGAACTGGCAAAAAGTGAGTAGACTTTGTCAACCTATCCACGATGACCCAAATAGTATCAAATCCCCATAGAGTATGTGGCAAGCCTACCACAAAGTCCATGGCTATCCGCTCCCATTTCCACTCCGAGATGGGTAGCTTCTGAGTCAAACCACCTGGTCTATGGTGCTCAAACTTCACCTACTGATAATTAAAGCACCTAGACACAAAATCAGAGATATCCCTCTTCATCCCACACCACCAGTAGTGCTGCCTCAAGTCATAATACATCTTAGCTTCCCCAGGATAAATGGAATATCTAGGACAATGAGCCTCCTCCAAGATCAATTGAACTAAGTCACCAACTCTAGGAATGCAGATACGACCCTCAATCTTCATAACACCCTCCGAATCTAAGGTTGCCTTCTTAGCCTCACTGCTCAACACCTTATCACGAATGATCCTCAACCTCATATCATCAAACTATTGTGCTCGAATCTGCTCCAACAAAGAAGATCTAGGCTCAACAAAAGTAAGAATATGACCCATCTCGAAAATATCAATTATAACCAAAATGTTAGCCAAAGACTGGATGTCCAAGGCTAAAGGTCACTCCTCCACTTCTAAGAATGCCAAGCTACCCATACTCACTACCTTCTAGATCAAGGCATCTGCTACCATGTTTGCCTTGCCCGAATGATAAAGAATGGACATGTCGTAGTCCTTCAATAACTCCAACCACCTACGTTGCCTTAAATTTAGATCCTTCTGGCTAAAGATGTACTAAAGACTTTGATGGTCAGTGAAGATCTCGCAATGCACACCATAAAAATAATGCCTCCAAACCTTCAATGAGAAGACCACCACTGCTAATTCTAAGTCATGAGTGGGGTAGTTCCTCTCATGAACCATCAGTTGTCTGGAAGCATAAGCAATAACTCGGCCCCATTGCATCAATACATAACCCAAACCAACATCGGAAGCATCACAATACATTGTAAACCCCTGACCCTCGATCAAAAGAGTAAGAATCAGAGCTGAAGTCAATAAGGCCTTGAGCTTTAGAAAACTCGCCTCGCACTCATAAGACCATTGGAAAAGGATATTCTTCTGAGTCAATCTAGTCAATGGAGCTACTATAGAAGAAAATCCCTCCATAAATCATCTGTAGTAACCTGCCAACTTGATGAAACTGCAAATCTTGGTAGGATAAGTAGGCCTAGCCCAGTTATGAACTATCACAATCTTCATCGGATCCACCATAATCCCATCCTTAGATACCACGTTCGCCAAGAATTCTAGAAACTCTAGCCAAAATTCACACTTAGTGAATTTGGCATATAACTAATAGTCTCGCAAGGTCTAAAGTACAACTCTCAGGTGTTGCTCATGCTTTTCTCTACTCCTCAAGTTAATCAGAATATAGTCAATGAACACAATCACAAAGGAATCTAGGTAGGCTCAAAACACATTGTTCATCAACTCCATAAATATTGTTAGGGCATTGGTTAACCCAAAAAACATGACTAGGAACTCATAATGGTTGTATTAAATCCTAAATGCAGTCTTTGGAATGTCCGCAGCTCTAATCCTTAACTGGTAATAACTGAATGTCAAGTCTATCTTAGAAAACACCGATGCACCCTGTAGTTATTCAAATAGATCATCAATACACGGCATTAGATACTTGTTCTTAACGGTCACCTTAGTCAGCTTCCTGTAGTCAATACACATATGCATGGACCCATTTTTCTTCTTCACAAACAGAATAGGAGCACCCCACAGAGACACACTAGGTCTAATGAACCCTCTACTCAATAAATTATGGAGTTGATCCTTAAGATCTCTCAACTCAGCTGGTTCCATCTGATATGGCAGAATAGAAATGGGCTAAGTGCCCAGCTAAAAATAAATACCAAAGTTGATATCACGATCAAGAGGAAGACCCGGTAGATCAAAAGGGAAGACATTCGAATACTCACAAACCACGAGAACTAACTCAAGTGAAGGTGTGTTGGCACTAATAACACGGACGTAAGTAAGATAGGCTAAGCACCCCTTCCTAACTAACCACTGGGAGCTTAGGAAAGATATAACTCCCATAGGTATGTGGCTATCAGCACCTTCCATACTATAGGAGGGATACTAGGCATCTATAGATTAACGGTCTTGGCGAAGCAATCCAAGACTGCATGGTAGGGGGACAACTAATCCATGCCCAAAATCATATTGAAATCAACCATATCTAGCACAATCAGGTCTACCCAAGTGTCATACCCCAGGATAGTCACCACACAAGCACGATGTACATGATCTACTACTAAAGAATCTCCTACTAGGGTAGATACATGCAAAGACACAGGCAATAAGTCACGTGGAGACTCCAGATGAGTAGCATAATAAGCAGATACATAGGAAAATGTAGATTGCGGATCAAACAAAATAGAAGCTGACTGATGACAAATGGAGATCGTATCTGTGATGATAACATCTGAAGCCTCAGCCTCTTAATGGCCTAGAAAAGCATACATATGGCTCTGACCACCACGACCACCTATCTACCAGACTGAGGACCACCTCTAGTACCCTGGGTACCACCCCTACTACCCTGTGCACTACCTCTGGCTGGTGGTGCTAGAGCCCTCGGGGCCTAAATCGGCTGATTATGTCACCTATGGTGTTGCACTGAAGGACACTCCCTAGCAAAGTGGCCCAACTTACCACACTTATAACAACTCTAGAAAACTATACCCTGTTGCGATGACCCAACTGAATCATAATGACTACCACAGCCTGTGGACCCAGAACGAGCACCTCGCGATGACTCAATTAAATCCTAGCTACTCTAACCCTCAGCAATATATAATGTCGCCTAAACAGGCTAGCTTGGCTGGAAATATTGTTGATGCTGACCCCTACCAAAGTAGCATCTACCACGTGTCTGTGAGCCACTGTAACTTCCCTGCTCGCGGGGCCTCTTATTGCTGCCCTATTGGGCCTTTCAAAGTACACCTTTAATAGTATGGGCATGATCCACAACCTCCAGGAAGGACTGGCCTGATGCCACCATACCCTCAATAGCCAAACGGAGCTATAAAGTCAATCCTTTGACAAAGCGATGCACCCTCTCGTGCTCGGTGGGCAGAATCATAGTGGCATGCCTAACTAACTCATAAAAATGGACCTCATATTTTGAGACAGACATGGAGCCCTGCTCCAATATGGTGAACTCATCCATCAACCACTCCCTCAAAATATGTGGTACGTACTTCTCCAAGAAAGGTGCATAGAACTGTACCCAGGTAAGCGAAGGTGACCCAGCTGGTCTACAAGCTATATAGGACCTGCACTACTATTTCATTGGACTATCCAGCTGAAACACAATATAATTTTCTCTGTCAGACTCAACTAACCTAAGGTTATGCAACCTCTCCTGGCAACTGATCAGAAACACGTGTGCATCCTCCCTAGAAGTACCAGAAAACCTCAGGGACCCAACAGTAGAAACCTACCAAGCATCTTCTACTCCTCAGAAGACATGATCAGCCCAGCTGAAATAGGTGGAGAAACTATAGGGACTGGCAACACCTCTAATTGGGGAGCTGCAGTAGCAGGCTATCCTCTTGAACCCTGTGTTGCTACTTGGGATGAAGACTGAGCCTCGTCACTTACCTGGGAACCAATCGAAGTACCGAGCGACGCTTCTGGCTATGATATACCCTCAAGGAACTCAACCCCAATATCAGGCTTTAGCAACGGTAACCTAGTCTAGGCCTGAGCTGGCACTATAGCCCATCCCCTACCTTAACCTCTGGGTCGACCTCTACCCCATCCCATAGTTGGGGCTCTAACTGTAGGTGAAGCGGTCTCATCCTCACCTGCTTCTGATCTCGTCTGAACCATCTGAGAAAGAGTGAAACAAAAGATACTTAGAAGTTGATAAGGTCAATGATGTGCAATAAGGAATTAAAAAGGATGGAATCTTTCCTAGGAATGTCCTATAGCCTCTCGCAGATAGGATACGAATGTCATTATACCGATCTACGAGACTCTACTAGACACCTTGCTCTTGTATTGGTAAGATCAGTGAACCTAAAGCTCTGATACCACTCTATCACGACCCAAAATCGGGTCGCGATGGCACCTACATAACCCTTCAGTAGGCAAGCCAACCCAAGAATAAGAAAGATAGTAAAACAATTTAAATAATAAAATACAAGAGAGAATCATACAAGAAGGGGGGCAACAGTATATATACATATCAACAGTAATAAATATACAAAATGTCCGCAAAATGATCGAGAAGACAAAAACACTACAAGATCAACCCTAGACCTGGTGTCACCGGTGCAACAACGCCAAAAGTACAGAATAGCTATACAACATGTGTTGTCTATCCAAAATACAAAAATATAGACATATATGTAGATGGAAAGTAGTAAAGGGTCTTCAAACGCTAGGAGCTCACCGCGACTTTGAACAGCAGCTGGCCATAAACAACTGGAGGGTCAACGAGGGTGGCTCGTACTAGGTGTTGCATCAAAAAAAGATGCAAAGTGTAGTATGAGTACCAAAACAATGGGTACCCAGTAGGTATCATAGGCCGATAGAGCTCAGAAAGATAATATATATTATAAGATAAAAGAAAGTAAGCTAACTACAGAGATCCACCAAAATCTAGTTATCAACGAAAAAATAGAGCTACCCAAATTGTCAGTGAAGATAATAATGATAAAACAAGTAAAAGCACTCCAAGTACACATAGGAAATGCAATGCAAAATGCATCATGAGATGATATGATGTAGTATATGGCCAATGCAGAAAGTAAAAACCCGGTATCTGGTACCCCAAGCACCCCGAAGGAACCTCAAGCTCATCAACAAATACATAAAAGTAAAACATTTGCTCCTCAGGCCACCTGAAATCATACATTGGGCTCATCAACATAAAAGTAAATAAAGGAAAGGTCCAAAAATATCCCTCGGACCAGCACAAACAGTGGTACTTTCCTCTCTTTTGAAAATGAGTGGTCAAGTAAAATCCTGAGTTTGAACCAAAAATCTTGTGTTTCTTTCATTTCCAAAACCAATAGCCATGTAATATAGTGATGAGATATGATGTCATATTCAGAGAATATAAAATCAACCAAGGTAAAATATCCTCCAAACAAGTGTCATGACCCAACTACCGGGCCATGCGGGCACCTACTCTAATCCCCTAGATAAGAGAACTCTTACCACCCGAAACAAATAGGCAATGCGGAAAAGAAAAATAAACCATTAAATAAATCCCTTAATAAATAAGAAATCCTTTACAAAATGTTTGGAAAATCTTTATACAACAACTTTCTAATTTACACAACATTTAGAACTTGCGGAAATTTACTAACAATATAAACAACCTCCACAGAACCTAGACTAAGCCGGTACAAGAGCTTCTACAAGATAAGCTTATAACATAAGATGGACACAACTCCCACCATAGAAGGAAGTAGGAGCTACCGGAAGATCACCGCAATCCTGAACCTGTGAAACACCACCAACCCTGCAACCAGACTATACCCAAAAAGGTATAGCAAGAATAGAATCATTACAAACGCACGTACTGGTAGGCATCATCGGCTGACCCGAATTCACTCCTACCATCATATAGAAATCAAGAGAAAATGCACAAGGTAAATGCTTCACCCCTTTCAGCATCACTTTTATCTAATCCCCTCTTTCGGAACCGACCTTCTTAACCTTTCGCTGCCAACTCCACCACCCTAGCCTTGACCTTGACATCTAGAGCTTCCCAAGTCTCGCTCATAACTAGAATTCTCAGGTCGCCTTGTCCCTAGACTTCTCAAGTCTTACTTTACCCTTTACCCCAGTCAACTACCTTGACTAAGTATCCAGACTTAATTCCGCCAACTGCCCAACCAAACCACTTATACCCAAAGTATTACCTACCATTGTCCGGACTTTCCAGGACCTCTAGGACAGCTTTACCATCTGGTTATATTAACCAATAACCACACCCAGACTCTCAGTCTTCCTCTACATTTACCAACCATATGCAATTCACCTAACAACCATTGACACCTTCAATGACCACCATAGAGATACACCTAAATCCCTTCTTAAATCACATAACCCGGAACCTCCAAGGATCCTCCACCCACAGCTAAGTTTTCAACAGACAACCCTGGTCTACACCAAGACCCACCCTTAGCTTATTAACCACGATAATTACTGACCGCCATTAGTACACTTAATGACATCAATTTATAAGCATATAACCTCTTCTAAATAGTCCAGACCCACCCAGATCCCCCTAACATATCTAGGTGTTAACATGACAAACTCGGTCTACACCAAGACCAACTAATAATCAACATAATAACCTGGACTATACCCAGACCAACTAATAATTAACATCATAACCCGGCATACACCAAGACCAACTAATAATTAACATAATAACCCAGTTTACACCAAGACCAAACTAATAACCAACATAATAACCCGGTCTACACCAAGACTCAACTAATAACCAACATCATAATCCGATCTACACCAAGACCAAACTAATAACTAACATAATAACCCAGTCTACACCAAGACCCAACTAATAACCAATATAATAACCCGGTCTATACCAAGATCAACTAATAACATAATATAACAACCCGGCCTACACCAAGACCAAACTCACAATATAATATAACAACCCAGCCTACACCAAGACCAAACTCACAATACCATAATTTATAAACATAGCCAGGTCCATTCAAGGAACCAAATCAATTACACAATGCAATGCAATAAGTAAACCCGTACCAGGCGTGGTACCCGAGCCAACCAGTTAGTATCCCATACCAGGTGTGGTACCCGAGCCAACCGTTAGTGTTATCCTGTACCAGGCGTGGTACCCAAGCCAACCATTAGTATTCCCGTACCAGACATGGTACCTGAGCCAACCGTTAGTAATTCTCATACCAGGCGTGGTACCCGAGCTAACCGAATGTCACACAGAAATCCAACAGTCACAACAATAAATAATTAACTTGTAATCCAACAAGCAAAATACACAGTTCAATTTACCATAGTGTTAAACAGGACTATCTGACACTCCTAATCATACTCTAAGCAATGCACCTCATACAAATACTTAGATAAGAGTACACAAAGATGCAAGCATACATGAATCAAACCATCACCTACCCCGTTCCAGGTACACTATGAACCATCAAATCCCGTCTGAAGACTAACCCCAGTTCACACTTTTAAATATGCAGTTAATTATATTTATTCCTGACCCTCCTCATAGGATCGAGATACAACATGGGAAAACCTCCCCTAGCCTTAGAAACACAGCAATTACGATATTCTAATTATACCAATTCATTTTCTGAAACTTTCGTTCCTTGCACATTAGTTAATTACTAACCCTTTCTGGCTCCCCGCACCTTCCCGACATCCTAGTCCCTAAATTTCATTAGTAAAACCATACCAAATAAGTATACACCCAGAATATCACAAAGCACTACCACAAATCTACTATTTCCAGTTCAACCAAACAACCCAACAATCTTCCTCCAGACTATGTGCCCGAAGGCCTAGACATGGATTCTCCCTTTCATTCTACACAATAAATAGGAAATGAAAATAGGTAAAAAAACTCTACTCAACCAAAAAAACCTAGCCTACCTGAATGTCAAGCAGCTGCACGATGCAATTTCTGGCTCTATGAAGGCATTTTTTGATGGATGATAGGCCCGAAATCCATGGTTTTGCGTTCTTTCAGTTGGAATTTCCCTTTCCCATGACTTCCAAGCCTTGGAGCAGCCAAAGAGGGTTTTTGGAATAGCTCTCATCTATTTTTGGGGCTGAAGGGAAGAGAATGAAATTAAAAACCTATTTTCTTTGTTTTTTGGTCACGTCATCCCGCTATAGCAGTCCGCACTCTGCTATAGCGGTACCGCTATAGTAGAACCTACCGCTATAGCGGTGGTGACCGGCGTTATCTTCTTCTATGGCAATAATTTCTCCGCTATAGCGGAAGTCGCTATGGAGGTGTGTCAATCTCTACGGTAGTTGACACGGGATAGAAAGTCATAAATCCTTTCAAAAGGGTCCATTTTATAACACACTTAAATTCCTGATGTTCCAGAATAACCCCTTCACGTCAATCTCGATTCCAGGTGTTTTACCTACCCGAATTGGATTTCGTAAACCCCCCCAGACTTCTTTATGTCTTAGCGAAAAGAAAAACTAGCTCGAATCAAGACTCTTTACCCAATCTTTACTCGGATTTCCCTAGACCATACCTCACTCCAAAATTGGTCGAGACTAGCCTAGCCCAGAATTTCAACTCCTAAACCCAAAAAAAATTCTGACTCAAAACTTGGCATGAAAGATTTACCAATAACGATGAACCTGGTCGTTACAACAAGGTACTGACCTGGAACTCCCTCTGATCCATGCTATGGCCTCGGGCCCACAAATACATAAATACTATAATAGACGAGCGATAAATGAAAAATAAGCAAGAAAACAAGTAAAAACACCTACTCTACCTGAAAATCCTTCCTAAATCATTCTAAGGATTCTAGGCTAGCCACGGCAATTTTACGAGCTTTTATACCAAGGATAAATATGGTACTACTATTCTACAATCCCGAAGATGGCCAAACAGGGCAGAAAATAGGATTTAAGCCTAATTCTAACCTAAATCTAGCCTAAAGTTCATGCAACTCATAACATATAAAATATAACTAAGCCAAGCCTAAATTAAGTAACAGTAACCTACCTCGGGGCTGAACTGCAAGCACAAACCGTCACTCATGTGCCTTTTTCTTTCGAACAGCCTCGGAATGCTGCCACACTATCAAGAACATAGTCGAGGTGTCAAGACAAGAAGAATGACACCCATATTACTATGCAAAAATCAGGTCAGAAAATAACCATTGGGGGCCCGCACAATGAAATGGAAAACAAATTTCACAATTATACTAGCAGCAGTTTTATAAACCCATGCCCAAAGTTTGAGCACGAACAGGATTCATTTCAGGGCCCAAAACAGCCTCGAGGTCCACTTTGATCAAGAATTTGAAACAATGAAATTTAACAGAATATAACATGAATTAAAGACAGAAAGGGAGAAGGGAATTAAGAGGAACTTACCAGAACAATTAGGAAAGAAAATTGAAGCTTGGACCAGTTTTTGATGTCACGACCTAAACCACTGCGAGTGGCACCCACACTAAACCCTCGATGGGAGAACCAGTTACCCAAGTCAACACTTAACAAACTAAATAACTAAAAATTATATTTCATTAATTAATCTAAGATTCATATCTAAAACAAAGTAATAATAAATCCTTGCGGAAAATATACCCTAGAACCTGAATATCATGTACCAAATAATCTAATAAGTCTAAAACATAGGGATGCAATCCCAAAACAAAAGGAAATCTGAGTCTTAATAATGGACTAGAGAGAATATAGATGAACCCATGGTAGCCCAGAAGAAGTAGCTCACCCTTGGATTCAGGAAGCGTCTGTATCACAATTGAGGTTGCGCAGCAGCAGTCAGAATATGACCTATACTCACAAAAGAAGAGAAAGTATTGTATCAGTACACAAAACAACAGTGTACTGATAGGATCATGGGACAGCTCCAAACATACGAATATGAACATATAACTAAAATTTAGTAAAACTGGACAACACATGTATAATTCAAGTCATTGAACATCAACAAAACTCTCAGTCATTAGCCTGACTTAACAACCACATGGGACATGTCCAAAATCACTTCAACAACAATAATACATGCGATTCCACACACCCTTCAAGTAACCTAGACCACCCAAGGATCCTTAAGATATCAACTATGGTGTTTAACATGTAAATCCTTGTCTACACAAGAACCATCCTAGCATCTAAACACACTAATCCGGCCACTCATGGACCAACAGGTAATAAATACACCACAACAATTAATCGGTTCACTCATGGAACCAACACACAAAAATATAACCAAACATGTACCAGGCATGGTACCCAAGCCAACCATAATAGAACCTGTACCAAGCGTGGTACCCGAGCCAACCAATAAATATGTACCAAGCATGGTACCCGAGCCAACCAAAAAATCACAGATATCAAACAATCACAAACACAATGAATAGAACCACACTTGTAAAACCAACAAGCATTAAATAAGTTCATTGCATGAGATTGACAGCAAGATATCATTTCACATTCAATTCCTTATTTCCTAAACACGTATTGTACACGAAATACTAATGTTATAGTTAACATGCATACATAACGTAATTTGGGAAATAATTCAACCATCACCTACCTCAAGTTAAGCCCGAATGCTTTACTGGACCTGAGTTTTCCCTTTTTGTTAAGCTTTAGCTTGATCTTGGTCCAAAAACAACAACATAAACACAAAATCAACCCCAAATGGCCTAAATATCCCCGAATTATATCTTAATCCCAATTCCCAGGCCAATATCATGATCATTCCACCCAACCCAGGGCTGTCCCACTAATAATTCACCTAGGATTACCAATTTTATGGTTACACTAGTGAACTACGGTAAACTAATCATGAATAAATAGTGTTTAAAATAAACCTAAGGTTTGTACACCCAATAATCCTTGTTACACCAGATTTTCCATCCTAGGTCAAGCCAAACTCTCCTCAAGGCCCGTAATTATCGATTCTAAGGTATAGAAATCAAAGTTTAGGGAAATAATTTACTTACCATTACAAAGAATTTTGGAGGAGAATCAGTAGAAATCGCCCCTATTTACCTCTGCCCTTCCTCAAAATATTCTTGAGCAATTATGAATATTTTTGGGAAAGTTTCTGCTTTTACAGTGACTTATCCCGCTATAGCGGCACAATCCCACTATAGCGGTGTCGTCGTAGCGGAAGCCTCCCGTTATCGCAGAATTAACAACCTTTGACTCCTGCTACAGCGAGAATCTCTCTTCTATAGTAGCATTGTCGTAGCAATGTGTCACCTTCTATAGCAGCTGACAGAGATAGAAACTCAAGAATCCTCCTAGTTTTGCCCTATTTGCAACACACCATCAAACCTTCATGTTCCATACCAATTCCTTTACGTCAAGTTTGATATTGGGAGTTCTACTCGCCTGAATTCACTTTTGAAAAGTCCTACAAACTCATTAATGTGTTAGCAAAAAGGAAAACTACCGCAAACTTAGTCAGTTTACCCAATCCTTCTTCGGATTGCCTTAGAGCTCACCTTGCTCAGATTTTGTCCAAGCCTAGCCTAGGCTAAAATTTTCAACTCCCAAACTCAAAAGTTTTCTCATCTAATTTCTTGTATGATTAGCTCACCCATAACGACCGGAAGGGTCCTTACATTTGAAGCTTGAAGTTAAAGAAAATTTTGAAAATGAGGGAGATGAAAATAAAGTTGAAATGTTTATAATAACTCAGCTATCTCCACAAAAACAAAGATTTTTCTACAAAAGTGGACATTGAAAAAGTGGCAAACCCTTCGCAAAAGAAGAGGTTACTATTCACTTGTGTCTCTGAAAAAGTGGAGATTCTTCGCAAAAGTGATACCTGCAAAAGTGGACTTTTTATCGCAAATATGATATCCGCAAAAGGGACCAAAGGTCGCAAAGTGGACACACTAGCAACAACAAAAACCAGCAGAATCTTAAGGCTAGAAAGTCACCGTATGGACCCTCGGGATTCATGCGGGGTCCCCTGGATGTAAACAAACTATGCTACTCAATCGAACATGGCATTCTAAACTCACGAGAACCAATGAAAATCCCAACATAGATTGTTTTAATGAAAAGTAGGCCCCATTCCTAAAAACTAACTTTTACCAAAATAGAATCCAATAGCCCAAAATGAATCTGGAAGCCTCGAAACTCAAACCAAAGGTCCCTCTAGTCCAAAGTTAATATTCAGGAGCTAACAGCACTAATAGAATTTCCATCTGAGACCGTCTTCTCTGAATGTTGACCAAATTCAACTCTACTAGCCTTAAATATTGCAAAATAGGGAAATGAGCTTAAAACACAAATAAACTTCTCAAGAAATAAAATGTCAGTCTTGACAAGTCATAAATAACCTGTAGTTGTTATGGGAAAGCTCAAAATATAAAAAAAGTATGAAAATCAAGGAAATGACCTAAACTTACCTTAAACGAAGCTCAAAAAGTCAAATGACAACCAGCCCTTCTGTAGAGCCTCTGTACAATCCCAATCTGTTCAAATACATGATCTAGGTAAGTAAACAAATTCATAGATACTCATATTTCTATACTTCTATTATAGCCCCAAAAAGTCAACCCCAAGCCCTCAAAGTCAAAATAATAAAAAAAAAAAGTTTATACATAAGGTAATGAACTCAAATCTAAATTTTATTAAAAACAGAGTTTAAATTGATCCTCAAATCATCAAATTAAGATCTCGTAACTTTAAGCCCAAAATTTCCATCTCCCCAATTAAAAAAACTAATTTAATAATGAAATCAATGACAAATTAGATGTAAATGCATAGTTTATGGGTTAGAATCATACCTAATGAAGAAATCTAGAAAAATCTCTATTAAATCTCCCAAAAATGAAATCCCAAGCTTTCAAAATTAAGTTATGAAGTCTACGTTCAAAAATATACATTTAAATCTGTCCATGTGTTTTTCTTCATCGTGTTTGTGATTGCATCATCAAGATCATGAGGCTGACCCAGGCTAGACATGTTGAGATCACGACCAGCTTCTCGCAACACAAAGTACGACCCAAAATTGACTCTTCTCCCTCTTCACAAATGTGATGCCCACCATGTAATCACGAAGGACCTCATTTTCCTTCTCGACGATCGTGACCAAGGACACAAAATTGCAAAGAAGGTTTAGGTGTTGCACCAGTAACAACCTAAACACCAACAACCAACCTTCTACTAAATTTCTAAATGGACTCTCGAGATTCCTTTAGAACCCCATGAAAACAAATCAATCTAAGGTTATCCTAGCTAAAAATAATATTTTAGACCTATTGGAGTCATCAAAACACTAATTTATGATGATCTTGATCGAATGTTAACTGAAGTCAATTATAAGCTTCTTAAATTTCAAAAATTCAACCAATGACCTAAATCACTTTCAAATACCTCGAGACATGGACCAACTCCAAAAATCACCTTCCGAACCTAACAAAATAGTCAAAAATTCATTTCGAGCTCCTTTTCCTGAAATGTTGACTTGATCAAACTTTTAAACTTTCAAACCATCAAAACTGAGAAACTATTTCAAAACTCATTTGATCACTTCAAGAACCACACCATCCATCTCAAAAGATATTAAACACCATAATAAAGCTACGAGAATGGTTAAAACAAGAAGATACACAAAAAAATCACAAAACAACTATAAGGGTCATTACAATTATATCAAGTATGTTATAGATTGGGCATATTGATTAATTTGGTGTTAAAATAATGACTTAACTTTGTGCAATCTACGTTGAGACCTAGATGATAGACAATATATGACTTAAATTACTTATTTGTTATTGCATCACTCTTTCATGTGATACATTGAACCTTTTTTATTAGTGCCCTAAAGGAACGACTGTGTTAAAACTAATTTGCTTATTTGAGAAAGTTAATAGCCTATGGGTGTTGTTTTCAAAAGAGATTCACTTATTCCTATTGCATTTGAGCATAATTTATTATCATGATCATGCATACATATTCATTTTCATGGATCATGGATCATGGATATAATACAATGTATATAATAGAGTGATAAAATTTTGAGGTTGATTTCGAGCGGGTATATGAACTTTACGAGTTCCTTATGGGTCTCAACTCCTAGAGAGCCACCAGTGGAAGTGGGTGTACACCAGTAGGATCATATGCTCATTGCACTGCATATCATTATATTGCATTTCCTTGCACTTACCTTTTCTTTCTTACTTACTTGATCTCATTGTAACTATTTATTGATGATTCTAGTTAGCTTCCTTCTCCTCGTTTCCCCTAAGTTGGTGGATTTGAGGCATATGATTTAACTAGGATATATTTTATACTTTTGATGATATATATGTCTAACTCTTGCTTGGTAGGTCTCTGATTCCTTATGAGTATACGTGTTTTCGTACTCACTCTACACTGCTACATCTTTACTCTAAATCCTAGTGCTAGCAAGCTCAGTTGATTCTATTGTCCGAGATAATATTTTTCTTTTGAATTATGAATTGTATGTTTGCATGCATTCGATTCCCCTAACGAATTGTGGTTAAGTGTCATTGAGACTTAGGCAAATTGAGTCATAACATCAAGTGTAATTTCAAAATTAGTGTACAAAATTAGAGAACACATCAAAATAAAATGGTAATAATAGTTGTTAGTTTACAAAAATATGATACTTATATGTGTCAAGTCCTTCAGCGTAATTATGGGCTAAACTGCTCGATCACGGTTAACAAGATCTTTCTTATCGTGATTGCGTAATAAATGTCATGATCACGCAACAAGCATTGCAATCACAATGTATATCCAATCACCCTTTACCTTAATCGATCACAATTGAGGTGACACAAATAGTGATGGTCAGTCAATTGACCAACTACAACAATTATGTGTTCCTTTTGAAATAACACAAAAGCCTATGGCCTTTACTCATCGCAATCATGTCATAGGACCGTGATCACGCAAGTGGCCAGCAACAGGGAAAATATGAACTTTACAGAGTTTTTCAACATTTGTCGAATCATCAAGCCCCTCAGGTTCCAATTCAAACCATGTTAATAAATCTCAAATGGTATTATTAACAATTAACTTATTTAGATAAGGTCTCAAAATATGGTTTAGATCATAAATATTCAAAAAGATGGGTTGGATTATTTAAATGTTATTTGAAAACAATATTTCATGGATTACAAAATATTTTAAGGATAAAATAGTAAAAAAAAATTGCACCCAAGAGTGTGGCCTAGTGATCAATGAAATGGGTGAGAATAATAAAGTCTCAGGTTCAAATATCAGCAGAAACAAAAAAACACTAGGTGATTTCTCCCCATCTGTCCTAGCCTTGGTGGATAGAGTTACCTGGTATCTGTTACATGTGTGAGGTAACAAGTATCCCATGGAGTTAGTTGAGGTGCGCAGAACCTGGCCCATACACCACGGTTATAAAAAATAATAGTAAAAAAATTGATCAAACCAAAAGTGTTTACACGTTAAAAATCCTTAATAGCATGTTTGGACAAACTTCTAAAATCAGCTTATTTTAAAAATTGATTTTTCTAAAAGTGTTTTTCAAAAAAGTACTTTTGGTGAGAAACAGTTTGCAACAAATTTAAAAAGCACTTTTGAGTAGCAATTAGTGTTTGACCAAGATTTTTAAAAGTACTTATAAGTGCATCTTTCAAAAAAGTGGCAAAATCACTTTTTTTAGCTTTTGAAAAACATCTTCTGCTACTACTCAGAAGCACTTATTTTCTCCCAAAAGATTGGCCAAACATGTTTTTAGAAGAAAAAAATAAGCACTTTTGGGGAAAAATAAGCTTGGTCGAACATGCTACATTGAGAATGCTTAACTTATGCTTATGTGTGATTTTGACTTATAAGTACGTGTCTTATAAGCTGGTTTGATCAATTCATAAGTTACCCAAATACCCTTTATGATAAAAAAATAAAAATAAAAAATGAATCTAATTCTAAAAAATGAAAAAGGGCCAAAAATGCCCGTCGAATATAAGAAATATAATAAATTTACACTACATTTGACTTGGTCCCAAATATGTGTTGACCAACGGAAAGCATGGGAGAAAAAAATAATTGAGAATCTTTTTTCGTGAGTCTAAGATTTTCCCCTCATATATATATATATATGTATGTATGTATACAATATATATATATATATATATATATATATATATATATATACATATATATATATGTATATATATATATATATATATATATATACATGTATATATATATATATATATATATATATGTATATATATATATGTATATATATATATACATATATATGATAATAAATCATCTCATTAAGTATAAAATGAATCCTCATAAATATTTAATATTAGTAAATTTTAAGTGATGTTGATTAAATAATTTTTAATTTTTAATTTTAAATAAGTTATATATATTCGCTTGGTAGTAAATCATCATATTATATAAAATGAATACCTGATAAATATTATTAATAATTTAACATTGGCAAAATATATATATATATATATATATATATATATATATATATATATATATCTTATGTTATGCCCCAAATCCAATAGGTGCGACTGGCACCTGGTGCCACACCTGATCGAGCGAACCAACAAAAATTGAACCACACAACTTTGTCCCGAAGTTTACTCTCGAAGTAATAAATCTGGAATTCATGCAATAGTAAACCTGAAGTTTACTAAAGAAAATTACACATGTCAAGGTAAACTTGCAGTTTACTAGTATAAACAATTTTATTGTTGGTATGATTGATTTTGCCATCCGAAGATGTGTGTAACACCCCAGAACTTCCAAGCCTAGACCCAGCTCAGAAAAGTCAGAAATAAATTTTTTCAAGTCTCAGCCGGAACCACGGATGGTTTCCACGAACCGTGGAATGATCCACGAGTCGTGGAAGGCCTCCGTAGAACCTCAGACAAAGACCAGAAATTTTGGCCAAGTTCACGAGTTGGAACCACCAACCGTGGAACAGTCCACAAGTCGTGGATTCCACTCGTGGGACTCAGACCTGAGGCCCAGCAGTTCACAAGAAACCACGACCAGCTTCTACGGTCCACAGAAGGATCTATGAACCGTGGAATGCACCCGTAGAGCCCAGGCCTAGGCTCAGCAGTCCCTCAGGAACTACGACAGGGTTCCACGAATCGTGGAATATTTCACGGGTCGTGAACCCAAGTCTTGGAACCCATCCGTCATTCCAGTAGCTCAGCTCCACTCAGGAACTACGACAGGGTTCCACGAACCATGGTTTATTTCACGGGTCATGAACCCAAGTCGTGGAACCCTTTCCAGTAGCTCAGAATATCTACTCAGGAACCATGACAGGGTGCCATGAACCGTGGTTTGTTTCACGAGTCGTGAACCCAAGTGGTGGAATCCTTTCTGGTAGCCCAAACTTCTGCCCAGGAACCACGACAGGGTTCCACGGGTCGTGGAAGCATCCACAAACCGTGGTTCCCACCCGTGGAACCTGAGTCGCGGATTTTCAATTGCTTTTAATTTGGTCATCCAGGGGTATTTCAAACCTTTCATTCTTCTTTTAGCTCTGACTATAAATAGTCTTAGGCTTATTTTATCAAGTCTAATCTATCAAAACAAAGTCAGATTCTCTAAATTTGATTTCAAGTCAGAAAAGAACGCTCTTCTCCAAAGTTCAGACCTAGGGCGTCTTCTCCAAAGCTTCAAACTTCAGATTCTCTTCAGGGATTATTATCCAATAGGTATGTAGGTATTCAGTAAGGGTTTAGTTCACCCTTATGCCCAAAACCTCAGTCTTATATTTCAAAATTCATGATGTCAGAAACTAGCGTTCTTACCCAATCATGCTATATTTTTCAGAATTTAGTCCTTATGATTCCTACATGATTTATATCCTATTGTAGAAGGTTTATACCATGTTTTCAATGACTTGCATAAGCTTTCACAAGAACTTTAGGAGATCAAGAATTTAGCATAAAATTGTAGTATTTTCATGAGAATTAGTTTTCTTCAGAATTTAGCCTAGAGTACTAGCATTCAGTTTTAAGCATGAAATTAGCCAGTGTTCAGTCTACACGATTTCTTTAAAACTTCTCATGATTTAGTAGGCTTCAGCTTACCCTTAGTATGTTTTACAAGAATATATTTTCATTATGGACTTTCAACATATGCCAACAATGATGATGAACTTAGTAGGGCTTGTGATTAGCATGGTATAAATATATGCCATCAATGATTACAAACTCAATAAGCTTGATGATTAGTATGAAATTCAGATATGTCACATGATATAAATCATCCTCATGCATTATCAGTCAGGTACTCAGTTAGTCAGAATTATATGATTTGAATGCCTCAGTCTCAGAAATAGTTGCATTCTCAGATTATATCAGTACTTTGAGCTATCCAATATTTCAGTTGCATTCATAGATTTATATTCAGTTGGAGTAGTCTTAGCATCGAACGGATAAAGGGATGAAGGATCGACTGTCAAATTAGGCTGAGATCTTTAGTAGAAGTCCCTGAGTCCTAGAACTATGGCGCCACCCTAAGTTTAAAGGAGTCAGTTGTTAGACTAGGCTGCACCTCCTTGTCCCTTGTGGATATGAGTAGTGGATCCACGACAGATTTTATTGTACCCTTGGCAAGGTATGAACACCCTCCCAGTAAGGGTTACAAGTTGGCCCCACAGTTATCTCAGCTTGGGGTGTGTCGGTTAATAGTAGCTCCCACAGTCCATATTCATTATTGCATGACCTTGTATTCATTTATCTAGATCAGTTCAGTATTTTACAGTCTCATGTTTATATGCTTGGTCATTGCATCAGCTCATACCTTTCATCTTGCATCCAGTGTACTATATTAGTACTTACAGACATACCTTATCCTTTGGGTCCATAAAATCCCAAGGAACAGTTTACTCATCTTTAAACAACATGATCTCTCAGTTATAGTCCAGCAACATGATTTACATTTTCTTCAATAAAAAGGGTTTATGTTACACAGCTTGGTTATGCACTTCAGTTATTATACATGTTCCAACTTCCAGCCATGCTTTCAGTATACATGTATTTACTCATGATTTGCAGTTTGTGCATTATTCTCACATGCTCAGTACATTCAAAGTACTGACCGCATACCTTTCTTGTGCTACATCATTTTATGATGTAGGTTTCAGTACTAGCTCCAGGATCATGGTCAGACAGATCGCAGCTTCCAGTCAGCAAGAGATGAGTTCTCTTTATTCGGGAACTCCCATCAGTAGTATTCATAGTAGTTTATTTAAATTCTTACATATTGATTAGAGATAGTTGGGGGTAATGTCTCAGCGAACCATAGTCAATGTTAGTAGAGGCTTCATAGACAGTCAGATAGTCAGTCACTCAGTTTGTATCAGTTTTCAAATACTATTGTATCTCAGTTTATGATAGTTCTTTTTATTATAATTTTTTCAAAAGAGCTCAGCACATTTCAGCTTCCCTATTTTTACTTTTAGTCTTTATCTCAGAGGTATGCCAGGCCATGGGTTAGCTTGGGGTCACTTGTGACTCTAAGCACCATGTCGCATCCAGGGTGTAGGCTCGAGGTGTGACAAACTTGGTATCAGAGCACAGAGTTCAAGTGTCCTAGGGTGTCTATGAAGTTGTGTCTATTAGAGTCTTGCGAAATTGTATGTAGACGTCTGTACTTTTCTTTGAGGGGCTACAGGGCATTTAGGAAATGTTTCCCTTTGTTTATACTCCAGTTCGTGCAGTAAAGATTGTTCCTTTAGAAACTTATGCAGATTCATGCATTGATCCAATTCCTCCAGTCATGCCTCATCTTTGAGGTAATGAAGACAGTATAGTTCAGACCCCTGTCAGTGAGATGCTCTAAAATAGAGCCATCAAAAGGTTGATAGACTGCACAGGGGCTTGAGAAGAGCCCACTAGTGCATTAGAGTCTACGAATCTAAAAGCATGTATCCTTTCCCACTCTTGCAGTTGAGCCTACAGTAAAATGTGCTCTCAGATCCTCTTCCAGAAACTCTACCTCAATTGGCACCTTAGCCAAAATTCTGATTTTTTCTAAGAGCTTGGGTAGTATAGTCACTCATCAGTTGTATGAATAGAGATGTTATGGTACATAAGTGACAAAATGAACCCAAAATTAGGTGTATGGATTCAGAATTGTAGTAGCTATAAGATATATATGTGATGCCTAGGTGAATTGATAAATTGTGACTAAGTCATGGGATAAAGAAGAGAGCCTTAAGCATCAGAAAGATAGATGTGCACCCAGAGTAGTATATTGTTGTATGATGTTCAGAAGATTATAGATAGATGATGTTGAGTCCCTTAGCATGGTTTAATTCAGTTTATTTTGGTGGATGTGAGCTTAGAGATGTGATATTGGTAGACGAATAGGCAAAGGACAGATTGCTAAATATTAGAAGAAGTGGTTATCCACACTAGTAAGAGTATGAGTCCTCTAGTGATAGCCTTAATGGTAAAGAGAAAGCTAAGAGATGTCTCAGAAGAAGACCTAGCAAGAATTTAGCATCTTCAGTTATAGCCTAGTTTAGGAGAGAGATCCACAGACTTAGAGAGGTGACTTTTGAGCTAAGAGGGAGATGATAGAATGGAGAACCAAGCCGAGTCTTGTGACTCAACCAGTATAGAATTCTAGAAAGGGCTATAATGGGATATCTATCCATTCTTATTCTAGCAGATTTCCTAGCACTTCAGTCAAGATGACACTATACTCAGACGTATTTATGTCATACTCATGTATAAGTTCATGCACTCCCTTCAGGTTCATGTACATACTCAGCTTTTAGAACAACCAAGAATTTCTCCTGACAACAAATCCAGTCTTACACTACGATTCTATGAATTCTAGCATTATGCCATGAGAATCGGTAGATATTTAAACTCATGTCTCACTGTATGCTCAGTTCCATGTACATGCTCAGTTCTATGTACTCAGTTTAGTCCTCAGGATATTCCTTGATGGCTAATGAAATCATGTTAGTTCATGTATATGCTCAGACCAGATTTCCCAAATAGTTCATGCTTATGATTCCTTACTCCAACTATGCTTCAGATGTCTAGTATGTGAGACTCAGACCTTTGTACTTGACTTCCCAGACCTCACCTTGAGCGGCTAGATCATACTAAGTGTGTTTGTGGAGAAAGCTAAGAAGTATCCTAGATAGGAAATACTAGATTTTTCTCTTCAGAATGTCCCTCTTTGAAGAAGTTCTTGCAGTTACAGTTCTACATATGCTAGGGAAGAGCAGAGAAACCTCAGATAGTGCCAGCTGCGGACAAGCCATGAGATGATCATAGTGATAGGCTTAAATATCATGATGAAATACATGTGGTCTTTGCCTTGTGCGACTAGTGACCTATCATTTAAAATCCAAGGTTAGTTGATTTTGTTATAAGAAGGAATACCATTCTCGGGAGATCACTCTTGATGCAAGAGATTTAGTTGAGATAGGCTTGAACAGGTGAAAGAAGATAGTTAGGCTCAGACCTCAGAATCTATATGTATGTTGATAAGAAGTTTAGTTGCAAATAGTAAGTGTGGTATTCAGAGAAGTTGGTGTAGTTAAAAAGGGTGTTTCCTAAGCTTAAAAGATGCCAACCATATTGTTTGAGGCGGGAATAGTCTTGTTCTTACTCCCTGCCCAAGTTGCTCATACCTTATGTCCAGTAGCTTCAGATAGCAAAATAGTAGACTCCTAATATCAGACCAGTTCAGACCTTTCAGTAATCAAATCACTCTGAAGGTCAGAAGGCCCTTCACTCAGTTCAGTCCATGCTAGTAAGTTCAGTTTAAAAGAGAATAGTTTTCCCGTATAGATATTCCTCTCATCTTTATGTTCCTTTCAGCTAACTACGATTTATAAGAATGCATTCGTTCTTTATGAGTTTCATCTTATACTCTCAATCCAGACCAGCTATCTAATTGGACATTCAGTTTCATGTCCTATCAGTGTTCTTATGCTCTCAGTATGCATACATGACTCACGAACCCAGCTCAGTTCATACTTCAGTCAGAAATCAGTTGCCATGTCAGTACCCCAGCTTTTAGTACTCAGTTGGTGGGATTGCAGCTCTTTCCCTACCACCCCAACCTAGTTAGTCTCTATTTGAGAAATACCTCAGCTTGTTTAGTCTTCATTTGTCATGCCCCGAGGCTACCCCCTAGATGCAACACGGTGCTTAATGTCATGAGTGACTCCAAGCAAACCCATGGCATGGAATATTTATGAAAAAACAATTTAGAGATATGTACTGTGCGGAAACTAAAACAATTTAATATCTGAAAACAAGAAGAGAGCCCAACAAATCTAAATATGTGTATAGTATGAAAAATAGTTTAGTGCTGACTGAACACAACACTAACAACTGCTGAATCGAGTCTATGTCTAAAAGCCATCTAACTGGATATGAGTTGCTGGGACATGCCCCCAGCTAACTCTACAAATCTAAAACTAAAAGTAAATACTGAAATGAAGCATGTCTATTGTCCTCGAACTAATAAGGACTCACAACTGAACTGATGAGTACGAACTGGAGAACCGAACTAGGCGCGGTCTGGATGCTGAGTTCCAGAACCTATATCATAAAATGATGTAGCATAGAAGTATATGTCAGTACTTTGAATGTACTGAGCATGCAAGATATATATACAAAGCTGGGCAATATAGAACTGAACATAAAGATAGATATACTGCAACACAACTGAAAACTAAACTGAATTCAATGACCAAGTATAAATCATAAAATAGCATGTTGAACTGAATACTGAACATAAATATTGGATACAAGGTCAATGCACATGAATCTGATGTGGGAGACACTGCTAACCGACATATCCCAAGTTGAGCTAACTATGGGGCCAACCTGTGACCCTGGATGGGAGGGTGTTCATACCTTGCCAAGGGTAAGAACAAGTCTGACGTGGATCCACTACTGATGTCCACAAGGTACAAGGAGGTGCAGCCTAGTCTGACAGCTGACTCATTTAAACCTACGATGGCGCCGTAGTTCAGGGACATGGGGACTGCTTCTAAAGGTCTTAGCCTAAACTGACAGCTAAGCCTTCATCCCCTCGTCCCCTCGGTACTAAATATACTCCCACTGAATGTAAACAATAATGTAATGAAATAGAGAATAGCTCAAAATACTAATAAAAGACTGAGAATGCAACATACATAAGATGAAGGGTATGACATCGATTTCTGAAGCATAAGCTTATAACTGATCTGTCTAGCAAGCAAATTTCATGGGATTACTGGAATTTCTACAAACTAGAATTCCTGAGCATTATTCATGAAACTATACTAATCCTCCAAGAGACATGTAGGCAACATCATAAAAGTTGTAAGATTCGTATTTCAATAATTCCCTATGGTTTAGGAACCCTAGGCCCTAAATATTCATGGAAGAAACTGAAGAAGACTGGAATCTAGGGACCTAATGGGTGAAAGGAACTCACTAGTGAAATCCCACATACCTGGTGAATAAATCCATGGAGAAATCCTTGGATTTTTCGGGCTAAACTTGGTGAAGGCCTCTACTTGTTCTTGAGAGAAACTATGCCTCTTTTGATTCCTTTTTGTCTAAGTCCGATGATTTTTAGGAGAATGAGGGTTTAGTTAGTTTAAGACTACTTAATTAGGCTTAGACGACATAAAACGACGTAGCTTAGGCCTTAAAAGGGAAAAGAAAAGTCCAGAATACCCCTGGGAAAGTTAAAAGAATTTCTGCCGACACTGGGACCTAGTGATCACGGCTTGGTTGACAGGCCGTACTCCTGGACGATGGACCGTCAATCGAGTCATGGTCCTGTCCAGGAAACTTTGGGGTCCTCTGGTTACAGGAACGATGACTCGACAGGATGGACCATTCTTCTGAATGGTGGTCCGTCATGTGACTCGTGGTTCCTGGGACTTGACTTAGCCTGGGGTTTTCACGAGTCAAAGGACGGACCGTTCTTCTGAAGTACGGTCCGGAGACCAACTCGTGGTTACTGAGGCCTAAACTGGAAGGCTACTATAATTGGGACTACGGTTTGAAATGACGGACCATGGTTCTAAACTATGGTCCGTGGTTCTAACCGTAATCCCTAGGACATGTTTTGAAAGGCTACTGGAACTTGAACTACGGGTTGAGAAGATGGACCGTGGTTCTAAAATATGGTCTATGGTTCTAACTGTGGTCCCTAGGGTAGGATTTCTGGGCTACTGGAGCTTGAACTACGGTTCAAGATGACGGGCCGTTAGTCCAAACTACGGACCGTACTTCAAACCGTGATTCCAGGAAACTCGAATTTTTCTGTAATTTTTTTTTTGTTTTTTCTACTGGTTTTCTGAGCTTAGTCTAGGCTTAGAAGTTTTGGGGTGTTACAATATCTCCCCCTTGGGATAATTCATCCTCGAATGAAGACTAAACAAGCTGAGTTTGGACGAAAAGAGTTGAATCCCTACCAACTGAGTACTAGAACTGATATCTAACTGAACTGAGTTCCATAAGCATGCAAGTATGCTGAAATGCAAGGATACTGATGGAACAATAGTAGTGAGACTGAATTACACAAGAGTAAACTGAGAGACTAGAGAGGAACTAATTACCTCAAGCTAATACTGAATCAGAGGGAAAAGGTTGGGGTACTTGGACATCATGGTTGTTTCTACTTCCCAAGTAGCTCCTCTACAGACTGATTCCTCCACAAAAGGTTGGGGTACTTGGACATCATGGTTGTTTCTACTTCCCAAGTAGCTCCTCTACAGACTGATTCCTCCACAAAACTTTCACTGAAGCGACTTCTTTATTTCTCAACCTACGAACCTGGCGGTCAAGAATCTCAACTGGAACCTCCTCATAGGTGAGGCTATCCTTCATAGCCACACTCTCTAAAGGTACTATCGAAGTCGGATCACCCACACACTTCTTCAACAGGGAAATATGGAAGACTGGATGAACTGCTGCTAGTTCTGATGGAAACTCTAACTCGTAAGCCACATTACCAACCCCTTTCAGAATTCTGTAAGGACCTACATATCTGGGACTGAGCTTCCCTTTCTTGCCGAATCTCATCACCCCTCTCATGGGTGATACCTTAAGGAAAACCCAATCATCGATCTCAAACTCTAAGTCTCTTGTCCTAACATCTACATAGGACTTCTGATGACTCTGAGCTGTCTTTAGCCTATCTCTGATGAGCTGAACTTTCTCTATAGCCTCATGTACCGAATCTGGTCCAATCAAAGCTGCTTCACCTACTTCAAACCAACCAACAGGTGACCTACATCTACGCCCATAGAGGGCCTCATATGGGTCCATCTGAATGCTGGAATGGAAGTTGTTATTGTAAGCTAACTCTATGAGAGGTAGGTGATCGTCCCAACTACCCTTAAAATCGATCACACAAGATATCAACATGTACTCTAAGGTCTGAATGGTATGCTTTGCCTGACCATCCATCTGCAGATGAAATGTTGTACTGAGATTCACCTGAGTACCAAGACCTTTCTGGAAAGACCTCTAGAAATGAAATGTAAACTGAGGACCTCTATCTGAGATGATAGACAAGGGAACCCCATACAACCTGACTATCTCGCTGATGTAGAGTTTGGCATAATCCTCCACTAAATCTGTAGTCTTGACTGCCAAGAAGTGAGCTGACTTAGTGACCCTGTCAACTATCACCCAAATAGAGTCATGCTGCCTGCGAGTACGAGGTAAACCCGTAATGAAATCCATGTTGACCACTTCCCACTTCCAAGTAGGAATGCTAAACTCCAAAGTCACACCTCCTGGTCTCTGATGTTCTACCTTAACCTGCTGACAGTTGGGACATTTAGCCACAAAATATGTGATGTCCCTCTTTATGCTATTCCATCAATAGACTTCCCGTATATCACGGTACATCTTAGTGGCACTGGATGAATGGAATATCTTGAATTATGGGCTTCTGAGAGGATCTGCTATCTCAACTCACCTACTTTAGGGACACATAAGCGACCCTGATAATGAAGTACACCATCTCCCCCTTAGGAGAAAACCTCTACTCTCTGTTGATGAACTGCAGCCTTCAGCTGAAGCAATATGGGATCACTATCCTGCTTCTCCTTAACTTCAGCTACCAATGAAGATTCTGACACATTCTGAACTATCACACCACCATGTGTCGTGTCCATAAGTCAAACTCTTAGGAGAGCAAGTCAATGAACATCTCTGACCAGTTCTCTCTTCTCTTCCTCAACATGGGATATGCTACCCATCGACAGTCTACTGAGAGCATCAGCCACTACATTGGCCTTACCTAGATGGTAGAGCACATTCATATCATTACCCTTGAGGAACTCAAGCCATCTCCTCTGACAAAGATTCAACTCTTTTTGGGTGAACACATACTGAAGGCTCTTGTGATTTGTGAACACATCAACATGAACACCATACAGATAGTGTCTCCAAATCCTTAGGGCAAACACAACCGCTGCAAGCTCGAGGTTATGAGTCATGTAGTTCTTCTCATAGGCCTTAAGTTATCTGGAAGCACAAGCTATAACCTTACCCTGCTGCATCAAAACATAACCCAAGCTAACTCTTGATACATCACAATAAACCACATAACCTTCTTAACCCTATGGTAGAGTTAAGACAGAAGTTGTAGTCAACCTGGTCTTCAGCTCTACGAAACTCTTCTCACACTCCTCTGACCATTAAAACTTAACCTTTTTCTGAGTCAACTTGGTCAATGGGGTAGCTATGGAAGAAAATCCTTCTATGAACCTCCTATAATAACCATCCAAACCCAAGAAACTTTTGATGTCTGTAGGAGAGGTGGTTCTGGGCTAGTCCTTTATTGCCTCAATTTTCTGGGAATCAACACGGATACTTTCTCTGTATACCACATGACCAAGGAAAGCAACAGACTGTAACCAGAATTCACACTTGTTGAACTTAGCGAATAGCTGGCGATCCTTGAGGGTCTACAGCACTACCCTCAAATGAGTCGCATGCTCTTCCTTATTTCGATAATAAACAAGGATATCATCAATGAAGACAATGACGAACAAGTCCAAATACTGTTTGAACACCCTATTCATTAAGTCCATGAAAGTTGTAGGAGAATTAGTTAGTCTAAAAGACATAACAACAAATTCATAGTGACCATACCGAGTCCTGAAGGCTATCTTTGGGATGTCACTATCTCTGACTCTGAGCTGATGATAGCCAGATCTGAGGTCTATCTTGGAAAAATAACTAGCGCCTTGAAGCTGGTCGAACAAGTCATCAATCCTAGGGATGGGATATTTATTCTTGATTGTGACCTTGTTCAACTGACAGTAGTCAATGCACATTCTGAGGGAACCGTCTTTTTTATGCACGAATAACACTAGAGCACCCCATAGAGAGATGTTGGGTCTGATGAAGCCCTTATATAGTAGGTATTTCAGCTGTTCTTTCAACTCCTTAAGCTCAGCTGGAGCCATTCTGTAGGGAGGAATCAAAATATGCTGGGTATCTGGAAGGAGATCAATATTGAAGTCAATTTCCCTTTTGGGAGGAACTCTGGGATGATCTTCTAGGAACATTTCTGGAAACTCATTCACCACTAGGACTGACTCAAGAGTTGGGGTCTCGGAGTTTGAATCCTTAACCTGAACAAGGTGATAGATATATCCTTTGGAGATTATTTTTTTGGCCTTAAGATAGGAGATGAAACGACCTATAGGCACTGAGTTACTACCCTTCCACTCTAAGACTGGCTCGTTAGGAAACTAAAACCGAATTATCCTAGTTCAACAATCGACTGAGGCATAACAGGAATGTAACCAATCCATGCCTAGAATGATATCAAAGTCTACCATTTCTAACTCTCCAAGATCTGCTGAGGTGACCTTCTGGGAAACTGTGACTGGGCAATTTCTGTATACCCGTCTAGCTATAACTGGGTCACCAACTGGGGTAGAGACTGAGAAGGGTTCTAGGAGAGTTTCTGGACTAATACTGAAGTTTACTGCTATATAAGGAGTGATGAAGGAAAGTGTAGCCCCAGGATCTAACAATGCATAAACATCAGTATTAAAGACTCGCAACGTACCCGTGAACACATCAAGAGAGTCCTCATGATCCTATCGGGCCTGAAGAGCATACAACTTATTCTGGCGCTGACCACCACCTGTACCAGATGAGGCACCCTACTAATTAGGGTGGCCTGCTAGAGCTGTTGTAGAACCAGTCTGAGTCTACGGGCAAACATCATTACCCTTCTGAGAAGCTGTGGGATAATCCCTCATCATGTGTCCTGGCTTACCACATCCAAAACAATTTTCGTTGCCCACCATGCACTCACTCTGGTGGTTCGTACCACACTTTTTGCACACTGGGTTAGTGCACCCACTAGTAACTGTACCGTGGGACTTAGAGCCAGACGCTCTATCTTGTCTATCCTTCTTGAACTTGGGCACTGGGGCACTAGCAGAAGATGGAGCAGGAGCTGAATTTTTTTAGCGGTAATGAGAGTGGTTGCCACCCTCTGACCTCTGCTGAAAGTGGCTATACTCACCTGTCCTAGCCCTCTTAACATCACCTCCCCTTTCCTTGATCTTTTCCTCCTCAATCTGTTGAGCATAAGTAACTGACCTGTAGAAGTTCATTTCCTTCACGAGCATTATGGTCTTGCATTCCTTGACCACATCATCAGACACACCAGATACGAACTTGCTCATACGAGCTCTAGAGTCAGCTATAATTGTCGGGGCATACTTGGATAGCTGAGTGAACATCAGAGCATAGTCTTTCACGCTCATGACATCCTGCCTCAGATTGATGAACTCCTGAACCTTGGCTTCCCTGAGCTCTAGTGGGAAGAACTGGTCTAGAAATGTAGTCTTGAAAAGATCCCAAGTCACTGGTCCTGCATTGGCACAATGAGATTCCTCCCACTGTTGGTACGAAGTATGAGCCACCCCTTTCAGCTGATAGGCAGCCAAGTCTGCACCCTCTACTGGAGTGACACCCATAATGCCGGTCACCTTCTGGATATCTTCTAAGAACTCTTGGGGATCCTCCTCTGACTTGGACCCATGAAACTCTGGAGGGTTCATCCGAGTGAAATTCTGGATTCTGGCTGCAGCAGTGTTCATCTGGGGAGAAGCTGGAGCTGCAGCCTGCTGATTTACCTGGGCGGTCATGGCCTAAGCAAGTACTTGAAAAGCAGCCATGAATTTGGCATGCGTAACTTGCTCATTCAATGGGTCTGTTGGAGCTACTGGTGCTGGCTGATTCCTAGCGTTCGCTCTTCTGGGAGGCATTTTTCTGAAATGCGAAGGGTATGAATTAGAATAGAGGAGAATTAAATAGAGGTTATACTCAATAGCACGAACTAGAAAGAAGGAAGGGAAGTTATTCCTAATGACGTCTCATAGCTTCTCCCCCATAAGTGTGGCACACTTCACACCCATGAAGAAGACTCTACTTGACGCGGCTTTCAGACACCCTAGGACACTTAACCCTGATGCTCTGATACCAAGTTTGTCACGCTCCGAGGCTACCCCCTGTATGCAATACGGTGCTTAGTGTCATGAGTGATCCCAAACTAACACATGGCATGGCATATCTACGAAAACCCAATTAAGAGATATGTAATGTGCGGAAACTAAAACAATTTAATATCTGAAAACAAGAATTGAGCCCAACAAATCTGAATATGTGTATAATATGAAAAATAGTTTAGTGTTGACTGAACACAACACTAACAACTGCTGAATCTAGTCTATGTCTGAAAGCCATCTAACTAGATATGAGTTGTTGGGACATGCCCCCAGCTAACTCTACAAATCTAAAACTGAAAGTAAATACTGAAATGAAGCATGTCCATTGTCCTCGAACTAATGAGGACTCACCACTGAACTGCTGAGTATGAATTGGAGAACCAAACTAGGTGCGGTCTGGATGCTGAGTGCCTGAACCTATATCATAAAATGATGTAGCACAGAAGTATGCGTCAATACTTTGAATGTACTGAGCATGCAGGATATATATACAAAGCTGGGCAATATAGAACTGAACATGAAGATAGATATACTGCAACATAACTGAAAACTTAACTGAATGCAATGACCAAGTATAAATCATGAAATAGCATGTTGAACTGAATACTAAACATAAATATTGGATACAAGGTCAATGCACATGAATCTGACTGTAGGGGACAATGCTAACCGACATACCCCAAGTTGAGCTAATTATGAGGCCAACCTGTGACCATGGATGAGAGGGTTTTCATACCTTGCCAAGGGTACGAACAAGTCTGACGTGGATCCACTACTGATGTCCACAAGGGAAAAGGATGTGCAGCCTAGTCTGATAGCTGACTCCTTTAAACCTACGGTGGTGCCATAGTTGTGGGACTTGGGGACTGCTTCTAAATGTCTTAGCCTAAACTGACAACTAAGCCTTCATTCCCTTATCCGCTCGATACTAAGACTACTCCCGCTGAATGTAAACAATAATGTACTGAAATAAAGAATAGCTCAAAATACTGATAAAAGACTGAGAATACAACATACATAAGCTGAAGGGTATGGCATTCGATTTCTGAAGCGTAAGCTTATAACTAATCTGTTTAGCAAGCAAATTTCATGGGATTACTGGAATTTCTACAAACTAGGATTCCAGAGCATTATTCATGAAACTATACTAATCCTCTAAGAGACATGTAGTCAATATCATAAAAGTTGTAAGATTCGTATTTCAATAATTCCCTAAGGTTTAGGAACCCTAGGCCTTAAACATTCATGGAGAAAACTGAAGAAGACTGGAATCTAGGGACTTAATGGGTGAAAGGAACCCACTAGTGAAATCCCACATACCTAGTGAAGAAATCCACGGAGAAATCCTTGGATTTTTGGGGTTGAACTTGGTGAAGGCCTTTGCTTGTTCTTGAGAGAAACTACGCCTCTTTTGATTCTTTTTTGTCTAAGTCCGATGATTTTTAGGAGAATGAGGGTTTAGTTAGTTTTAGACTACTTAATTAGGCTTAGACGATATAAAACGACGTAACTTAGTCCTTAAAAGGGAAAGGAAAAGTCTGAAATACCCCTGGGAAAGTTAAAAGAATTTCTATCAAAACCGCGACCCAGTGATCACGGCTTGGTTGATGGGTCGTACTCCTGGACGACAGACTGTCAACCGAGTCATGGTCCTGTCCAGGCAACTTAGGGGTCCTCTGGTTACAGGAACTATGACTCGACAGGATGGACCATTCTTCTGAACGATGGTCCGTCATGTGACTCGTGGTTCCTGGGACTTGACTTAGCCAGGTGTTTTCACGAGTCGAAGGACGGACCATTCTTTTGAAGTACGGTCTGTAGACCAACTCGAGGTTACTCAGGCCTAAATTGGGAGGCTACTAGACTTGGAACTATGGTTTGAAATGACAGACCGTGGTTCTAAACTACGGTCCGTGGTTCCAACCATAATCCCTGGGACATGTTTTGAGAGGCTACAGGAACTTGAACTATGGGTTGAGAAGATGGACCGTGGTTCTAAACTACGGTCTGTGGTTCTAACTGTGGTCCTTAGGGAAGGATTTCTGGGCTACTGGATCTTGAACTACGGTCCAAGATGGCGGGCCATTGTTCCAAACTACGGTCCGTACTTCGAACCGTAGTTCCCGAAAACTCGAATTTTTCTCCAAATTTTTTTTTCTACTGGTTTTCTTAGCTTAGTCTAGGCTTGGAAGTTCTGGGGTGTTACATCATCTGAGGATGAATGATCCCAAGGGGGAGATATTGTAACACCCCAGAATTTCCAAGCCTAGACCCAGCTCAGAAAAGTCAAAAATAAATTTTTCAAGTCTCAACCGGAGCCACGGATGGTTTCCACGAACCGTGGAATGATCCACGAGTCGTGGAAGACCTTCGTAGAACCTCAGACAAAGACCAGAAATTTTGGCCAAGTTCACGAGTTGGAACCACGGAACGTGGAACAGTCCATGAGTTATGGATTCCATTCGTGGGACTCAAACCTGAGTCCCAGCAGTTCACAAGAAACCACGACCAGCTTCTATGGTCCGTAGAAAGATCTACGAACCGTGGAATGCACCTGTAGAACCCAGGCCTAGGCTCAGCAGTCCCTCAGGAACCACGACAGGGTTCCACGAACCATGGAATGTTTCACGGGTTGTGAACCCAAGTCATGGAATCCATCCATCATTCCAGTAGCTCAGAATCTCCACTCAGGAACCACAAAAGGGTTCCACGAACCGTGGTTTATTTAATAGGTCGTGAACCAAAGTAGTGGAACCCTTTTCAGTAGCTCAGAATATCTACTCAGGAACCACGACAGGGTTCCACGAACCGTGGTTTGTTTCACGGGTTGTGAACCCAAGTCATGGAATCCTTTCCAGTAGCCCAAACTTCTGCTCAGGAACCACGGCAGGGTTCCATGGGTCGTGGAAGCATCCACGAACCATGGTTCCCACCCATGTAACCTAAGTCACGAATTTTTCAGCAGCTTTTAATTTAGTCATCCAGGGGTATTTCAGACCTTTCATTCTTCTTTTAGCTCCAACTATAAATAGTCTTAGGCTTATTTTATCAAGTCTAATCTATAAAAACAAAGTCAGATTCTCTATATTTGATTTAAAGTCAGAAAAGAACGCTCTTCTCCAAAGTTCAAACCTAGGGCTTCTTCTCCAAAGCTTCAAACTTCAGATTCTCTTCAGGGATTATTATCCAACAGGTATGTGGGTATTCAATAAGGGTTTAGTTCGCCCTTATGCTTAAAACCTCAGTCTTTTATTTCAAAATTCATGATGTCAGAAACTAGGGTTCTTACCCAATCATGCTATATTTTTTAGAATTCAGTCCTTATGATTCCTACATAATTTATATCCTATTGTAGAAGGTTTATACCATGTTTTCAATGTCTTGCATAAGCTTTCACAATAACTTTAGGACATCAAGAATTTAGCCTAAAATTGTAGTATTTTCATGAGAATTGATTTTCTTCAGAATTTAGCCTAGAGTACTAGCATTCAGTTTTAAGCATGAAATTAGCCAGTGTTCAGTCTACATGATTTCTTTAAGACTTCTCATGATTTAGTAGGCTTCAGCTTACCCTTAGTATGTTTTACAAGAATATATTTTCATTATGGACTTTCAACATATGCCATCAATGATGATGAACTTAGTAGGGCTTGTGATTAGCATGGTATACAGATATGCCATCAATTATTACAAATGAAATAAATTTCATGATTAGTATGACATTCAGATATGTCACATGATATAAATCATCCTCATGCATCATCAGTCAGGTACTCAGTTAGTCAGAATTACATGATTTGAATGCCTCAGTCTCAAAAATAGTTGCATTCTTAGATTATATCAGTACTTTGAGCTATCCAGTATTTCAGTTGCATTCATAGATTTATATTCAGTTGAGAGTAGGATTAGCACCAAGCTGATTAAGGGATGAAGGCTCAGCTATCAGATTAGGCTAAGACCTTTAGTAGAAGTCCCTGAGTCCCAGAACTACGGCGCCACCGTAGGTTTAAAGGAGTCAGCTATCATACTAGGCTGCACCTCCTTGTCCCTTGTGGACATCAGTAGTGGATAGATTTGTTTGTACTTTGGCAAGGTATGAACACCCTCCCAGTCATGGTTACAGGTTTTCCCCACAGTTAGCTCAGCTTGGGGTATATCGGTTAATAGTAGCTCCCACAGTCCATATTCATTATTGCATGACCTTGTATTCAGTTATCTAGATCAGTTCAGTATTATACAGTCTCATGTTTATATGCTTGGTCATTGCATCAGCTCATACCTTTCAGCTTGCATCCAGTGTACTATATTAGTACTTACAGACATACCTTATCATTTGGGTCCATAAAATCCCAAGGAACAGTTTACTCATCTTTAAACAACATGATCTCTCAGTTACAGTCCAGCAACATGATTTACATTCTCTTCAGTAAAAAGGGTTTATGTTACACAGCTTGGTTATGCACTTCAGTTATTATACATGTTTAAACTTCCAGCCATGCTTTCAGTATACATGTATTTACTTATGATTTGCAGTTTGTGCATTATTCTCACATGCTCAGTACATTCAAAGTACTGACCGCATACCTTCCTTGTGTTGCATCATTTTATGATGTAGGTTTCAGTACTAGCTCCAGGATCATGGTCAGACATATCGCAGCTTCCAGTCTGCAAGGGATTAGTTCTCTTTATTCAGGAACTCCCGTCAGTAGTATTCATAGTAGTTTATTTCAGTTCTTACATATTGATTAGAGATAATTGGGGGTCATGTCCCGACTAACCATAGTCAATGTTAGTAGAGGCTTCATAGACAGTCAGATAGTCAGTCACTCAGTTTGTATCAGTTTTCAAATACTATTGTATCTCAGTTTATGATAGTTTTTTTTGTTATAATATTTTCAAAAGAGCTCAGCACATTTCAGCTTCCCCATTTTTACTTTCAGTCTTTATCTCAGAGGTATGCTAGGTCATAGGTTAGCTTGGGGTCACTTGTGATTCTAAGCACCGTATCGCATCCACGGTGTAGGCTCGGGTCGGGGCATGACAATGTGCTTACTGAGTACCGGGCATACACTGAAGAACTAAAATATTCTTCAAGAATCATTTCATGTTGGTTGTTCTCATGATAAGTTGATTGGATCAACTAGTGTTGGGATTGGATCCCTTAAAATCTGAAAAATATAAAAGGTAAATATGAGCTCGTTCACCTGTCATGTGATATCGTAAATAGATGCATCAATGAAAGATAAAATTATCACATGTACGCTTATTGTCAACCTGCAGTTTGACATTCGTAAAATTGCTTGCTCAAAATAATTGAGTTAAGAGCACAACTTTCAGATTATGTAATCAAGACAATTAATCTTGATAATGTTGATCAATATTCAAGATGGTTTGGCATTAAATGCCTCAGATAAATAGTTAAACCATTGCTTATGAGAATAAAACTTCATGTGTTGGTCTGAAATACGATATATTGTATACAACAACACTTGTATGCATTCAGGCCAATAAATTATGATTAATTTCTTCCCTCAATTGATTCAAGGTCAGGAACCAAATTTTTTTCATCTAATTAATTTTAATGTGCGGTATATGATTAATGAACATACCATGATGCACAAAGATGAATTCCTCAAAGAAGATAGAGGATATATGTTAGCTTTTCATTTTTCCTTCAAGATGCCCTAAAGTGAATGGGGTGTATGCCCACCATGCTAGGCATGGAAAAGGTCGTGATTGCGGTCGTGGTCGTGGTCATTACTATGGTCAATAAAGAAATCATGTTCCTGGTGTGAATCATTCACCAAAGAAAAGGCACTATCAAAAGGGAAAAGGAAAGGATGAGAAGCGTGGAGCAGTTAGAGCAAGTGGCCTAGAATGTCATAGATGTGGTGGAAACGGACACTATGCACGTGATTGTCGTATTCCACAATATTTTTCTAATCTTTATCAAGCATCACTAAAGAAGAAAGAGAAAAATCATGAGACCAATTTTATCTCTGAAAATTCTGCTGACATCACAAGCTTGGATGTAGCAGATTTCTTCGAGCATCCTGAAGGAAAAATAGATCACCTGATTGGTGATGGTTCTGTGGCCATGGAAGAATGAAGAATTTTATTTTTTTGCTAAGTGATAGTAGTAATAGAAGATCATGTAAAATAGTTATTTACATGAGTATTAGTTCTTTTGTTTTTAGTATTGATTGATTTAGTGACATTATCAATTTATCGTAGTCCATTGTTTAATTGGATTAAATTTAGTTCAGTTTGTTGAATAATCCTTTACTATTAGTCTTAATTATAATATTTTAATATTGCCATGTATTTGTTTGCTGGCTGGAAGAACGATACTATTTTAATTTATCTGTGTAAAAATTATTTAATAGTAGAGTACTATTGTAAAATCTACTACTATTTAAAAGGTAATGTGAATATATTAAAAGGTTTGCATGACATATAGGATTCTCTAATAGTAGTACGTACTTAAAATAAAAATAAAATAAAATATGGCATTAATGGACCAAGATGTACTAATTTATTTTTCCTTTTTGTTATTCTGTACAAAAAGCTGAAACATGTCATTGTCATGCTTTATTGTACTCCTTTTATGCCTACTCATATTTGTAAAGTTGTGACTATCCTTATTTACATCAAATACTGCAATTACTATATGTTTGTATTACTAATATGACTTATCAATATGATAGTTGAATTTTATTATTATTATGTTGGGTTTACGTATGAAAGAAAAAAAATGTCTGGTGTGATTTCTAGTAAAAGACAATTATTAATTTATTATATTACCACTTTATTTATTTATTTATTTGTAGCTTTTGACAACACAATTATTTAATATTTATTTATTTTACTTTGTGTATGTCATTCTATTTGAAGATATGGATAATTTTCAAAGCAAGTTATCCAATTATGAAGATATTTGTTTGATTGATTCTGGTACAATGCACACAATATTCAAGAATGACAAATACTTTTCTCACTTACTTATGGACAAAATAAATGTCACTACGATTTCTGGCAGTGCTAATTTGATTGAAGGCTCCGGAAGAGCTATTATAATTTTGCCCAAGGGAACTAAACTCATCATAAATAATGCCATGTTTTCTCCTAAGTCTCGGAGAAACTTGTTGAGTTTTAAGGATATCCATGAAAATGGATATCACATTAAAACAATGGATGAGATGAATCTTGAATATCTTGGTATCACCAAGAATGTCTTTGGCCAGACATGTGATATAGAAAAGTTTTTCGCTTTGTCTTCTGGCTTGTATTGGATAAAGATTAGTGCAATTGAAGCACATTCTATAGTAAACCGGAAGTTTACTAATTCCAATACTTTTGAACTTTGGCATGATCGTTTGGGACATCCTTGATCTATAATGATAAGATGAATTATAGAAAATTCAAATGGACATCCATTAAAGAACTTGAAGATTCTTTCAAATGGTGAATTTTCTTGTACTTCTTGTTATCAAGGCAAGTTAATTGTTAGACCATCACCAATAAAGGTTGGAACTGAGTCCCCTGCGTTTTTGGAATGTATACATGGGGATATTTATGGACCTATTCACCCACCTAGTGGGTCGTTTAGATATTTTATGGTCCTAATAGATGCTTCATCTAGATGGTCTCATGTGTGCCTTTTGTCATCTCACAATCTGAAATTTGTAAAATTATTGGCACAAATATTACGATTACGGGTACAGTTTCCTGATAATCAAATCAAGTCCATTCGCCTTGATAATGCTGCAGAGTTTTCATCACAAACATTTAATGATTATTGCTTATCAATTGGGATAAAAGTTGAACATCCTGTAGCTCATGTTCACACTCAAAATGGCCTTGCTGAGTCACTAATTAAACGTCTGCAATTGATAGCAAGACTATTGCTTATGAAAATTAAGTTGCCCATTTCTGTTTGGGGTCATGCAATCCTGCATGCTGCAACACTTGTTCGTTTCAGACCGATAAATTATCATAAATTTTCTCCGTTGCAATTGGTTTTTGATCAAGAACCTAATATATCTCATCTAAGAATTTTTGGATGCGTTGTGTATGTGCCTATAGCACCACCACACCACACTAAGATGGGTCCCCAAAGAAGGTTTGGAATTTATGTTGGGTTTGAATCGCCCTCCATTATTCGTTATCTTGAACCATTGACGGGAGATATGTTCACTGCTCGATTCGCAGATTGTCGGTTTGATGAGACACTTTTCTCAAAATTAGGGGGAGAAAATAGTGAACCCAAAATAGAAATTTTATAGAAAAATCCATCATTGTCTCATCTTGATCCACGTGCTTATATTTGTAAACAAGAAGTACAAAAGATTATTCAGCTGCAGAAAATAGCAAATCAAATGTCAGACGCATTTACAGATTTGAAAAGGATTACTAAATTATATATTCCTGCAGAGAATGTCCCAATTCGAATTGATGTCCCTGTAGTACCATCAAATAGTGGCATAGCTAATGACTCCAAAGCACGCCTAAAGCGTGATAGACCATTGAGTTCTAAGGATCAAAATCCTAGAAAAAGAAAGATAAATGGTCAAGATGACACTACAAAAGAATCTCATATGGAAGTTCAAGATTTAAGAAATACTGATATCCTTGAAGGAATCAATGAGCCTGAGACTCAAGAAAATGAGGAACTATCCATAAATTCAAGTGATGTTGAAACTAATTTGAATCGATCAGAAATAGTGGTGGATTATGTCTTTGCATATAATGTTGCAACAAAAAGCATGCAAGATAGAGAGGATCTTAAACCTCAATCTATTGTAAAATGTCGGCAAAGAAATTATTGACCAAAATGGCAAGAAGCAATTCAATCAGAATTGAATTCACTTGTCAAGCGTGAAGTGTTTGGACCTATAGTCCAAACACCTAATAGTATTAAACCTGTTGGCTATAAATGGGTCTTTGTTCAAAAAATAAATGAGAAAAATTAAATACAAAGGTATAAAGCTCGCCTTGTTGCACAAAGATTTTTGCAAAGACCTGGTCTCGATTATGAAGAGACATACTCACCAGTTATGGATGCGATAACGTTATGTTATCTTATTAGTATCACTGTCCATGAGAGACTTGAAATGCATTTGATGAATGTGGTTAAAGTCTATTTCTATGGGTCACTTGATAATAAGATATACATGAAAATCCCTGAAGGGTTTAAGATGCCTGAAGCGCATAGTTCAAAGCCTCGGAAAATGCATTATATTAGATTGCAAAGATCATTGTATGGCTTAAAGTAATCAGGCTGCATGTGGTATAACCGCCTTAGTGAGTATTTATCAAAGGAAGGTTACATAAATGATGCTATTTGCCCATTATTTTTATAAGGAAAACAACATCGGAGTTTGTTATACTTGCAATTTATGTTGATGACATAAACCTTATTGAAACTCCAACAGAGCTTCAAAAGGCAATTGATTACTTAAAGAAAGAATTTGAGATGAAAGATTTTGGAAAGACAAAATTATGTCTTGGTTTGCAAATTGAACATTTGGCAAACAGTATCTTTGTCCATCAATCTGTCTATATAGAAAAGGTATTGAAAAGATTTTATATGGATGGAGCACATCCATTAAGTACTCTGATGGTTGTTCGATCACTTGATGTGAATAAGGATCCATTCCGACCTCAAGAAAAGAATGAGGAGATTGTTGGTCCTGAAATACCATATCTTAGTGCAATTGGTGCACTTATGTATCTTGTTAATACTACAAGGCCTGACATAGCTTTTTCGGTTAATCTGTTAGCAAGGTATAGTTCTGCTTCTACTAAGGGGCATTGGAATGGAGTCAAACACATATTGCGGTATCTAAAAGGGACTACCGATATGGGCTTATTTTACTCTAATAATTGTTGTCCCGATCTTGTTGGTTATGCTGATGCAGGGTACTTATATGACCCACACAAAGCTAGATCTAAAACAAGTTATGTATTTATAGTGGGGGTACTGCCATATCTTGGAGATCTACAAAGCAGTCTATTGTAGCTACTTCATCAAATCATGCTAAAATAATAGTTATTCATGAAGCAAGCCGAGAATGTGTGTGGTTGAGGTCAATGATACATCTCATTTGAGAAAAGTGTGGCTTGACATGTGATAAAGTACCCACGGTCCTATATGAAAATAATGCAGCATGCATAGCACAACTAAAAGGAGGATTCATAAAAGGAGATAGAACGAACCACATTTCACCAAAGCTTTTCTACACTCACGACTCCAAAAGAATGGTGATATCGACGTGTAACAAATTCGTTCGAGTGATAATATGGCTGATTTATTCACCAAGTCTCTACCAACTGCAACTTTCAAGAAGATGGTGCACAAGATTGGGATGCGAAGATTCAAGTCTTTGGATTGATATTTCCATGATGGGGAGTTAATACGTGTTGTACTCTTTTTCCCTTTTGAGGTTTTATCCCACTTGGTTTTCCTTGTAAGGTTTTTAATGAGGCAGCTAAGATGCGTATTATTAGATGTGTACTCTTTTTCCTTCACTAGAATTTTTCTTAATGAGTTTTTTTTAGTAAGGTTTTAATGAGGCACATTAGACATTCAAGGGGGAGTGTTATAAATGTATTATAATAATAATGAATGTCTACCTCTCCTATTTCTTTGGAGAAAAGTTAGGAACCCTAACTTAGGGACCAAGTCAATTTTTCCCTATAAATAAAGGGGTTCTCTTCATTGTATTATCATCCTTCAAGAGAAATAAGAACTCCTCTCTTCTTCTCTACTATATTCTTCTTCTTTCTTACTTTAATAGTTTATAACAGGTGGACCATTAAGGCCAAGCAAAAAAAAGGCAATGAAAATAAACTCGAATATAACAAAAGTATAATACAAGGTCAATCAGGCCGCAACAGACTATCAGACCCACAACAGATGTCTACAAGCCTCTATGATGAAAATGGCTAACCATGAGTGAGTCAAGGCCCCGATGTACCCATTACCTATACAAGGCCAAGGAAGACTCTAGACTCAGAAACTCCGGAAAGAATGGAGCATATCAACCATTAGTTGAACTTAACCACACACAACGAGGACCACTGTCTACCTGATAACCTGCAGGCATAATGTAGTTCCCACAGACAATGGGACGTCGATACGAAAGAATGTACTGAATATGTATGGCGATAGAATAATAGAAACAACACAATTTGAAACTGAAATCACAATATGAAGGAAGTTCAAATAGAAATGAAAATGATACCAACATCCCAGCCACAAGCTACACAGATAAAACGTCAGCCCAACACTACCTTACCTTCCCCCACTCTAGGACCCACAATGACCACAACTTCATCCACACATCACCTCAGAACTCAAGATACAGCGAACCAGAGAAATCATAATGTTGGAAAGCAATACATGATAACAACATAATATATAGGCTAAACCTGCGGAATGAATTCACACCTTACGAAAGAGCAATACACAAAGAAGACCATGCAAAAAAAACTCACGCCTTACATGTCCCCATAATGCCATGGACTTGATCATGCAGAAAGGTCTCACACCTCACTGGTTCTAGCAAAGCTACGGGATCAACCATGCGAAAGGGTCTCACACCTTACAGGTTTTCGCAACCCTCTAAGGAATAACAATCACAAAATATAACAAAATATAATTAATACAATATGCAGCACACAATACAATACAATGCAATGCAAGCTTAACAAAAGAGCCCATAACAATCACCATAAGGTTACCACCTAAGTTCTTGTTGGAAAAATTTGAGAATCACGGAAACTTCACTAGCTTGATGTGTGCCTATGGAACTGTCCTTAAGGATATTTCACCGGTTACGGTGTATCCCCCAGGATTCAACAAGCTCATCTAGTTATAAACTAGGAGCCAGAACTAACAAAGATTTATAAATAATATAAAAACCCAGCAATACAAAAAGGTTTTCTTTGTTCTTATTTCTACTTGTCGTTCTATATTTCTTTATCAGAAGAACCCAAAAAGAACCATATATATAGTAAAGAAATTCATCCTTTAAATCTCTACCATTCACATTGTTTTAAAAAAAAATTGTCATTAATGATTTGACCAAACGGCCTAATTTATGATAAAAATAACCGTTTGACAACTCATATTTTCCTTTCAAAGAAATGCTCATTAAGGATATATAAAATAAATGTCTTAAATAATATTAAAATAATAACTAATAAAGAAAGGTAATTAAGACTAGTAATTATAGATAGAAAAGAATAAATAATAAGATTAATATTATTATTTTTAAGATACAATATAATATTTTTCAAACAATGTCACGACCCAATTTCTCGGTCATGATGGCACCTACAACCCCCGGTAGGTGAACCAATCCCCGTAGCCCAGAACAGTTAGTGATGGGTTACTATCTAACGAATAAGAGAACAAGACGAAGGGAAAAGATAAAAGGACTATAAATATATACATATGCGGAAACTAAACCAAACCCCAAGACCTGGTATCATAGTATAGAGCCAAACTACATACATGGAGTGCAAATAAGCCAAAACTATATATACAGATGTCTCTGAATGGTAATAGAGTACATGAAGCAAAAGATAACTAAAGCTAAGCTCCGATCGCCAAGAGCTCACCCTCAGCCTGAAGTAGTCCCCAACAGATCTCCAAGCACGAATCACAGTGATCTAACGGCGATGGCCCACGCTAGGATCTGCACCCAAAGATGCAGGGGGTAGGGGTGAGCACCAAATGCGAAGCATAAAGTACCCAGTAGGTATCATAGGCCGACTGGGCACATATAATATAAAAGCGTAGTAATAGACAAAGTAGAAGCAAGTAGTCACAGAAATCAACGAAAGGTACACAAGAACTAGCCCAGAGGGAAATCAACAGAACCACATATTAGGCTAGTAAGCAGAATATACACACCATAGGCACAGGTGAAAGTAAGAAATAACGCACCTGGGGTCCTTGCAATAACAGTGTATACAAAATAAGTTTACGAAATGGACGGTATACCGGTAACCTCAAGAGTAGAAAGAAGAGAGAAAGAGTAATAATAGGCATGCTCAGAGACATGGATCAAACTCAACTATTCATACCAATCTCATACTTATCTATAATAGAGAACAATTCTGTAAGTAAATAGAAAACGTCTACCTACAGTCCCCCGGCCGCCCATACAACCGAGGAACACAAACAAGTGAAAACAAACCCTCCGGCATCCCATACTACCGGAGCGTACAATCAACAAACAACAAACAAGGGTGGAGCCTCAAACAATGAATGATATGATGCATGAAGATCTCAGTACATGGTATCTCTGTATGTACCTCCTCTGGCGCCGATCCGGCCCAGCGGGTAGGTTCCATGGAAGGACACTGCCCGTATACCTCTACTCCACCGTATACCCCTCCTCCGGCACACGTAGCTAGTAGCCCCTGGACCGGATGGCAAGGTCCATGGAGGTCCCAGACCCCATACTAAAACTCAGTATCAACACATGTCGTCTGAAAGCAAGTCTGGTATCAAGAAAGAGACCCAGTCTCGAATATGCAATGCCCAGACCCTGTCCAGGACTAAAGTAGTAGGAAAATGTCTCAAAAACCCCTCCAAGGGTGCCCGAGCGTAACTGGGTCTAAACAGTAAAAAGTCATCTCAGGTGCTCGGTCCGACCGAGGCTAAAAATCATCTCAAGTAACAAGAAAACTCAACTAGCACCCCGGCCCTGTCGAGTCTAGCGATAATCGTAAAATTGATGATTTTAAATATAATTTTACTATCTCGCCCAAAAATATTCACAAGTTAAATCAAACCATTTCCAAATTATTTCCATAAAAAAGGGGCCCCCCAGGCCATGCAAGGTTTAGAAAATGGTGCCAGTAGGCCCGAAGCCCAAACCGTAGTAAAACATGTATAAACCTCTTTATATGCATGAAAATGGTATGATCAAACACAATAGTTGCCCAGCAGCTCACAATCAACCTATCGACCCTGCACAGGCCCACAGCTACTCAGCAAGCATAACCAGCCTAGAAGGATAATTCTATGCCCGGGACTCGCGGACATTCCCAAAATCCACCTTCTATGTTCCAGAGTCAACAAGGCCTCACAGGACCACAAGGGTAAATAAAATATATCGGCAAATACTACAAGCAACGGAGGAACAAAAGAAGGCAGACATGAATAAAGCAGTCGAGGTCAGTGGTACCAACCTAATAGACCAACCCAAGGATGCCCATTAATACAATTTTATTCTATATATGCGGAATCTAGGGAAAATAAACCATAACCTACCTGTCGTCCGATGACAAGCTGCTAGAACAACGATGTCCAAGCTCGAACCACTCCGAGAAAATCCAAAACTAAATCGGAATCGGATTTGGGCTTGAATAACTTGACGTAGATAATTGATTTACTTTATCAAATATATTTTTCTCACAACAAAACCTCTCACGTGAATGAGTATTTAAGAATGTGCATAGTTGTATGTAATTCCTCATATGATCATTTCTTCCACTGGAAGATATGAATTAAAGGCACCTATATCAGTGCATATGCCACTTAAGTTAGCTAATATGCTAATGAGTGGATATGTGGCAGCATTTTAAGTTTTTAATAAATGAGTTGTCCAACCCCTCCACTCCCACGTGGAGTGGAGGTGGCACTATTGAAAGAATATTTTTACCCCGTTATATATATTCGGGTATTGCATAAGTTCTTGGTATAATAAATATAATTTTTGAATATACCATAATCATTAGAAAATTATTTCGAATAAAACCTACTATATTATAATAATAATTTTCAACATAACTAAATTTACTATCTCCGTTAAAATATTACAATGTATAAAAACTTTATAAAATAAATACATATACAATTATCTCGTAACAAAATATTTTTCATAAACCTTTAAAATATTTTGAAAAGGCAATAATAATATAATTTTTATCAAATTCAACTTTTAAATAAAATATTTTCAAATACACGCACGATGCTAATAAAATTCTTAAGCTTAGGCTCGTAATTCACCAACGCACGATTTTGACACTCAAGAATTCTCTCGGGATCCTCCCTTATCTTTTATCACTGTTTCGGAACTGAAATGGCATTTTAAAACGTGAAGTTGAGCCTTAAATCGAGTTTAACCCGACCCGGTTCGCGACCCGGTTTGCAACTCATTTTCTGCCAGATAGTCCGCGGTAAAACAGTCATAACATTTTACTCCGAGATCAATTGGACGTGAGGTTTTGTGCGTTGGAAACTAGACTCGTAGACCTTCGATTTGGTATTTCGGGGGACTTCTAACTCTTTATATATTGGGAGAAAAGCTACGAGACATTTTACCCAAAGTTCAGAAAATTTATTAAAGAACTTACGATAACTTTTGCCGACTTGCTTGACTTCAAAACTTATACGTGGAAATGACCGGAAGGGTCATTACATCATCCACTACTAAAAAGGGCTTTCGTCCTCGAAAGTCAAGGTCAAGGGGGTACCTGAAGGCTCAAACAGCTGCGGATACTGGGCCCGCATGTCTCTCTCGGTCTCCCAGGTAGCCTCTTCGACTGGGCGGTGCCTCCACTGAACCTTAACAACCGGGATCTCTCGAGACCTCAATCTCCTGACATTTCTGGCCAAAATAGCTGCCAGCTCCTCAACAAAGGCTAAACCCCCATCCAACTAAACTGAATCCCACTGTAACACATGAGACTCATCTGGGACATACTGACGCAACATGGAAACATGAAATACAGGATGTATAGCTGAAAACATCGGAGGCAAGGCCAGATGATAGGCAACACTACCGACCCTCTGAAGAATCTCAAACGGCCCAATGTACCTGGAGCTAAGCTTGCCCCGCCTACCAAATCTCATCATGCCCTTCATGGGAGATACACGGAGAAACACCAAGTCACCGACTCTAAACTCCAAGGCACGAAGCCTACGATCAGCATAACTCTTCTGCCTGCTCTGAGCTACCCGAAGTCTGTCCTGAATCACTCGGACTCGGTCTAAGGAATCTCGAAGCAAATCTGTGCTCTGTGGCCCAGCACTAAAACCATCAAACCAACCTACCGGTGATCTGCAACGCTTGCCATACAAAGCCTCAAAAGATGCCATGCCGATACTCGAATGGGAGCTGTTATTATAAGCAAACTCTGCCAAGGGAACAAACTGATCCCAAGAACCTCCAAAGTCAAGAACACAGGCCCGAAGCATGTCCTCCAGAATCTGAATGGTCCTCTCGGACTGGCCATCTGTTTGAGGGTGGAAAGCGGTACTAAGATAAACCTCTGTACCCAAATCTTGCTGAATAGCCCTCCAGAACTGAGATGTGAACTGAGTGCCATGGTCTGAAATGATAGAAGCTGGGACCCCGTGCAACCGAACAATCTCACGAAGGTAGATCTGAGCTAACCTCTCTGCGCCATAAGAAGTCTGAACCAGCAAGAAATGTGCTGACTTAGTCAGCCTATCAACAATCACCCATATGGAATCAAACCCATGAGAAGTACGAGGCAAACCAACAACAAAGTCCATAGTAATCCCTTCCGACTTCCATTCAGGAATAGGAAGTCGCTGAATCAAACCACCAGGTCTCATGTGCTCGAACTTAACCTGCTGACAGTTCAAGCACCGAGATACAAACTCCGCTATATCCCGCTTCATACCACTCCACCAGTAAAGCTGCCTCAAGTCTCTATACATCTTTGTTGTGCCAGGGTGAATGGAGTATCTAGTACAATGTGCCTCATGAAGTATCAACTGAATCAAATCACTAATCCTCGAAACACAAAGGCGACTATCAAACCTCAGAACCCCATCTGAATCTAGAGTAGCCCGACTGGTCTCACCCTGAACAACCCGATCACGAAGGTCACACAACTGCTGATCCTCAAACTGACGGCCCTGAATCTGATCAATCAAAGTAGAACGAACCTCAACACTGGCGAGAACTCTGCTAGGATCCGACAAGTCAAGCCTAACCAAACGGTTAGCCAAGGACTGAATGTCCAAGGCCAACAGCCGCTCTGAAACTGAAAGAGAAGCTAGGCTACCCATACTCACTGTCTTCTGACTCAAGGCATCCGCTACCACGTTCGCCTTGCCCGGATGATACAGAATAGTAAAGTCATAGTCCTTCAGTAACTCAACCCACCTCCTCTGCCTCGAGTTCAACTCCCGCTGACTCGTGATATACTGAAGACTACGGTGATCGGTGAAGATATCACAGTGAACTCCATATAAATAATGCCTCCAGATCTTGAGCGCGAAAACTACTGCCGCCAACTCTAAGTCATGAGTGGGGTAGTTGCGCTCGTGAACCTTCAGCTGCCTCGACGCATATGCTACTACTCGACCCTGCTGCATCAACACACAACCAAGACCAACCCCAGAAGCATCACAATACACGGAGAAGCTCTGACCCTCAACCGGCAAAGTCAAAACTGGAGCTGAAGTCAATAAGGCCTTAAGCCTCTGGAAGCTATCCTCACACTGATCCGACCACTGAAATGGGATATCCTTCCTAGTCAGCATAGTCAAGGGTGCTGCTATGGAAGAAAATCCCTCAACAAACCGTCTGTAGTAACCTGCTAACCCAATAAAGCTGCGAACCTCAGTAACAGTAGTAGGTCTAGGCCACTCACAAACCGCTGAAATCTTTCCCGGATCAACCCTAATCCCATCCTTAGACACCACGTGCCCTAGGAATGCAACTGACTCAAGCCAAAACTCACACTTTGAGAACTTGGCATAAAGCCGATGATCTCTCAAAGTCTGGAGTATAACCCTCAAGTGCTGCTCATGCTCATCTCGGCTACGCGAGTATACCAAGATGTCGTCTATAAAAACTATCACAAATGAGTCCAAATACGAGCCAAGAACCCTGTGCATCAAGTTCATAAAGGCTGCGGGGGCATTAGTCAACCCAAAAGACATCACTAGGAACTCATAATGGCCATAACGTGTCCTGAATGCTGTCTTAGGGATGTCCTCCGCCCTAATCCTCAACTGATGGTAGCCGGACCTCAAATCAATCTTCGAAAACACGACTGAACCCTGAAGCTGGTCAAACAAATCATCAATCCTCGGCAACGGATACCTATTCTTCACTGTCACCCTATTCAGCTGCCGATAATCAATACACATGCGCATAGACCCATCCTTCTTCTTCACGAAGAGAACAGGAGCACCCCAGGGTGACACACTAGGTCTAATAAACCCCTTAGCTATCAGATCCTGGAGCTGCTCCTTAAGCTCCCTCAACTCAGCAGGAGCCATACGGTAAGGAGAAATAGAAATAGGCCTAGTGCCCGGCTCCAACTCAATAGCAAAATCAATATCTCTCTCAGGTGGAAGGCCTGGCAGGTCGGTAGGAAATACATCGAGGAAGTCTCTAACCACAGGAACAGACTCAGGGGAAGTGGGTCAGCACTAACATCTCGGACATATGCTAGATAAGCTAAACACCCACGGGAAATCAACTTCCTAGCTCGAAGACAAGAGATGATCCCAGATGGTGCATGGCTAACAGAACCCTGCCACACAACCGGGGATACACCGGGCACAGCTATGGTAATGGTCTTGGCATAACAATCCAAAACCACACGGTGAGGGGATAACCAGTCCATGCCCAGTATCACATCAAAATCTAGCATATCAAGAATCATCAAGTCACCCCAAGTCTCTGAATCACCAATAGATAACATACAGGATCTCACAATCCGATCCACTACTAAAGAATCTCCTACTGGGGTCGAAACAGAAACAGGAACAGATAATGGCTCACTAGCCAACCCCAAACAAGGCACAAAGTAGGCAGATACATATGAACAAGTGGATCCAGGATCAAATAAAGCCATAGCAGGCTGATGGCACACAGAAATCGTACCTGTAATCACTGCATCTGAGGCCTCTGCCTCTGGTCTCCTAGGGACCGCGTAAAACTGACGACGACCTCCACCTGCCCGACCGCCATCCCTACCACCTGCTCTACCGCGTGGCGCACCACCTCTAATCTGACGACCACCCCCTCTAGCAGGGGGCTGAACCGCTCGTAAAGGCTCGGCTAACTGAACTGTACCCTGCTGAGGGCAATCTTTAGCAAAATGACCCATCACCCCACAAGTAAAACAAGCCCCTAACGGCCTACTCTGTCGAGAAGAACCAGCAAATCCCGTATGACCACCACGACCTGATGCCCCAGAAACTGTACCCCTCGAAGACTGGCCGCTATAGCCCTGATGGCTGCCCTGACCCTGCTCGAACTGGGTACTACCAAAAGTCTGAAGGGAAGACTGAACCGGTCGGCTGGACTGACCCTGGTACTGCTGTGGCTGATAACTCCGACTCCACTGGCCAGGACCTCTACCACCATATCTGGAACCACTATAGAAACCCTGATGTCGAGGCCTCTTATCTCTGGACCCCTGATCATGTCGCTGTAGGTCCTCCACAGTGCGAGCATAATCTACAATAGCCTGGAATGACCGACCACTGGCAATCAATATCTCAGCTGGCTGTCTGATCTCTGGCCTCAAACCCCACACAAATCTGCGAATCCTATCAGCCTCAGTAGGAATGATCATAGCTCCGAACGGTGCTAGCTGATGAAAACGGGTCTCATACTCCGAGATAGTCATAGATCCCTGCGTAAGATGAGTAAACTGCTCCCTGCGACGCTCCCGATCACTCTGGGGTAGGAACTTGGCCATAAAGGCCTCATAAAACTCAGACCAGGTCAACGGAGGTGACGACGGTGGTCTACAAGCAACCTGAGCCCTCCACCATAACTTCGCTGGGCCCTCTAACTGGTAGGTAGTATAACCAACCCCGTGAGTCTCCAACAAACCCAGATGATGCAACATCTCCTCACAGGTGGTAATAAAATCATGTGGGTCCTGTCCAGAAGTACCCGCAAATCTCGGGGGTGCTAACCTCAAAAATCTGCCCAACGCCTTCTGCTCTGTCTCTGTCATAACTGGGCGAGGAGCAAGAGGCTGTGCAACAGATGGAACCGGAATGACCTCCGCACGGTGAGCCATAGTAGCAGGCTGCGCTCCTAAGCTCTGTGCACCCAGGGCTGCCCCCTGAGCAGATGTCTGCGCTACCTCCGAAGGCCGCTCTCCAATCACACCCAAAAGCTGCAATAGTAATCCCCGAATATCTGGAGACTGAGCTGTGGGTGGAGCTGGCACAGAAGTGGGCACTGGAGCTGGTACTGGAGCTGGCACTGGAGCTGGTGGTACCTGGGCTTCCCCCTGAACCACATGCTGCTCGGGCTCTATCTCCACGCTAGCAGCTCTAGCAGGTGCCACTGTTCGAGGGCGTCCTCGGACCCCTAGCTGGAGTAGGAGGCTCATCCTCGCGTGCTGCCGATGATCTCGTACGAACCATCTGCGGAAGAATGAAGTAGAATAAATGAGATTTCCAGAAACTTCAAGGGTAGTACGCACGACACGGAAGCAATGAAAGAGTCAAATTTCCTAAAATGCCACCGTAGCCTCCCAAAGATTGAGTACGGACGTCTCCGCCCCGATCCGTAGGACTCTACTAGACATTGGCTCCTATACCGATGACACCGGTGAACCTAAAGCTCTGATACCAAGTTGTCACGACCCGATTTCTCGGTCATGATGGCACCTGCAACCCCCGGTAGGTGAATCAATCCCTGTAGCCCAGAACAGCTAGTAATGGGCTACTATCTAACAAATAAGAGAACAAGACGAATGAAATAGATAATATGAATGTAAATATATACAAATGCGGAAAACTAAACCAAACCCCAAGACCTGGTATCATAGTACAGAGCCAAACTACATACATGGAGTACAAGTAACCAAAACTATATATACAGATGTCTCTGAATGGAAATAGAGAACATGAATCAAAAGATAAACTAAAGCTAAGCTCCGATCGCCAAGAGCTCACCCTCAGACTGAAGTAGTCCTCAACAGATCTCCAAGCACGAATCTCAATGATCTACCGGCGATGGCCCACACTAGGATCTGCACCCAAAGATGCAGGGGGTAGGGGTGAGCACCAAATGCGAAGCATAAGGTACCCAGTAGGTATCATAGGCCGACTGGGCACATATAAGATAAAAGCGTAGTAACAGACAGAATAGAAGCAAGCAGTCACAGAAAATCAACGAAAGGTACACAGGAACTAGCCCAGAGGGAAATCAACAGAACCACAGATGAGGCTAGTAAGCAGAATATACACACCAAAGGCACAGGTGAAAGTAAGAATCAACGCACCTGGGATCCTTGCAACAACAGTGTATACAAAATAAGTTTACGGAATGGACGGTATACCGGTAACCTCAAGTGTAAGAAGAAGGGAGAAAGAATAATAATAGGCATGCTCAAGACATGAATCAATACTCAACTAATCATATCAACCTCAAATACAGAAACGAACACCCTAGCAGTACCAATCTCATACTTATCCATAATAGAGAACCATTCTGTAAATAAATAGCAAAAGTCTACCTACAGTCCCCCGGCCGCCCATACAACCGAGGAACACAAACAAGTGAAAACAAACCCTCCGGCATCCCATACTACCGGAGCGTACAAGCAGCAAACAGCAAACAAGGGGGGAATCTCGAACCATGAATGATATGATGCATGAAGATCTCAAGTGCCATAGTATCTCTGTATGTACCTCCTCCGGCGCCGATCCGGCCCAGCAGGTAGGTTCCATGGAAGGTCTCTGCCCGTATACCTCTACTCCCCCGTATACCCCTCTTCCGGCACACGCAGCTCGTAGCTCCTGGCCCGGATAGCAAGGTCCATGGAGGTCCTCGACCCCATACCATATCTCAGTATCAGGACATGTATCAAGATAGAGTCCCAGTCTCAATATCAAGATATAGAACCAGTCTCAAATATGCATGCCCAGACCCTGTCCAGGACTAAAAAATAGTAGAAAAATATCTGAAAAACCCCTCCAAGGGTGCCCGGGCGTCACCGGGTCTAAACAGTAAAAAGTCATCTCATGTGCTCGGTCCAACCGAAGCTAAAAATCATCTCAAGTAGTAAGAAAACTCATCTAGCACTCCGGCCCTGCCGAGTCTAGTGATAATAGTAAAACTGATGATTTTAAACCACAAGTGAAATCAACCATTTCCAAATCATTTCCATCAAAAACGGCCCCCCGGGCCATGCAAGGTTTAGAAAACAGTGTCAGTAGGCCCAATGCCAAAACCACTGTAAAACATCGATAAAACCTCTTTATATGCATGGAAATGATATGCTCACACACAACAATAGCTGCCTAACAGCTTACAATCAACCTACCGACCCTGCACAGGCCCACAGCTACTCAGCAAGCATAACCAGCCTAGAAGGATAATTCTATGCCCGGGACTCGCGGACATTCCCAAAATCCCACCGTCTATGTTCCAGAGTCAATAAGGCCCTCACAGGACCGCAAGGGCAAATAAATAAAATATATCGCCAAATACTACAAACAACGGAGGAATAAAAATAGCGGACATGAATAAAGCGGTCAAGGTATGTGGTACCAACCTAATAAACCAACCCAAGGATGCCCATTAATACAATTTTATTCTATATATGCGGAGTCTAAGGAAATTAAACCGTAACCTACCTGTCGTCCGACGACAAGCTGCTGGAACAACGATGTCCAAGCTCGAACTACTCCGAGAAAATCCAAAACTAAATCGGAATCGGATTTGGATTTGGGACGGAATAACTTAACGTAGATAATTGATTTTCTACAATATCACATCCACAAATTTCTCCACCCCTAATTACTTCAATCCATAAAGTTACGTGTAGTAGTAGTATTCTAATAAGTGTACACAATAAAATGAATGGAACTTAATGTTGAAGGAAATGATATGAATGTTCACAGCAAATACATTTGTAAATTTGCTAATTATAACTTGAGTGCCTTCTGCCAACTCAAGTAAATGCCACCATTCACTTGCTATTGCTGCCTTCACCTTCCACTTACACGTGGGGGTGGAGGTGGCAACCAAATCCCCTCCGTTAGGTATACATTCGGGTATTGCGTAAATTCGTGATAAAATAATTATAGTATTTTAAATATACAATAATTATTAGAAAATCATTTCCAATAAAACCTACTATATTATAATAATAAATTTTAACATAATTAAATTTACTATCTCCATTAAAATATTACGGAGTATAAAATCTTTATAAAATAAATACGTCTACCCTTATATTGTATCAAATATATTTTTCATAAACCTTTTAAATATTTTGAAAAGGCAATAATAATATAATTTTTACCAAAATACAACTTTTAAATAACTATTTCAAATACACGCACGTTGCTAATGAAGTTCTTAAGTTTAGGCTCGAAATTTGCCTACGCACGATTTCGATATTCAAGAATTATCTCGGGATCCTCCCTTATATTTTATCACTGTTTCGGAACTGAAATGGCATTTTAAAACGTAAAATTGAAGCTTAAATCGGGTTAAACCCGACCCGATTCGCGACCCAGTTCGCAACCCGTTTTCTGCCAGCCAGTCCGCGGTAAAACAGTCATAACTCTTTGCTCCGAGATTATTTGAATGCGCGGTTTTGTGCGTTGGAAACTAGACTCGTAGACCTTCGATTTGGTATCTCGGGGGACTTCTAACTCTTTATATATTGGGAGAAAATCCCCGATACATTTGACCCAAGGTTCAGAAAATTTTGTTAAAGGTCTTACGATATCTTTTGTCGATTTGCTTGACTTCAACACTTAACGTGGAAATGACCGGATGGGTCATTACAGATACATTTGCATCTGTATTTATTTTATAAGAATTTTGTAAGTTATTAATATTTTTAACGGAGATAGTAAGCTTAGTTATGTTGGAAAGTATTATTATAATATAGTAGGTGTTATTAAAAATAATTTTCTATTAATTGTGGTATATTCAAAATGTTATATGTATTTTACTACGAACCTATGCAATATCCGAATATATATAACGAGATAAAAATTATATGGTGGCACCACCACTTCCACGTGAAAGTGGTGGAGAAGTGCACAAAATTTATTTTCATTAAATGATTCCACCTAGATAGCCACTAATCTTTTTCAACAATCTGCCAACCATTTTTTTACAATTTATGTGTGTATATATGTAGCATTTAATTTTGGGATTTGAATAAAAAAAAAGAAAAATAGTAGCTTCAACATATATGCAACCATTATTGCTTTAGCATATGTGTAGCTTCCGTACTATATACGTATATAGGTATGGCACGTGAAATATTTTTGTGAAAGAAAATTTGTTGGAGTTTATTTGATCCCCGAAAGAAATTGATGATTTACGTCAAGTTATTCAAGCCCGAATTCTAGTTTGATTTCATTTCGGAGCTTCTCGGAGTGGTTCAAGCTTGGACATCGTCGTCCTAGCAGTTTGTCGTCAAACGACAGGTAGGTTACGGTTTATTTTCCCTAGACTCCGCATATATAGGATAAAATTGTATTAATGGGCATCCTTGGGTTGGGTTTATTAGGTCGGTACCACAGACCTTGACCGCTTTATTCATGCCCGCCTACTTTTGTTCCTCCGATGCTTGTAGTACTTGCCGATATATTTTATTTACCCTTGTGGTCCTGTGAGGCCTTGTTGACTCTGGAACATAGAAGGTGGGATATTGGGAATGTCCGCGAGTCCCGGGCATAGAATTATCCTTCTAGGCTGGTTATGCTTGCTGAGTAGCTATGGGACTGTGCAGAGTCGATAGGTTGATTGTGAGCTGCTGGGCAACTATTGTGTTTGATCATGCCATTTCCATGCATATAAAGAGGTTTTATCCATGTTTTACTACGGTTTTGGCTTCGGGCCTACTGGCACTATTTTCTAAACCTTGCATGGCCCCGGGGGGCCGTTTTTGATGGAAATGAATTGGAAATGGTTTGATTTAACTTGTTAATATTCTTGGGTAAAATAAGGTAAAATTATGATTTATATCACCAGTTTTACGATTAATGCTAGGCTCGGCCGGGCCGGGGTGCTAGTTGAGTTTTCTTGCTACTTGAGATGATTTTTAGCCTCGGTCGGACTGAGCACCTGAGATGACTTTCTACTGTTTAGACCCGGTTATGCCAGGGCACCCTTGGAGGGGTTTTTGAGATATTTTCCCACTACTTTAGTCCTGAACAAGGTCTGGGCATGCATATTCGAGACTGGGTCTCTATCTTGGACCCGGACTTACTTCTGGAGGACATGTTTTGATACTGAGTTTTAGTATGGGGTCAGGGACCTCCATGGACCTTGCCATCCGGGCTTGGGGCTTTGGGCTGCGTCTGCCAGAGGAAGGGTATACGGTGGAGTAGAGGTATACGGGCAGTGTCCTTCCATGAAACCTACCTGCTGGGCCGGATCGGCACCGGAGGAGGTACATACAAAGATACCATTTCACTTGAGATCTTCATGCATCATATCATTCATTGTTTGAGGCTCCACCCTTGTTTATTGTTTGTTGATTGTATGCTCCTGTAGTATGGGATACCAGAGGGTTTGTTTTCACTTGTTTTTGTTTCTCGGTTCTATGGGCGGCCGGGGGACTGTAGGTAGACTCTTGCTATTTACTTACAGAATTGTTCCCTGTTACGGCTAAGTATGAAATTGGTTACTGCTAGACTGTTAGTTTCTGGATTTGAGATTGATATGATTAGTTGAGTTTGATTCATGTCTCTAAGCATTCCTATCATTACTCTTTCTCTCTTCTTCTTACACTTGAGTTTACCGGTACACCGTCAATTTCGTAAACTTATTATGTATACACTGTTATTTCAAGGACCCCAGGTGCGTGTTTCTTACTTTCACCTGTGCCTATGGTGTATATATTCTGCTTGCTGACCTCACATGTGGTTTTGTCGATTTCCCTCTGGGCTAGTTCCTGTGTACCTTTCATTGATTTCTGTGACTACTTGCTTCTATTCTATCTGTTACTATGCTTTTATCTTATATGTGCCCAGTCGGCCTATGATACCTACTGGGTACCTTATGCTTCGCATTTGGTGCTCACCCTACCCCCTGCATCTTTTGGTGCAGATCCTAGCGTGGGCCATCGCTGTTAGATCGCTGTGATTCGTGCTTGGAGATCTGTTTGGGACTACTTCAGACTGAGGGTGAGCTCTTGGCGGTCGGAGCTTAGCTTTAGTTTATCTTCGGCTTTATGTATTCTATTACCATTCAGAGGCATCTATATATGTTGTTTTGGAGCGTTTGTATTCCTTATATATAGTTCTGGCTCTATACTATGATACCAGGTCTTGGGGTTTGGTTTAGTTTCCGCATACGTGTATATATATATATATTCCTTCTATCTATTCTCTTCATCTTGTTCCCTTACTTTTGCTTATTAAACTGTGCTTCCGCTTATTTGTTAGATAGTAGCCCATTACTAACTGTCCTGGGCTATGGGGATTGGTTCTCCTACTGGGGGGATGGTAGGAGCCATCATGACCGAGAAATCAGGTCGTGACATCTATCCAAAATCAAGTGCTATACATGTGGAAAATTGGGCCACATAGCACCCAATTGTAAGTTGAATAAGTTGAAAACTTTAGAACTAGATAGTGAGACTTATGATAAAGTTTATGGTTTGTTATACACCTCAGGTTCTGAAGATGATTATTACACTCATTCTGATTCTGATATTGAACTGCTTGATTTATCTGATAGTGATAAAAATACTGATAGCCCTTGCGCCACTTGCCAAGGTAATAATTGCAATTGTGATGATGATGAAATTTATAAACTGCAATCGCAATTTCAGGATTTCAATATAACACGATCACCTCTGATAATGTGATTGAGCTTTTGAAAGAAGTTACTGATAACAAGCTTCACCAAAAGATTAACAATCTAGCTACTGCAAATGAGGCTAGTTCAAGTTCTTCAAAACCTTTTGAGAATAAGAAGAATGATTTTGAATACTCTGCATCATATTCTTTAAAGGAGGTTGATAACTGCCTTATGATGAAAAATACTTTTACCGAAAGAAATTCTTCTTTTGATGATTTAAAAGATGAAATTGAGAATTTAAAAAGAGTGATTAAATCACTTAAACAAAATCAGTTGATTTGTGATCATAGAATTACTAATATAGAGATAATTAATTCTGTGTCTACATAAGACAATCATATGTCTTCTAATGACAAAGGGATTTCTGAAAATAAGAAAAATCCTGTTAATCTTGACCCTAAAAATGATATGTTTTTAGGAATGATGCAAATTATTACTGCCCATAAATGGTATGTTAAATGTACTATTTTAATCGATAAAAGTTTTTCGATTACTAACATTTCCATGATTGATAGTGGTGCTGATGTTAGCTGTATTCAGGAAGACTTAGTGCCTACAAAATACTTTCAAAAAACTTCTCATATGGTTAAGTCTGCATCAGGACATGCTTTAGATATAAAATATAAATTGCCTAATACGAATATTTGCCAGAATAAAGTCTGCATTCCTCATTTCTTTTTCCTGGTTAAACATCAGTTATTCCCTCCAATTATACTTGGAACCCCATTCATAAATGCAATTTATCCATTTTACCAGCATAGACTCAAAAGGATTCTCTGCCACTTATAAGGATAATGAAATAAGTTATACTTTTCTTACAGATCCAGTAACTAGAGATATTGATGCCTTAATTGATATGAAGCAAAGACATGTAGATTCTTTGCAACTAGAATTGTTTAGTCTAAATATATTTGATTCTCTAAATTCTGTGAAGGTAAAGGAAAAAATTAAATTGATTTCCCAACAAATTGCCATTGATATCTATGCAGATCACCCCAGTGCTTTTTTGAATCGAAAAAGCATATTGTCACCCTTCCATATGGAGATGATTTTTTGGAAGATAATATTCCTACTAAATCGCGTCCCTGTCAAATGAACGTTGAGTTAGTAAAATTTTGCAAAAAAGAAATTAATAATTTATTGCAAAAGGGTTTGATCAAACCTTCTAAATCTCCTTGGTCATGCACTGCATTCTATGTCAATAATGCTGCAGAAAAGGAGCGAGGTGCTCCTAGGTTGGTTATTAATTATAAACCTTTGAACAAATATTTAAAATGGATAAGGTATCCTATCCCCAATAAAAAAGATTTATTATCAAGATTATATGATGCCAATATATTTTCTAAATTTGATTTAAAATCAGATTATTGGCGGGTATAAATATTTGGAGAACATACTTATAGAACTGCTTTTAATGTTCCATTTGGGCAATATGAATGGAATGTCATGCCTTTTGGTTTGAAAAATGCCCCATCTGAATTTCAGAAAATTGTGAATGATATTTTTAATCCATATTTAGATTTTATCATTGTTTATATTGATGATATTTTGGTTTTTTCCAAATATTTGAAATGCATATAAAGCATCTTGATATATTGAAAAAAATTGTCATTCAGAATGGTTTGGTTATCTCAAAACCAAAAATGAGTTTGTTCCAAACTAATGTCCGATGTCTAGGACATCATATTTGTCAGGGAAAGGTTACTCCAATTCAAAGATCTATTGAATTTACATCAAAGTTTCCTGATGTCATCACTGATAGGACTCAGTTACAAAGGTTCTTGGGAAGCATAAATTATATATCCCCATTCTATAAGAATCTATCTCGTGATTTAGCCCCTTTATATGACAGGCTGAAGAAGAATTATAACTCACCTTGGACTGGTAGTCATACCACTTTGATACAAAATGTTAAACTTATGTTCAATCTTTGTCTTGTTTAACTCTTGCTAACCCTGTTTGGCAAAAAATTATTGAGACAGATGCGTCTAATATTGGTTATGGTGGGATATTGAGACAAATAAATCCCAATGATAAAAATGAGTATTTAATAAGATTTCACTCTGGCAAATGGACTGAAGCCCAGAGAAAATATGCCACCGTGGCCCATGAAATGCTAACCATTGTTAAATGTGTTTTAAAATGTAATGACCCTTCTGGTCATTTCCACATACACGTTTTCCTTGTGCCGTTAGAGCTTGTTGTAATGGACCCAAGTCATTTAAGGCTTGTCGGGACCGGTAGTTCGGTGTCAGGTCCATTTGTTTGGTCGTATGATAAGTTTTGAAGTCAAGCAAGTCGGCAAAAGTTATCGTAAGTTCTTTAATAAATTTTCTGAACTTTGAGTAAAATGTCTCGGGGCTTTTCTCCCAATATATAAAGAGTTAGAAGTCCCCAAAAATACCAAATCGAAGGTCTACCAGTCTAGTTTCCAACGCACAAAACCTCACGTCCAACTAATCTTGGAGTAAAAAGTTATGACTGTTTTACCGCGGACTGTCTGGCAGAAACTGGATTGCGAACCGGGTCGCGAACCGGGTCGGGTCAAAACCGATTTAAAGCCTCAACTTCACGTTTTAAAATGCCATTTCAGTTCTGAAACAGTGAGAAAACATAAGGGAGGGTTCCAAGGGAGTTCTTGAGTATCAAAATCGTGCGATGGTGAATTGCGTACCTGAATATAAGAATTTTATTAGCATCGCGCGTATATTTGGAAATATTTTATTTTAAAGTTATATTTTTTATTACCTTTTTTTAAAACGTATTTTAAAGGTCTATGAAAAATATTTTTGTTACGGTATAATTGTATATGTATTTATTTTATAAGGTTTTTATACATTGTAATATTTTAACGGAGATAGTAAATTTAGTTATGTTAAAAATTATTATTATAATATAGTAGGTTTTATTTGAAATAATTTTCTATTAATTATGGTATACTCAAAAATTATATTTATTATACCACGAGTTTATGCAATACCCAAATGCTTACGTAATTGGCAACAAATTTGGATGACATTATCACCTCCACTCCACGTGGAGGTGAAAGGAAGTGTACAACAAGTATTTTCAATTGATGTCATTACTTGACACATTTCTCAAATATTAGTTATCAATTAATTAGTGGCTATCCATTCCAAAGAATGGTGACTTTGTCTCATTCTATATATACATCCCAACTTCAGCAAATTGAATGCTCTTATTAGTATACCCACTTATGTTCTATTGATATCATGAATTAATTCTTATACAAATCTTTGAATTCTCTAGCAAGTTTGATTTCGTTTCGGAGCTTCTTTTCAAAGAGGTTTGAGCTTGTCATCGGATGACAGGTAGGTTACGGTTTATTTTCCCTAGACTCCGCATATATAGGATAAAATTGTATTAATGGGCATCCTTGGGTTGGTTTATTAGGTTGGTACCACAGACCTTGACCGCTTTATTCATGTCCGCCTGCTTTTGTTCCTCCGTTGCTTGTAGTATTTGTCGATATATTTTATTTACCCTTGTGGTCCTGTGAGGCCTTGTTGACTCTGGAACATAGAAGGTGTGATTTTGGGAATGTCCGCGAGTCTCGGGCATAGAATTATCCTTCTAGGCTGGTTATGCTTGCTGAGTAGCTGTGGGCCTGTGCAGGGCCGATATGTTGATTGTGAGCTGCTGGGCATCTATTGTGTGTGATCATACCACTTCCATGCATATAAAGAGGTTTTATCCATGTTTTACTATGGTTTTGGCTTCGGGCCTACTGACACTATTTTCTAAACCTTGCATGGCCCGAGGGGCCCGTTTTTTATGGAAATAATTTGGAAATGGTTTGATTTAACTTGTGAATATTCCTGGATAAAAGGAAATAAAATTATGTTTTAAATCACCAGTTTTACGATTAACGCTAGACTCGGCAGGGCCGGGGTGCTAGTTGAGTTTTCTTGCTACTTGAGATGATTTTAGCCTCGGTCAGACCGAGCACCTGAGATGACTTTTTACTGTTTAGACCCGGTTATGCCCGGGCACCCTTGGAGGGGTTTTTGAGACATTTTCCTACTACTTTAGTCCTGGACAGGGTCTGGTCATGCATATTCGAGACTGGGTCTCTATCTTGAACCCGGACTTGCTTCCGGACGACATTTTGATACTGAGTTTTAGTATGGGGTCTGGGACCTCCATGGACCTTGCCATCCGGGCCAGGGGCTGCGGGCTGCGTGTGCCGGAGGAAGGTATACGGTGGAGTAGAGGTATACGGGCAGTGTCCTTCCATGGAAACCTACCTGCTGGGCCGGATCGGCACCGGAGGAGGTACATACAGAGATACCATTTCACTTGAGATCTTCATGCATTATATCATTCATTGTTTGAGGCTCCACCCTTGTTTGTTGTTTGTTGATTGTACGCTCCGGTAGTATGGGATGCCGGAGGGTTTGTTTTCACTTGTTTGTGTTCCTCGGTTGTATGGGCGGCCGGGGGACTGTAGGTAGACTCTTGCTATTTACTTACAGAATTATTCCCTGTTACGGTTAAGTATGAAATTGGTTGCTGCTAGACTGTTAGATTTCTGGATTTGAGATTGATATGATTAGTTGAGTTTGATTCATGTCTCTGAGCATGTCTATCATTACTCTTTCCCTCTTCTTATACTTGAGGTTACCAGTATACCGTCCATTTCGTAAACTTATTATGTATACACTGTTATTGCAAGGACCCCAGGTGCGTTGTTATCTTAACTTTCACCTGTGCCTATGGTGTGTATATTCTGCTTACTAGCCTCACATGTGGTTCTGTTGATTTCCCTCTGGGCTAGTTCCTATGTACCTTTCGTTGATTTCTGTGACTGCTTGCTTCTATTCTGTCTGTTACTACGCTTTTATCTTATATGTGCCCAGTTGGCCTATTATACCTACTGGGTACCTTATGCTTCGCATTTGGTGCTCACCCTACTCCCTGCATCTTTGGGTGCAGATCCTAGCGTGGGCCATCGCCGTTAGATCGCTGTGATTTGTGCTTGGAGATCTGTTGGGGACTACCTCAGACTGAGGGTGAGCTCTTGGCGATCGGAGCTTAGCTTTAGTTTATCTTTTGCTTCATGTACTCTATTACCATTCGGAGACATCTGTATATGTTGTTTTGGAGCGTTTGCACTCTATGTATGTAGTTTTGGCTCTATACTATGATACCAGGTCTTGGGGTTTGGTTTAGTTTCCGCATATGTATATATTTATATCCCTTTTATCTGTTCTCTTCATCTTGTTCCCTTATTTGCTAGATAGTAGCCCATTACTAACTGTTCTGGGCTATGGGGTTTGGTTCACCTACCGGGGGTTGTAGGTGCCATCATGACCGATAAATTGGGTCGTGACATAAAATTTCAGGATGATTTATACAATCAAAAGTTTTTGATAAAAACAGACGCTCAATCTGTTAAGTATATGTTTAACAAAGATTTTAAGCATGATGCTTCTAAATTAATATTCGCAAGGTGGCAGGCTCAATTATACTCTTTTGATTTTGAAATTCATTATAAAAAGGGAGTTGATAATTCTTTACCGGATTTCTTATCCCGGGAATACCTCCAATAAAATGAATTTTTACGAAGTCTTTTTCGATGAAAATACTCTGATTACCATTTTAAAGGTAATTACATTAACTAGAGACTTGAAAAGTCTTATAATCGATAACATTGTTGATAACATCGTAAAAGAAGATTTCTCAATCTTGAGGTGTATAACAAACCATAAACTTTTTCATAAGTCTCACTATCTAGTTCTAAAGTTTTCAAATTATTCAACTTACAATTTGGTGCTATGTGGCTCAGTTTTCCACTTGTATAACACTTGATTTTGGATAGATCCCTTCCAGATCGATCAACCCCAGGGAGATCATCCCAGTCCTATTCTCAAGGATCGTCATACATATCCTCATTAAACTCCCCTGTTATACAAATGGGAAGAAAGAGTTTAGTAAATGAGAAGATTTCTCAAAAAGGTGAATCTTCATCTATTCATCTATAAGATATTCCAGAAAAGAGTCTGTTATATGGTCATTTACAGGAATATTTGGCCGCCCAGGCTACCCAAAAGCAAAGTAATACTTTTGCTTCAATCGCCAAAGAGGACAATGATGATATCAAGTCCTATGAAAAGTTACTAATAAGAGAAATGATATTTCTCGTAGAAAACTCTGAGCTCCAGAAAAAAGATGAGGCATGGAAGATACTCCAAAGGTACTTAATTAATGGGTTATACTATCTGGGTGAGTCATACAAAACCCATTCTTATTATGAGACAATTCTGACAAGTACAGGAAGTGCAGAATTTCAGCACTTTTCCAGTTATAACATGGATGAGAATGTTTATAACCTCTCCAAAATTATTATTAAACATATTATATCTGTTGAAGATTGGGGAATCTCTACTATGAAAGAAAGGCAGATAAGCCTTAACAAATCTCGTATGAACTTTACATACTGGGATTATATTCAAGCATTTGATAAAGTGCTATACTACAATAATGATAGACATAAACACACTTGGTTCATAAAAGTGTGCGCAAAGATATTTGCTGAACCAATCCCAAATTGATTTTTAAATTAGTGGTCATAACACGGTCCCATAATCCAGATCTTGCCCGATCAATTCCTTACGTTATACAAGGAATGGACCAAAGTGTCACTAGAATTGAACAGATTATATCATGCTGATCATATTTGCAATTTAGAAAAAATTTATCAGATCTACTTCTTTATTGAATTCTCTATTCCATGGATTCATAAATGGACTCCTGAATTAGGGTTCACTGAAGAAAATGTTCCATGCCTATACAGGAATTTTTATAATAATTTTTGGGACAAATTGATGAAAACAGATCCCCAAAACAAAAGTTCTACATGGCCAAGAGCTTATGGATTCTATTAAACTAAGAATTCAAGAATACACTCGAGCCCCTCAAAATGAAATTATAGACGATAGTTCGGTCAGGCATATCGCCAGAAAAATCTCTTTTCAAGACGGAGATAAAGAAGAAATGATTAATGATTATTTAGAAGAAGTCAAAATGACTTTGCGAAATATGACTGCCTATGAGGAGTATAGCTATTATCAGAAAACTGAATACAAACCCTTCCATCGGGATTTTGCGAAATATGAGAATAATCAGAATTGGTAACCGCATTAGTTACTTGACTTGGGGATATGACCGAATTGAGAGTCCATGTAGTTAAGAAATCAATTTCATCCCACTTAATAGGTCTCCTGGTGGTGACCTTGGACCTTGCAAAATTGGTTTCCACCAAAATAGTTTGATCAAATGTATCGTATAACATACATCTTGGATTTAAAGTAGATAATAATTTAAAATAAATTCTATGAGATAAACTTATAAATTCTGAATCAGGCACGTAATTATAACCATGCATTTTAACATTTAATGTTAATGCCTCAAGAATATTAACATCAGAAAGAGATAATTGCAGATTGGGTTGCGTATTGAAATATACTGGACCATAAGCTACAGTAGATTCGATTGAACCCATTAAAGATTGTCTAAAATTTAAATTTCTAGCATCTCTTAAAGCTGCTAAAAACATCTCAGGTAACCCTTTAAGGGTCAAAGGCTTAAAAGTAATTTGAACCATACCAATATGTAGGTAATTATACTGATTTTTATATAAATTGATATCACATTTGTTTAACAAATGAATAGTCTGTTCAGATGAATTTAAAGCTAAAGACTGCACAGTAGTCTTTATCAGTTGTTTAGAAGACAGTTTATCAAACCAACCATAATCATAAATAGTTTTAATCGGGACTTTAGGAATAGTCCATTTGTTTAACAAATCAAGGTTTTGAGGTATATCAACATCTTCAAGTCTAGTACTTTTAGTACAAGTTTCTCCCGGATCCATATGACAAAGATCATATCGATGTCAAATACTTCACCTCTATCTCATATATACCATGAAGGTTCTAGGCTCTGATACCATATTACAGGATCGGGTGTCCGCTTGCGGTAATCCGCACTGCCAACCAGATCTAGCAACTCAGCATCCTTAAGCTAGCGGTAGTCCGCACTGCATAAGAATTTAAATATACAAGAATTTTCATATAGCTTCTCAGACTGCATGGTGAAACTTTTACCTGAGCAAAGGGTCTATCAAAGATCTAATACATACTTCTTATTGAGCCCATGTGTCTGGTGGTTCTAACCGGGAAAGGACGCTATTTTTTCTCCTCAATAACGGGCTTAGGTTCACGACTGACCAGACGTAGCCACTAAGGCAAAGACAATAAGAGTAGGGCTAGATCCGACTGTACCTCGATCTCAAAACCAAGTCAAGAAAGCATAATAAAATTCTTTATATTTTAATAAAGCTTAGATCGTTCATGGTCTATATAGTAGAGAAGTTAGTTATTCAACATAGATATGAGATCTTTTAGCCGGACATAGTCCTGGCTAGGAGAGACACAACTAAAAGAAAACTAAACAAAGAAAAATAAAAATATACCTTATATGAATGGTTGTCTGCAAGAAACAATTCTTGAAATCAATATACAAGAGATTTACAATAAGAGAGATTTACAAGAAGAGAGATATTTTCTAAAATTTCTGATGTCCTTCAACTAAACTGAAAGACCCTTTAAATAGAAAAAAAGTAAAACATAAAGAATCTATATACAGTGAAATGGGTCCCATATCTGGGTCCTTGTACAGTGTATCTACTGTTGATACAGTGTATCTATTGTTGTTTGCTGGGCTACCCGAAGGCTTTACTATTTTGTGGGGTCTATGATGTCTTTATTGTTTGTCTTTACCATATTTTTTATCCATAGCTTTGATTTATTGCATAAAATCTTCTGTATTCTGAATATCATCGGTAGATAATATTTTGTCTATTTCAATAGGCTGAAATTCTCTGATATCATCGTTGCTTATCTCACTCCGCATGAAAGTGTCTGATTTATCAATCTGGTTAATCGTCAGAAGTAAATTTCTTTTGACTTCTTCTAAATAATCATTAATCATTTCTTCATTATCTCTGTCTTGAAAAGAGATTTTTCTGGTGATATACCTGGCCGAACTATCGTCTATAATTCCCTTTTGAGGGTCTCGAGTGTATTCTTGGATTCTTAGCTTAATAGAATCCATAAGCTCTTGGCCATGTAAAACATTTATTTTGGGATATGTTTTCATCAATTTGTCCCAAAAATTATTATAAAAAGTCCTGTATAAGCATGGAACATTTTCTTCAGTGAACCCTAATTCAGGAGTCCATTTATGAATCCATGGAATAGAGAACTCAATAAAGAAGTAGATCTGATCAATTTTTTCTGAATTGCAAATATGATCAGCATGATATAATTTGTTCAAATCTGGTGACACTTTGGTCCATTCCTTGTATAACGTAAGGAATTGATCGGGCAAGATCTGAATTGTGGGACCTTGGTATGACCACCAATTTAAAAACTAATTTGGGATTGGTTCAGCAAATATCTTTGCGCACACTTTTATGAACCAGGTGTGTTTATGTCTATCATTATTGTAGTATAGCACTTTATCAAATGCTTGAATATAATCACAGTGTGTAAAGTTCATACGAGATTTGTTAAGGCTTATCTTCCTTTCTTTCATAGTAGATGATCCCCAATCTTCAACAGATATAATTTGTTTAATAATGATTGTGGAGAAGTTATAAACATTCTCATCCATGTTATAACCGGAAAAGTGCTGAAATTCTGCACTTCCTGTACTTGTCAGAATTGTCTCATAATAAGAACGTGTTTTGTATGACTCACCCGAATAGTATAACCCATTAATTAAGTACCTTTGGAGTATCTTCCATGGCTCATCTTTTCTCTGGATCTCAGAGTTTTCTATGAGAAATATCATTTCTCTTTTTAGTAACTTTTCATAGGACTTGATATCATCATTGTCCTCTTTGGCGATTGAAGCAAATGTATTACTTTGGTTTTGGGTAGCCTGGGCGGCCAAATATGCCTGTAAATGATCGTATAACGGACTGTTTTCTGGAATATCTTCCAGATGAATAGATGAAGATTCACCTTTTTGAGAAATTTTCTCATTTACTAAACTTTTTCGTCCCATTTGTATAACTGGGAGTTTGATGAAGATCTGTATGACGATCCTTGAGAATAGGACTGGGATGATGTCCCTGGGGTTGATCGATCTGAAAGGGATCTATCCAAAATCAAGTGTTATACATGTGGAAAACTGGGCCACATAGCACCAAATTGGAAGTTGAAAACTTTAGAACTAGATAGTGAGACTTATGATAAAGTTTATGGTTTGTTATACACCTCAGGATTGAGAAATCTTCTTTTACGATGTTATCAACAATGTTATCAATTATAAGACTTAATAAGTCTCTATTTAATGTAATTGCCTTTAAAATGGTAATCAAAGTATTTTCATCGAAAAAGACTTCGTAAAAATTTATTTTATTGGAGGTATTCCCGGGATAAGAAATCCGGTAAAGAATTATCAACTCCCTTTTTATAATGAATTTCAAAATCAAAAGGGGATAATTGAGCCTACTACCTTGCGAATATTAATTTAGAAGCATCATGCTTAAAATATTTTTCAAACATATATTTAACAAATTAAGCGTCTGTTTTTATCAAAAACTTTTGATTGTATAAATCATCCTGAAATTTTAAAACACTTTTAACAATGGTTAGCATTTCATGGGCCATGGTGGCATATTTTCTCTGGGCTTCAGTCCATTTGCCAGAGTGAAATCTTATTAAATACTCATTTTTATCATTGGAATTTATTTGTTTCAATATCCCACCATAACCAATAATAGACTCATTTATTTCAATATTTTTTTGCCAAGCAGGGTTAGCATGAGTTAAACAAGGCAAAGATTGAACACGGAGTTTAACATTTTGTACCAAAGTGGTATGACTATCAGTCTAAGGTGAGTTATAATTCTTCTTCAGCCTGTCAGATAAAGGGGCTAAATCACGAGATAGATTCTTATAGAATGGGGATATATAATTTATGCTTCCCAAGAACCTTTGTAACTGAGTCCTATCAGTGATGACATCAGGAAACTTTGATGTAAATTCAATAGATCTTTGAATTGGAGTAACCTTTCCCTGACAAATATGATGTCCTAGAAATTGGACATTAGTTTGGAACAAACTCATTTTTGGTTTTGAGATAACCAAACCATTCTGAATGACAATTTTTTTCAATATATCCAGATGCTTTATATACATTTCAAATATTTGGAGAAAACCAAAATATCATCAATATAAACAATGATAAAATCTAAATATGGATTAAAAATATCATTCATAATTTTCTGAAATTCAGATGGAGCATTTTCAAACCAAAAGGCATGACATTCCATTCATATTGCCCAAATGGAACATTAAAAGCAGTTCTATAAGTATGTTCTCCAAATATTTATACCCGCCAATAACCTGATTTTAAATCAAATTTAGAAAATATATTGGCGTCATATAATCTTGATAATAAATCTTTTTTATTGGGGATAGGATACCTTATCCATTTTAAATATTTGTTCAAAGGTTTATAATTAATAACCAACCTAGGAGCACCTCGCTCCTTTTCTGCAGCATTATTAATTTTTTTTTTGCAAAATTCTACTGACTCAGCGTTCATTTGACAGGGACGCGATTTAGTAGGAATATTATCTTCCAAAAAATCATCTCCATATGGAAGGGTGACAATATGCTTTTTCGATTCAAAAAAGCACTGGAGTGATCTGCACAGATATCAATGGCAATTTGTTGGGAAATCAATTTAATTTTTTCCTTTACCTTCACAGAATTTAGAGAATCAAATATATTTAGACTAAACAATTCTAGTTGCAAAGAATCTACATGTCTTTGCTTCATATCAATTAAGGCATCAATATCTCTAGTTACTGGATCTGTAATAAAAGTATAACTTATTTCATTATCCTTAAAAATGGCAGAGAATCCTTTTGAGTCTATGCTGGTAAAATGGATAAATTGCATTTATGAATGGGGTTCCAAGTATAATTGGAGGGAATAACTGATTTTTAACCAGGAAAAAGAAATGAGGAACGCAGACTTTATTCTGGCAAATATTCGTATTAGGCTATAACACCCCGTACCTTTCAAAACCTATGTGACTAAGTAAATATCGACGAAGGTATTTGAGCTCGAGATTGTGAAGGGGTACTTTGGCCTAGAATTTGAAATGGTCAAATGTATATAAGTGTTAAGTTAAATTATAAGGAGGAGGGTTTTGAAAATGAGAAAAAACAAGTGAGGTACTTGCTCGACTTATCTAAGCTCTTAGGTGACAAGTAGGTGCATCACCTACCTACGCTAACGAACTAAGTTCCGAGGGCCGATTATGGGCAGCAACACCATGGATTATTAGACCTAATGGTAGCCCAAATGATGCTTAAAGTTGGCCCATCAAAGCACAACCAAATCTGGCCCAAACAACTACAAAAGTAGCCACCAATATTGACCACATTTTGACCCAAGAGAAGCCCAAAATCAGCCCCAAAACTTAACCTTTTTGAGGCCCAAGCAAAGGGTAATTTTGGCCCAAGTTTCTTGACCCATTTTGGCCCAAAGATACTCAAAAAAGTGGGCCAAAAATGTCCCTTTATACAGACCTTTTGTTGACAAACTATTGATCACAAAAAGCTGGAAAAATTCTCTCTTATCTCATTTCCTTTTGGCAGCCCTTCTCTCCCTTTAGGGTTCTAAGAAGACCAAGATTAATTGAAGCTTAAGGTGAGTTAAACAACTTGTTATCTTGGTATTAATCTACTACATATAGCTAGGATATCCTATGGTAAGAAAGACATGAACTATGGTAGCCCCTTTCTTATGATTTAACACATGGAAATTGTGTAACAATTAAGAGATTTCTTCTTCTCTTGTTGGTGTATGTGTAGGGGGTACTTAAGCCTTTAAAGCATCAATAAAAAGAGGATAAAAAAACACCTTCAAGTGTGGTAAGTACTCTGCCCATAATAATATTTTTGGATTGAAGTTCGGATGGACAATTGTTGTTGAATTGTTATTAAGAACTCACGGGACGGCGATCGGAAGCCGTGGGTTCAATGTGTTGCTATTGTATTTCGGCATGGTGAGTTGTGTAGGGGATGTTTGATGTGTTTTGTATTATTGGAGGCAGTAGGTTGGTGTGTGTGTGATGTGTAGTGGATAAGGGGAGAAAGGTGTGACGATACACCTTTAATTAATGCAAAATACGTAAATCTGCCCGGGAAATGTTTAGCTACTGTTTTGGGAGTGTTGCAGCAGGTTTAAGAGCTAATATTAGCTTCATTATACCCTTGTGTTGTAGATTAACTTAATAAGGGAAAGTTCAAGTTGTGGTAAGCGCAATCTTCGGAAGGAACGAGGTATGTTAAGGCTTCTTTATTCCTTATCAGCATGAATCTAGAAATAGAACTCTAAATCTCCGAAAGAAGGAATTTGAGTATTTTGTTGTAAGAGGGCTGATTTGGTAACTCAACAAGTCTTAAGGAACTAATTTATACATTATGGTGATTCAAGTCGCCTTCTTATAAAAATCTGATTCTTTTTGCACGAAATGTAAGTTATCCTTTTGTCAAGTTTCTTCTTTGTATTGTGATCTCTAATCAAGCTTTAGAAAGTATACAATGAAAGTTAGAAAGTCAAATCCCCATTTATATGTGTTTGTTATGTTGATTCCAACACCTAGTAAGCCAAGGCTAAAGAAGTTATCTAAATGAACCTTCATAAATAACAAGAATAGCTTTGAAGGTCAATCTAGTAATACACTTATTATGTGTGGTTTGCGTGTTAGTGTGCACCGAGGTGCTACTGCCATATTGAGGCTATTATATACATAGTGTGCACCGAGGTGCTACTGCCATATTGAGGGCATTATACACATAGTGTGCACCGAGGTGCTACTGCCATATTGAGGCCATTATATATATACATAGTGTGCGCCGAGGCGCTACTGCCATATTGAGGCTATTAAATATAGGGTGCGCCGAGGCGCTGTTGTGGTTCAGTGTGGGTTATAAAGAGTGAGTTGCAGCGTGAGTTAATGCATGTGTTGTGTTCTAAAAAGAATAAAGGAGAAAGAGCTTAACGAGTCTTACCAATTATAGTTTACAAGTTTCATATTTTATCTTGTTCAGATTTACTACTTGCGACTTGCTTTTATGCTTCTACCTTACATGCCAGTACATTATTGTCGTACTGCCGCCCCATTGCCTGGGGGCGCTGCATTCATGCCTGCAGGTCCAGACAGAAACCCAGATAGACCTCTTCAGTAGGAGTTGCGGAGTTCAACCATTTTGGTAAGCTCCATTCTTCCTGGAGCTGACGAGTCAGAGGTCTAGCTTATATTTTGACCAAGTTATGTATATGTACATCTTATGGGTAGTCCAGGGCCCTGTCCTGGATATGAGATATTTTACTTACTCCTAGAGGCTTGTAGACGTGTATATGTACATCAGTGTTGGGTATGGCCTTGTCGGCCTTGTTATTAGTTATCTACTATGATAATAGCCTTGTCGGCCTTGAGTTGCTTAATTACTATTGAGCTTTCAGTGTTTCAAATTGTAATTCTTAGAGACCTTGTCGGTCTCAGACCCCCAGCAAGTTCAACAGAGATACACTCTATTTTGGCACCCTCGGCCTTTTGGGGCTCCGGGTGTCGGTCATGCCTCCCATGGTTTGGGGTGTGACAAACTTGGTATCAGAGCACGTCGAATCCCAGGGGGTCTACAAGCCGTGTCTAGTAGAGTCTTGCTTATGGGTGTGTTGTGCACCATACCTATAATCATGAGGCTACGGGACATTTAGGAATTGTTATCCTTCTTTCATTTGCTAGATCGTGCAATAGAGCGAGGTCATAAGATGTTTGAAGTGTAATTCATGTTTTTCTATTTCTTATTTACAGAAATGCCTGTGACCAGACAAATGAGTAGCCGACGGGTTGGCACGGAAACGGGGGAAGGTACTAGTCACTCCCCGCCTATCTGATTGGATAGATTTGAGGCTCAAAGTGAATCACCGACACCAGAGATCCCAGTTTATCAAGTACCCGATGAGACTAGAGGGGATCCAGTACCCCTGACCCCACCTGCTCCAGTGGCATCTGAGATAGCTAGAGATGAACCAGCACATGTAGCTCCTCCACCTGAAGCAAAGGACCAAGACATCAGGAGTGCTGTTCGATTATTGACCCAGATGGTAGCCACACAACAACAACAAATTGGGGCATCAACGAGTGCTAGGTCAGGTGGCTCAGAAAGTTCTAGGGTTCGAGAGTTTATCAGCCTACGTCCTCCTATATTTACAGGCTCTGACCCACGTGAGGATCCTCAGGAGTTTATTGATCAGACTTATCGAGTACTTCGAGTCATGCATGCAACAGTAGTGGAGGCAGTGGAGTTTGCATCTTTCTGGTTACGAGATGTGGCCATTTTATGGTTCGAGGCTTGGGATCGGTCTAGGGGATCAAATACACCCCCAGCTGAATGGGAGGAATTTTCAGAGGCCTTCCTAGCTCACTATCTTCCACAGGAGGTTCGAGAGGCCAGACTTGATCAATTTCTATCCCTTAGGCAGGGCAATATGAATGTTCGACAGTACAGCCTCAAGTTTAATTCATTAGCCAGGTACGCCCCAGATATTGTGAGTACGATTGCGAGCTAGAGTTCATCGATATATGCGTGTCCTTAAGGATGAATTTATTAGGGGATTAACAATAGCAGCCACACAAGAGGATATGAATATTTCTAAGATACAGACTATTGCTCAGACTGCAGAGGATCTTGAAGTACAAATTGGAGATAACCAAAGCCGAGGAAGGGATCAGAATAAGAGGACTAGATCTATTGGGTCCTATGTAGAGACACGAGGTAATGTTAGGCCACATTTTAATAGGCGATCACCCCACCCTACTAGTGATTCCCCATATCAGTTGCAAAGGCAGAGGTATGATCGTCTTTCTCAGACTGGACCAGGCCACAGTTCAGGTGCATTCAGTTCCTATCGCCAGGGGCATTCAGGTCAGATGAGGCCACCTTTGCCACCTTGTGTTCAGTGCGGTAGGAAGCATCCTGGGATATGTCGCCTGGGTTCAGATACTTGTTATTCATGTGGGCATCCTGGTCACTTTATGCGAGACTGTCCGAGTAGAGGTAGGGGTGAGATGTCCTAGCCTACTGGGTCGATGGCAGCTTCTTCATCTACTATTCATCCCGCTAGGATAGGCCAACAGTCTACATCAGGTCGTGGTAGAGGTAGAGGAGGAGGAGGAGCATCCAGTTCAGGCAGTGGTCAGAATTGCACTTATGCTCTAGCCGGTCTCCAGGACTTGGAATCATCACCTGATGTTGTTACAGGTACATTGACTATTTTTACTCATGTTGTTTATGCACTTATAGATCCTGGCTTTACTCTTTCATATGTTACCCCGCTCGTTGCTGGTAAGTTGGGGGAAGGCCCTGAGTTGTTGCCTAGACTCTTTGTTGTATCTATGCTCGTTGGTGAATCTATTATAGCTAGATGAGTTTATCGAGATTGTGCAGTATGGATTTATGACGGCCTCACTTCAGCTGATCTAATCCAATTAGATATGACTGACTTCGATGTCATTATGGGCATGGACTAGTTAGCTGCATGTTATGCTAATATCGATTATAGAAATAAAGTTGTCAAATTCCATTTTTCGGAAGAGACAATCCTAGAGTGGAAAGGTAATGCTGCCACACCAAGGGGTAGATTTATTTCCTACGTTAAGGCCCAGAAAATGATTTCTAAAGGCTATATTTATCATTTAGTCCGAGTAAGAAGCACAGAGGATGGACCAACGACTTTTCAATCGATTCTCGTGGTGAGTCAGTTTCTAGATGTATTCCCGGATGAGCTTCTAGGAATTCCTCCAGAAAGGGAAATTTAGTTTGCCATTGACCTACTCCCAGATACTCAGCCAATATCAATTCCCCCTTACAGGATGGCTCCTGCAGAATTAAGAGAGTTAAAGGAACAGTTAAAGGATCTACTCGAAAAAGGTTTCATTAGGCCTAGTACATCGCCATGGGGCGCACCAGTTTTTTTTGTTCGTAAGAAGGATGGGTCCTTGAGAATGTGTATTGATTACCGACAACTGAACAAAGTTACAATCAAGAATATGTATCCGCTTCCAAGGATTGATGACCTTTTTGATCAGTTGCAAGGCGCCAAATGTTTTTCAAAGATTGACTTGCGGTCAGGGTATTACCAGTTACGTGTTAAACGGGTAGATGTTCCAAAAACAGCCTTTAGGACAAGGTATGGCCACTTTGAATTTCTAGTAATGTCTTTTGGGCTTACTAATGCCCCAGTAGATTTTATGGACCTAATGAATCGAGTCTTCAAGCCATTCCTAGATGTATTCGTGATCGTATTTATTGACGATATCCTGATTTACTCGTGGTCCAAAGCCGAACATGCTGATCATTTACGTGCAGTATTGCAAACACTTTAGAGTCATAAATTATATGCGAAGTTCTCCAAATGTGAGTTTTGGTTGACTTCAGTGGCTTTTCTTGGCCATATAATTACAGACAAAGGTATTAGAGTTGACGGCTAAAAGATTGAAGCAGTAAAGAATTGGCCGAGGCCCTTGAATGCTACAGAGATCCGTAGTTTTTTTGGCTTAGCAGGTTATTACCAGAGGTTTGTTGAATGATTTTCTTCTATAACTGCACCATTGAAAAAGTTGACTCATAAAGCTGCCAAGTTCCAGTGGTCTGATGCATGTGAGCAGAGTTTTCAGGAGTTGAAGGACAGACTTACTTCAGCACCTGTGTTAACTCTGCCAGAGGGCACGGAAGGTTATGTTGTTTATTGTGATGCTTCAAGGATTGGGTTGGGCTGCGTTTTAATGCAACATGGTAAAGTTATTGCCTATGCCTCGAGACAACTAAGAAAGCACGAACAAAATTACCCTACTCATGATATTGAATTGGCAGCAGTTATATTTGCCTTGAAACTTTGGCGCCATTACTTGTCTGGAGTCTATGTAGACGTGTTTACGGACCACAAAAGTCTACAGTATTTATTCAAACAGAAGGATTTAAACCTAAGGCAAAAAAGGTGGCTAGAGTTACTAAAGGATTATGAGGTAGATATATTGTACCATCCAGAGAAGGCCAATGTAGTGGCCGATGCACTTAGCCACAAATCCATGGGAAGCTTGAGCAGCGTGGAAAATAGAAAGATTGAGATGACAAGAGAACTACATCAGTTAGCTAATTTGTAGGTTTGACTACTAGACCAAGGTAATGGGGAGTTGTTATTCAAAGCACAACGGAATCCTCACTTATGACAGAGGTAAAAGAAAGACAATATGATCCAGAATTAGTAAGATTGAGGGAGGAAATTCCACAACAGAAGCAACCACTAATAGAGCTTAAGGAAGATGGGGTTCTGAGATATCAAGGTCGTCTATGTGTACCTAACGTCGGGGAGCTTCGGGAGAAAATTTTGGCAGAAGTTCACTATTCCCGCTATTCAATCCATCCAGGAGCGACGAAGATGTATCATGATCTTCGACAGATTTATTGGTGGAATAATATGAAGAGAAATATTGCAGAGTTTGTAGCCCAATGCCCAAATTGTCAACAGGTAAAAATTGAACACCAGAGACCCGGAGGTCTAACTCAAAGTATAGTGATACCTACCTGGAAATGGGAGGTGATCAACATGGACTTTATTATAGGCTTACCCCGTACTTATAAAAATTATGATTCCATATGGGTGATTGTAGATAGACTTACAAAATCAGCTCACTTTTTGCCAGTCAGGATAACTTATATTGCTGAAGATTATGCCAAGTTGTATATTAGTGAAATAGTTTAACTTCATGGTGTCCCAATTTCCATTATTTCAGATATGGGTGCTCATTTTACAATAAATTTCTGGTGGTCTTTCCAGAGAGGCTTAGGTACTCAAATAAGTCTCAGTACAGCTTTTCATGCACACACAGATGGACAAGCTGAACGCACTATTCAAACTCTCGAAGATATGCTAAGAGCTTGTGTACTAGATTTTAAAGGGAGTTGGGATGACCATTTGCCACTAATTGAGTTTGTCTATAATAATAGCTTCCATGCAAGCATTCAAAATGGCTCCTTATGAGGCTTTATACGGAGGAAAGTGTAGATCACTGATTGGATGGTTTGAAATTGGAGAAGCAGGATTATTAGGGCCAGACCTAGTTAATTAGGCAATGGAGAAGGTGAAGCTAATCCGAGAAAGATTACTAACAGCCCAGAGTAGGCAGAAATCATATGCAGATGTGCGACATCGGGATTTGGAATTTAATATTAGTGATTGGGTTTTCCTAAAGGTTTCGCCCATGAAAGGCGTTATGCGATTTGGTAAAAAAGGAAAGCTTAGTCCAAGATATATTGGACCATACAGGATCATTCGGAGGGTAGGAAAAGTGGCATATGAGCTAGATTTACCCACAGAATTGGAGACAGTCCATCATGTATTTCATGTATCGATGCTACGAAGGTGCATAGGAGATCCTTCACGTATTATGCCTATCAAAGATGTTCAACTTTCTGAAGACTTATCCTATAAGTAAGTACCAATTTCTATCCTAGATCGTCAAGTTAAAAAGCTTAGAACCAAAGAAGTAGTCTCAGTAAAGGTGTTGTGGAGAAATAATAATATCGAGAAAATGACGTGGGAAGCAGAGGAACAAATGAGGAAAAAGCATCCCCAGTTATTTACGACTTGAAGATAGTATAGAGGTAAGTCATATACTTATGTTCTTGATACTCTTCCTACTATGCAAATATGATCAGGTTTGAACATGTGAAAATGATTACATTTAATTGTATATAGTTGTATCGCCCTGTGAGGCATCGTGCTGAACTTTTGCTAAGTTTCAGGTTTTTGGATAGTCCCAATTATAAAGGAAACTCTGCCAAAATTTCAAAAAATCCTAAGTGACTAGAGCTCTATATGCCTTACCCTCATTCGAGGACGAATGATTCTAAGGGGGGAAGGATGTAACACCCCGTACCTTTCCGCACATATGTGGCTAAGTAAATATCGACGAAGGTATTTGAGATCGAGATTGTGAAGGGGTACTTTGGCCTAGAATTTGAAATTGTCAAATGTATATAAGTGTTAAGTTAAATTATAAGGATGAGGGTTTTGAAAATGAGATAAAACAAGTTAGGTACTTGCTCGACTTATCTAAGCTCTTAGGTGACAAGTAGGTGCATCACCTACCTACGCTAACGAACTAAGTTCCGAGGGCCGATTACGGGCAGCAACACCATGGATTATTAGACATAATGGTAGCCCAAATGAATCTTAAAGTTGGCCCATAAAAGCACAACCAAATCTGGCCCAAACAACAACAAAAGGTAGCCACCAATATTGACCACATTTTGACCCAAGAGAAGCCCAAAATCATCCACAAAACATAACCCTTTTGAGGCCCAATCAAAGGGTAATTTTGGCCCAAGTTTCTTGACCCATTTTGGCCCAAATATACTCAAAAAAGTCGGCCAAAAAGTGTAACACCCCGTACTTTTCAAAACCTATGTGACTAAGTAAATATCGACGAAGGTATTTGAGTTCGAGATTGTGAAGGGGTACTTTGGCCTAGAATTTGAAATGGTCAAATGTATATAAGTGTTAAGTTAAATTATAAGGATGAGGGTTTTGAAAATTAGATAAAACAAGTGAGGTACTTGCTCGACTTATCTAAGCTCTTAGGTGACAAGTAGGTGCATCACCTACCTACGCTAACGAACTAAGTTCCGAGGGCCGATTACGGGCAGAAACACCATGGATTATTAGACCTAATGGTAGCCCAAATGAAGCTTAAAGTTGGCCCATCAAAGCACAACAAAATCTGGCCAAAACAACTACAAAAGGTAGCCACCATTATTGACCACATTTTGACCCAAGAGAAGCCCAAAATCAGCCACAAAACTTAACCCTTTTGAAGCCCAAGCAAAGGGTAATTTTGGCCCAAGTTTCTTGAACCATTTTGGCCCAAATATACTCAAAAAAGTCGGCCAAAAAGGTCCCTTTATACAGGCCTTTTGTTGATCAATATTGATCACAAAAAGCTGGAAAAATTCTCTCTTATCTCCTTTCCTTTTGGCAGCCCTTCTCTCCCTTTAGGGTTCTAAGAAGATAAAGATTCATTCAAGCTTAAGGTGAGTTAAACAACTTGTTATCTTTGTATTAATATACTACATATATCTATGATATCCTATGGTAAGAAAGACATGAACTATGGCAGCCCCTTTCTTAAGCTTTAACACATAGAAATTGTGTAACAATTAAGAGATTTCTTCTTCTCTTGTTGGTGTATGTGTAGGGGGTACTTAAGCTTTTCAAGGCATCAATAAAAATAGGATAAAAAAACCCCTTCAAGTGTGGTAAGTAATCTGCCCATAATAATATTTTTGGATTGAAGTTCGGATGGACAATTGTTGTTGAATTGTTGTTAAGAACTCACGGGACGGCGATCGGAAGCTGTGGGTTCAATGTGTTGCTATTGTATTTCGGCATGGTGTGTTGTGTAGGGGCTGTTTGATGTGTTTTGTATTATTGGAGGCAGTAGGTTGGTGTGTGTGTGATGTGTATTGGATAGGGGAGAAAGGTGTGACGATACACCTTTAATTAATGCAAAATACGTAAATCTGCCCGGGAAATGTTTAGCTACTGTTTTGGGAAAGTTGCATCAGGTTTAGAGCTAATATTAGCTTCATTATACCCTTGTGTTGTAGATTAACTTAATAAAGGAAAGTCCAAGTTATGGTAAGCGCAATCTTTGGAAGGAACGAGGTATGTTAAGGCTTCTTTATTCCTTATCGGCATGAATCTAGAAATAGAACTCTAAATCTCCGAAAGAAGGAATTTGAGTATTCTGTTGTAAGAGAGCTGATTTGGTAACTCAAAAATTTTTAAGGAACTAAGTTATACATTATGGTGATTCAAGTCGCCTTCTTATAAAAATCTGATTCTTTTTGCACGAAACGTAAGTTATCCTTTTGTCGAGTTCCTTCTTTGTGTTGTGATCCCTAATCAAGCTTTAGAAAGTATACAAGTAAAGTTAGCAAGTCAAATCCCCATTTATATGTGTTAGGTATGTTGAGTCCAACACCTAGGAAGCCAAGGCTAAAGAAGTTATCTAAATGAACCTTCATAAATAACATAATAGCTTTGAAGGTCAATCTAGTAATACACTTATTATGCGTGGTTTGCGTGTTAGTGTGCACCGAGGTGCTACTGCCTTATTGAGGCTATTATATATATAGTGTGCACCGAGGTGCTACTGCCATATTGAGGCCATTATACACATAGTGTGCACCGAGGTGCTACTACCATATTGAGGCCATTAAATACATAGTGTGCGCCGAGGCGCTACTGCCATATTGAGGCTATTATATATAGGGTGCGCCGAGGCACTATTGTGGTTTAGTGTGGGTTATAAAGAGTGAGTTGCGGCGTGAGTAAATGCATGTGTTGTGTTCTAAAAAGAATAAAGGAGAAAGAGCTTAACGAGTATTACCAATTACAGTTTACAAGTTTCATATTATATCTTGTTCAGATTTACTACTTGCGACTTGCATTTATGTTTTTACCTTACATGCCAGTACATTATTGTCGTACTGACGTCCCCATTGCCTGGGGGCACTGCATACATACCTGCCGGTCCAGACAGATACCCAGACAGACCTCTTCAGTAGGAGTTGCAGAGTTCAGTCATTTTGGTAAGCTCCATTCTTCCTGGAGCTGACGAGTCAGAGGTCTAGCTTATATTTTGACCAGGTTATGTATATGTACAAATTATGGGTAGTCCAGGGCCCTGTCCTAGATATGAGATATTTTACTTACTCCTAGAGGCTTGTAGACGTGTATATGTATATCAGTGTTGGTTATGGCCTTGTCGGCCTTGTTATTAGCTATCTACTATTATAATAGCCTGTCGGCCTTGAGTTGCTTAACTACTCTGGAGCTTTCAGTGTTTCAAATTGCTATGCTTAGAGACCTTGTCGGTCTCAGACCCCTAGCAGGTTCAATAGAGATACACTTTATTTTGACACCCTCGGCCTTTTGGGGCTCCGGGTGTCGGTCATGCCTCCCATGGTTTGGGGCGTGACAAAAAGGTTCCTTTATACAAACCTTTTGTTGATCAATAATGATCACCAAAAACTGGAAAAATTCTCTCTTATCTCCTTTCCTTTTGGCAGCCCTTCTTTCTCTTTAGGGTTCTAAGAAGATCAAGATTCATTCAAGCTTAAGGAGAGTTAAACAACTAGTTATCTTGGTATTAATCTACTACATATAGCTAGGGTATCCTATGGTAAGAAAGACATGAACTATGGCAGCCCCTTTCTTAAGATTTAACACATAGAAATTGCGTAACAATTAAGATATTTCTTCTTCTCTTGTTGGTGTATGTGTAGGGGTACTTAATCTTTTCAAGGCATCAATAAAAAGAGGATAAAACACACCTTCAAGTGTGGTAAGTACTCTGCCCATAATCATATTTTTGGAATGAAGTTCGGATGGACAATTGTTGTTGAATTGTTGTTAAGAACTCACGGGACGGCAATCGAAAGCCGTGGGTTCAATGTGTTGCTATTGTATTTCGGCATGGTGAGTTGTGTAGGGGCTGTTTGATGTGTTTTGTATTATTGGAGGAAGTAGGTTGGTGTGTGTGTGATGTGTATTGGATAGGGGAGAAAGGTGTGACGATACACCTTTAATTAATGCAAAATACGTAAATCTGCCCGGGAAATGTTTAGCTACTGTTTTGGACAGGTTGCATCAGGTTTAAGAGCTAATATTAGCTTTATTATACCCTTGTGTTTTAGATTAACTTAATAAAGGAAAGCCCAAGTTCTGGTAAGCACAATCTTCGGAAGGAACGAGGTATGTTAAGGCTTATTTATTCCTTATCGGCATGAATCTAGAAATAGAACTCTAAATCTCCGAAAGAAGGAATTTGAGTATTCTGTTGTAAGAGAGCTGATTTGGTAACTCAAAAAGTCTTAAGGAACTATGTTATACATTATGGTGATTCAAGTCTCCTTCTTATAAAAATCTGATTCTTTTTGCACGAAACGTAAGTTATCCTTTTGTCAAGTTTCTTATTTGTAGTGTGATCACTAATCAAGCTGTAGAAAGTATACAAGGAAAGTTAGCAAATCAAATCCCCATTTATATGTGTTTGGTATGTTGTGTCTAACACCTAGTAATCCAAGGCTAAAGAAGTTATCTAAATGAACCTTCATAAAATAACAAGAATAGCTTTAAAGGTCAATCTAGTAATACACGTATTATGCGTGGTTTGCGTGTTAGTGTGCACCAAGATGCTACTACCATATTGAGGCTATTATATACATAGTGTGCACCGAGGTGCTACTGCCATATTGAGGCCATTATATACATAGTGTTCAACGAGGTGCTACTGCCATATTGAGGCCATTATATACATAGTGTGCGCCGAGGCGCTACTGCCATATTGAGGCTATTATATATAGGGTGCACCGAGGCGCTATTCTGGTTCAGCGTGGTTTATAAAGAGTTAGTTGTGGTGTGATTTAATGCAAGTTTTGTATTCTAAAAAGAATGAAGGAGAAATAGCTTAACGAGCCTTACCAATTACAGTTTACAAGTTTCATATTATATCTTGTTCAGATTTACTACTTGCGACTTGCTTTTATGCTTCCACCTTACATGCCAATACATTATTGTCGTACTGACATCCCCATTGCCTGGGGGTGCTACATTAATGCCTATAGGTCCAGACCGAAACCCAGATAGACCTCTTCAGTAAGAGTTGAAGAGTTCATCCATTTTGGTAAGCTCCATTCTTCTTGGAGCTAACGAGTCAGAGGTCAAGCTTATATTTTGACCAGGTTATGTATATGTACAGCTTATGGGTAGTCCAGGGCCCTGTCCTGGATATGAGATATTTTACTTACTCCTAGAGGCTTGTAGACGTGTATATGTACATCAATGTTGGGTATGGCCATGTCGGCCTTGTTATTAGCTATCTACTATGATAATAGCCTTGTCGGCCTTGAGTTGCTTACCTACTATTGAGCTTTCATTGTTTCAAATTGCTATTATTAGAGACCTTGTCGGTCTCAGACCCCCAGCAGGTTCAATAGAGATAAACTCTATTTTGTCACCCTCGGCCTTTTGGGGCTCTGGGTGCCGGTCATGCCTCCCATGGTTTGGGGCGTGACATCACCATAATGAAATACAATAGCAACACATTGAACCCACGGCTTCCGATCGCTATCCCGTGAGTTTTTAACAACAATTCAACAACAATTTTCCATCTGAACTTCAATCCAAAAATATGATTATGGGCAGAGTACTTACCACACTTGAAGGGGTGTTTTTATCCTCTTTTTATTGATGCCTTGAAAAGCTTAAGTACCCACTACACATACACCAACAATAGAAGAAGAAATCTCTTAATTGTTACACAATTTCTATGTGTTCAATCTTAAGAAAGGGGCTGCCATAGTTCCTGTATATCTTACCATTGGATATCCTAGAAATATGTAGTATATTAGTACCAAGATAGTAAGTTGTTTAACTCACCTTAATCTTGAATAAATCTTGATATTCTTAGAACCCTAAAGGGAGAAAGGGGGTTCCAAAATGAAAGAGGATAAGAGAGAATTTTCCAGCTTTTTGTGATCAATATTGATAAACAAAAGGTCTGAATAAAGGGGCCTTTTGGCCGACTTTTTTTGAGTATATTTGGGCCAAAAAGGGTCAAGCAACTAGGGCCAAAATTATCCTTTGCTTGGGCCTCAAAAGTGTTAAGTTTTGTGGCTGATTTTGGGCTTCTCTTTGGTCTAAATGTGGTCAATATTGGTGGCTACCTTTTGTAGTTGTTTGGGAAAGATTTGGTTGTGCTTTGATGGGCCAACTTTAAGCTTCATTTGGGATACCATTAGGTATAATAATCCATGATGTTTCTGCCCGTAATCGGCCCTCGGAACTTAGTTCGTTAACATAGGTAGGTGATGCACCTACTTGTCACCTAAGAGCTTAGATAAGTCGGGCAAGCACCTCACTTGTTTTATCTCATTCTCAAAACCCTTATCCTTATACTTTAACTTAACACTTATATACATTTGAACATTTCAAATTCTAGGCCAAAGTACCCCTTCACAATCTTGAGCTCAAGTACCTTAGTCGATATTAACTTAGTCATATAGGTTTTGAAAGGTACGGGGTGTCACACAAAGCATGGAAAGCGGTCGAGGTTTGTGGTACGAATCTAACAACCCAATCCAAGGATGCCATCTAGTATAATTTTATCCGATATATGCTAAGTATAGGGAGTTTAGACCGTAATCTACCTGTCATATGACAACAAGCTGCTAGGACAACTAAATCGAAGCCAATCGCTCCAAGAAATCCCGAATGATGATCAAATTATCAAGAACATGAATAAAACATTAAAATGAGCCTAACAATACCCTTAATGCTTCAATTATAGCCGGGTCAAAATTCGGGTCATCGGAAGCCCCGCAGGGACCACAACCCATTACCGAAAACAAAAGTGCACATTGTGATCATAATGACCAAGGGATTACTACCCAATTTCTCGGTCATGATGGCACCTACAACCCCCGGTAGGTGAACCAATCCCCGTAGCCCAGAACAGTTAGTAATGGGCTATTATCTAACAAATAAGAGAACAAGACGAAGAGAACAGATAAAAGGACTATAAATATATACATATGCGGAAACTAAACCAAACCCCAGGACCTGGTATCATAGTATAGAGCCAAAACTACATACATGGAGTGTAAACGATCCAAACAATATATACAGATGTCTCTGAATGGTAATAGAGTACATCAAGATAAAGATAAACTAAAGCTAAGCTCTGATCGCCAAGAGCTCACCCTCAGTCTGAAGTAGTCCCTAACAGATCTCCAAGCACGAATCACAGCGATCTAACAGCGATGGCCCACGCTAGGATCTGCACCAAAAGATGCAGGGGGTAGGGGTGAGCACCAAATGCGAAGCATAAGGTACCCAGTAGGTATCATAGGCCGACTGGGCACATATAAGATAAAAGCGTAGTAACAGACAGAATAGAAGCAAGCAGTCACAGAAGTCAATGAAAGGTACACAGGAACTAGCCCAGAGGGAAATCAACAGAACCACATGTGAGGCTAGTAAGCAGAATATACACACCATAGGCACAGGTGAAAGTAAGAAACAACGCACCTGGGGTCCTTGCAATAACAGTGTATACTAATAACTTAACGAAGTGGACGGTTACCGGTAACCTCAAGTGTAAGAAGAAGAGAGAAAGAGTAATAATATGGCATGCTCAGAGACATGAATCAAACTCAACTAATCATATCAATCTCAAATCCAGAAACTAACAGTCTAGCAGTAACCAATCTCATACTTATCCATAATAGAGAACAATTCCGTAAGTAAATAGCAAAAGTCTACCTACAGTCCCTCGGCCGCCCATACAACCGAGGAACACAAACAAGTGAAAACAAACCCTCCGGCATCCCATACTACCGGAGCGTACAATCAGCAAACAACAAAAAAGGGTGGAGCCTCAAACAATGAATGATATGATGCATGAAGATCTCAAGTGAAATGGTATCTCTGTATGTACCTCCTCCGGTGCCGATCCGGCCCAGCAGGTAAGTTCCATGGAAGGACACTGCCCGTATACCTCTACTCCACCATATACCCATATACCGGCACCACGCAGTCGTGCCGCTGGTAGATAGAGTCCATGGAGGTCCCAGACCGCTATACTAAAACTCAAAAGTATCAAAACCTGTTCGTCCGGCAACAAGTCCGGTATCAGGATAGAGACCCAGTCTCGAATATGCAATGCCCAGACCCTGTCCAGGACTAAAGTATTAGGAAAATGTCTCAAAAACCCCCTCCAAGGGTGCCCGGGAATAACCGGGTCTAAACAGTAAAAAGTCATCTCAGGTGCTCGGTCCAACCGAGGCTAAAAATCATCTCAGGTAGCAAGAAAACTCAACTAGCACCCCTGCCCTGCCGAGTCTAGCGTTAATCATAAAACGGATGATTTAAAACATAATTTTACTTTCTTTTATCATAAATATTCAGCAAGTTAAATCAAACATTATACCAAATTAATTTTCCATAAAAAACGGGCATAGAGGCCTATGCAAGGTTTAGAAAATAGTGCCAGTAGGCCCGAAGCCAAAACCATAGTAAAACATGGATAAAACCTCTTTATATGCATGGAAATGGTATGATCACACACAATAGCTGCCCAGCAGCTCACAATCAACCTATCGACCCTGCACAGGCCCACAGCTACTCAGCAAGCATAACCATCCTAGAAGGATAATTCTATGCCTAGGACTCGCGGACATTCCCAAAATTCCACCTTCTATGTTCTAGAGTCAACAAGGCCTCACAAGACCACAAGGGTAAATAAAATATATCGACAAATACTACAAGCAACGGAGGAACAAAAGTAGGCGGACATGAATAAAGCGGTCGAGGTCTGTGGTACCAACCTAATAAACCAACCCAAGGATGCCCATTAATACAATTTTATTCTATATATGAGGAGTCTAGGGAAAATAAACCGTAACCTACCTGTCGTCCGACGACAAGCTGCTAGAACAACGATGTCCAAGCTCGAACCACTCCGAGAAAATCCAAAACTAAATCGAAATCGGATTTGGGATGGAATAACTTGACGTAGATAATTAATTCCCCTTTTAATTCAACGTGCAGATATGCACCTCTATGCCTAAATATCTATATACCGTATAGATATGTAGAGCTAAAGGAATTAAAATGTTTGCTGAAGTTTATCTATCTTAATGCTGCAAGTTCCAATGATGCCACCAATTAAGTATAGTTATGGTGTCCACTCCCTCCACTTCCACGTGGAGGTAGAGGTGGCACCAAGATATTCATTCCCCAATACGTATATATTCGGGTATTGCATAAGTTCGTAGTATAATAAATATAATTTTTGTAAATACCATAATCATTAGAAAATTATTTCGAATAAAACCTACTATATTATAATAATAAATTTCAACATAACTAAATTTACTATCTCCGTTAAAATATTACAATGTATAAAAACTTTATAAAATAAATACATATAAAATTATAATGTATCAAAAATATTTTCCATAAACCTTTAAAATATTTTGAAAAGGTGATAATAATATAATATTTACCAAATTCAACTTTTAAATAAAATATTTTCAAATACACGCGATGTTAATAAAATTCTTAAATCTAGACTCGCAATTCACCAACGCACGATTTTGATACTCAAGAACTCTCTTGGAATTCTCCCTTATGTTTTCTCACTGTTTCAGAACTGAAATGGCGTTTTAAAACGTGAAGTTGAGGCTTAAATCAAGTTTAACCCGACCCTGTTCGCGACCCGGTTCGTAACCCGTTTTCTGCCAGACAGTCCGTGGTAAAACAGTCATAACTTTTTACTACAAGATCAGTTGGACGTGAGGTTTTGTGCGTTGGTAACTAGACTCGTAGACCCTCGATTTGATATTTCGTGGGACTTCTAACCCTTTATATATTGAGAGAAAAGCCCTGAGAAATTTTACCCAAAGTTCAGGAAATTTGTTAAAGATCTTACGATTACTTTTGCCGACTTGCTTGGCTTCAAAACTTATAATGCGACCAAACAAATGGACCCAACACCGAAATACCGGTCCTGACGAGCCTTAAGTGACTTGGGGCCGCTACAAACAAGCTCTAACGGTTCAAGGAAAACGTATACGTGGAAATAACCGGAAGGGTCATTACAATTACATGCCCGAAAAAGTAAGGAAATTGGGGGAGAAATTCAAGATAAAACAACCCCTAAAGTCAAGAAACCAAATATGGAAATTTAGGAATAAGAAAATCGGAATTGTAACAAGAAGCTCATACGACAACTAGAGAATTATGCCAAGAACGTGAATTGAACAAGCCTACAAACATTCAGTCACGAAATGGGCAAAATCTACAAGTAAATCCAAGCTTCAAGAATTTTCAACAGAGATTTAGATAATTGGAGAAGACAACTAAGGAGAAGAGGGAAAACTTACCAAAACACCAACGGAACACAAATTTATCAATGGTACAGGAATTCTTCAAGGATGTAGTAGTTTGAGCAGTTTAGAGAGGGTTTGGGTGAGTTGGAGTTTGAAATATTGAGATAGAATGGCTGAAAATATGAAATGAAAAAGTTTTATACTACCAGGGGTCCTTTATCGCGTTCGTAATGGGACCCCTCGCAGTCACGAGGACCACTTAGGATAGACCATCGCGATCGCAAAAGCTAGCCATGCGGTCGTGATGAAAAAAAGGGAAGGGATTTCATCTCTATCGCGATAGGCGATCACGCGATCGTGAAGAACAGGAGTACAGGTGCTTCACTGCGGTCACGAGGGACGAGGCTCGCAATTGCGATTAAGGCCTGAGGCCTACATCTACAGCAGCAAAAGTCTGTAACTTTCTAAAACTCGATGAGGCATTCTGGGCACAATCAGAAACAGATATTCAAAAACTAATACTGCAAACAGATTGTAAACGATGCTCCGGACTCCACGGAATTGACAAAACTTCCATACGAGTCATTTTGGAGAAATGTTGACCCAAGTCAACACTAACCAATACGCAACCAAACACCTGAAAAGAGCCTGGCTCACCTGGAACCCAAACCAACCATCTACTTAACCCAAACTCAATGTTCCGGATCTGATGGAAGCATTAGATTTTCAATTTGATGCTCTGATCATCGAAAGCTACCCAAAGTGACACTTTCAACTTCAAATGGCCTGAAAATAGGGAGAGCAACACAAATTCCACACCAAAAGTCCTCACGCCTTAACTAAAGGTCCAACTAGACCAAACTCAACGCTATGGAGCTAAGGAACTGTCAGAATTCAATTCCGAGCATGTTAGCTAAGAATGTTGACAAAAGTCAATGATATTGTAAGTTAAAGCTCTAAAATAGTCAAATGGCCAAAATGACCAAACAAATGACCAGGGCACCAAACTACTGGTTCCATCAAGCCATAAATGACTTGGGGCTGCTACAGGAAAACCCTAACAGTACAATGAATACGTAAATGCAAAGATAACTGGAAGGGTCATCACGCAAGAAAATCTAGTTGATCATTTCATCATCATCTAACTTCTAGGAGAAGCTCAGTTTATTCTCCTTTCTGTTAATTAAGTTGATCTTGTTTCTTTTTTAAACTAATAATAATATTTGGTCGAAACTTCTAAGTGGTAAATGACGTCAAAGATCACTTTCTTGTTCTTCTTAATAGGTTTTTTGCCTTTGATTTGGCTTTGACTTACCTCATTTGTAGTTTCTTCTCGCTAGTATAAGTCTATATTATTCCTTATAGTGATAACTTTTGAAGTTTAGTTTAATTTGAAAAGTTAGAATTTTTTAATCTTGGATGTATTATTGTATGTTTAAGGATAGATCTTTAAATGTGGAGTAGTTTAGTACTAGTTCTGGGAAAAGGTTATAATCAATTCAGACTTGGCCATTTCCTGCAAATTAACTTGAATTTATTTTGTTTGCTTATGTGAGTTTAGTAATGACTAATTCATAATATACACAATAACTAAAAAATTGCATTTTCACCTGTCTTATTCATGAGATTAGTTCTATTTGATTGTTGAATGATTAATTTTAGGTCACTTTCTTTCAACCGCGTTGTAATGACCCTCCTGGTCATTTACATGTGTTCGCCTTTCTTGTAAGGTTAGAGCTTTTCTGTAGTGGCCCCATGTCATTATGGCTTAATGGGACCGGTAGTTTTGTGCCCGAGCCATTTGTATGGTCTTTTTGGTTGTTCCTTGTTTTAGAGCTTTAGGCTTTTAAAATCATTAACTCAGTCAATACTCTTGGTGAACGTGCTCAAAATTGAATTCTGATAGTTCTGTTAGATCCAGAGCATGGACTTTGGTCTAGTAGGACTTTTGGTCAGGATCCAAGAGCTTTTCAACTTGAAATTCTCTCTCATTCTGTGTTTCCAGGCCAGTTGGGCTTGTTTGGTTGACTTTGGTCAACGTTTGGAGAATACGGCCTCGAATGGATATTCCATCAGTGTTGTTAGCTTTGGAATGTTGAGTTTGTGTTAGGTAGTTTGCTCGTTCGGGTCCCGGGTGAGCCAAGCTCATTTTGGATGTTCAGTTAGCGTCAATTAGGGTTTACTTGGGTCAACATTCCTCTGAGATGACCTCATATGGAAGTTTCTTCAATTTTGTTGAGTTCGGAACATTATTTCCACTCTAATAGCACTATTGGTTTTTGAGTATCGGGTATCGATTATGCCCGGAATGCCTCGTAGAAGTTTTGATTGTTGCTGATTTTTTGCTATATCTGGTGGGTCCGTAATTGCGGAATATGATTGCATTTGCGGCTACCGCAATTGCGGTGAAGTGCCGTATTTGGGGTATTTTGTCTGCATTTGTGATATTTTGGCTGAAATTTCAAAGTTTTGCATTTGCGGTGATTTCTCTGCATTTGTGGAGGTCACTATTCATTCGTGCCTCCTAATTGCGATAAAAGTGCCGTAATTGCAGTATCAGGAAGGTTTTAAATGTCTTCTTCTCTCCTTCATTTCATTTTATTTCCCCAACTCATTTCCACCAGTAACATTAGCTCGCAAAGCTTCATTTGCTCTCTTTTGGCCATCAATTTCTTGGAGTAGTTCACCATTGCTTCGTGACCTTTTTCCCGTCTTTAATTTGGTAAACCTTCTTGTTAATTTACGATTTTCATTCATTTGATTCTCCTTGAATTTTTAAATGGGTGGGCTATTTTGGAGCCTTATTTAGTGTCCGTTTTTGCTTAAATTTTGAGCATGTGCTCCTGGGATGGTAAGAAACACATGTGTATTTTTTGTTTCCAATTTTGAGTTATAGGACCCACGAGCCCGTTTGTGACCCAGATTTTGACTTGATTATGTTTATGGCATTATGAGTATCGTTATCCTTATTTTAATGTGTAGATTATTGCATTGATACTGGTTTCAAAATTTGGAGCTTCCCGGAGTAGTTTGATCCTAGATGACGCTATCTCCACAGCTATTCGTCGGACGATAGGTAGGTTATGGCTTTCCCTACCTAGACTCTACATATATAGGCTATAGCTGCATTAATTATCATCCTTAGGTGGATTGTTATAGGTTGGTACCCTAGACCTTGTCTTCCTTTTCTGTCCATTTATTTCATACGCTGATTTTAGCATTCGTATCTGTATTATATATTACCCGTGTAGTCTTGTATGGCCTTGTATTGACTCTAGAACATAGATGGTGGGTTATTTGAGAATCTCCGTGAGTCTTGGACATAGAGATATCCTTCTAGGCTGGTTATTATCTATTGTAGAGCTGAGAGCTTGTGCAGGGCCAATAGGAATTGTTTGTGAGCCATTGGGCTATTCTTTTATTTACGAGCATATCATTCATGCAAAAGTTTTTTGCATGTTTTACTACTGATTTGGCTTGGGCCGACTATAAATGGTTTTCTAAACTTTGCATGGCCCCGAGGGCCCAAATTTGGTACATGACTTGGAAAGGACTTTTAAATTGACCTTTACGAAACCTCTCAGAGTAGAGGGGATATTACGATAATTTGATTACTGTTCTTCAGTCTGATACTAGGCTCGGTTGGGTCGTAGCACTAGATATTTTTTTCTACGAATTTAGACCCAAATACGAGCCGGGCACCCTGTTTAGGGATTTTGATACTTGATTTCTGTTTTATACCCAGATATGCTCCGGGCACCCTCGATAAGGGTTATTGATACATGGCTAAATCTTTAGATCGGATATGCTTGGGGCACCCTTGATGGGGGGTTATTAAGATTACTACTACTGATTTATACTCGGATCAAATCTGAGCACATACTATGAGATCCCAACTATTGAGATATATTGAGTTTAATGTTAGTATGTGGTCTATAAGTAGACCTCCATGGCCCTTACCATTCCGGACCAAGTGCTACTGACCGATAGTGATTGGAGGGAGGGGATGTACGACGTAGGAGAGGTACTCAGGAGATATCCTTCCATGGGTCCTGCCTTTATTGGACCTTTAGGCCACCAGAGGGGGTAACATACAACACTGTGATCACACTTGGTTACAGATTCATCATATCACATCATCATGCATATTTCACTCGAATTCCACCCTTGTTTGCTGTGTGTTCAGTGTACGCTCTGGTTGTATGGGTGGATGGAGGGTGTGTTTTCAGTTGATTACATTACGTATAGGATATCATTGGGAATGTAGGTAGATTATATTACTCCTGTCATCTCATAGACGTAGTTGTGGTCCTTGGTCCTTGTGGATTGGTAAGTTTTTTAGCTTGTTGAGGTTTCGAGTTTAGGCTTGAGTATTGAGGGGGCTAGTGAGTCCTATATTATTGAGGCACTATTGAGTGGTCTTCTGAGAGGATTGTGGGTTCCTGATTCTATTCTTTAGCATGATTTTGAATGGTAACTCTTGGTTCTTGTGTCTTAGTTATTCCATCTTATGTTTGTACTTGTAAGGTTGATCTCTGACGGTGCTTCTTGAAGTTGAATTTGCAATATGATTCCCTTATTTATGTTGATCCTATATTGAGTATGTTAAACTTCTTTCTTTCTTTCCCTTTTATTTGAGGTTATCAGTATACCACCATGTTTGTAAACTATCTCCTTCTTATACAATTGTTGCAGGGATTCCAGGTGCGTTCTTCTTTCTTTCACCTGTGTTTCTATGATTGTATATATTTTGTGTTAGCATTGTATGCTTATAACTCTTGGTTGACTATTCTCCATGCTATTTCCTTGTTCTTTCTCTATTGTTTCAGTGACTGTTTTTTTGCTATCTGCTACATCACTGTATTTATATCTTATATGAGCTCAATCGACTGATGATGCCTACTGGGTACCCGTTGCTTAGAAGTTGGTGCTTATACTACACTTCTGCATCTTTTTGGTGCAAATATTAGTTGAGCTTTCACCGTTGATAGCCTTGGAGACTCGTGCAGTTTTTAGATATCCGAGATAAGGGTGAGCGCCTAATGGTCGGGGCTTGACCATATCTCATCTTTTGTACTATTACTCTTTGTATATTCGGATATAGTTGTACTTATCATATTTTTTACTTCTAGCACTTGTATTCTATTAGAAGCTTATGTTCTATTGATACCAAGTCTTTGGGTTGGTGTAGTTTCATTAGGTATATATTCAGGTTGTTGCATCTTCTTTGTCCTTGTCTTTATATTCTGCTTTCACTTATTTCTGCTTATTGTGCGTATTGGTTAGGTAGTCACCCATTACTAACTATTCTAGGCTACGAGAATTGGTTCGCCTACTGGGGAGTTGTTGGTTCCATCATGACTTGAGAAATAATGTCATGACAACTTGGTATCAGAGCTCGAGGTTCATCAGTGTCGTGGTACAGAAGAAAGTGTCTAAGTAGAGTCTCGCGCATTCGTATGATGACCTCCGTATTCTATCTACGGGAGGCTATCGGGCAATTTTAGGAAGAGTTCCATATTTTTGGCTCTGTATCGCGCGTTCCTGGCTCTATTGACTTCTAAACTTTTGTTGTTTCATTCCTTCTAAGATGGCTAAGATGAGTTCGACAATGTTAGTTTCAAGGCTTATGTGCCTGTTGTTTTAGTGCTTCCGTCAGTGCCAGGACATCAGAGTGAGTGTTTACCATATTAGATAGGGGCTGTCGGGCCAGCCCAAGCTTCGATTTGAATTATAATTACCTCACTTATTCAGGACACCGTGGCTAGGACTCTGAGTCCTTTAGTGGGTGTTTCAGTACCCGGTTCATTAAGTGGTTCTTAAGTTAGGGTTAAGCTTCCAGTTCTTCAACAAGGTTATATGTCAGTATTGGACTATGAGGCAAGTTTCATGAGATGGTTAGGCGTACTGCAACGACTGTACCTTCAGAGTTTGATAGAGTTTAGAGCTTTGTTTGAGGTTTGATTTAACCTCTCCGTTTGGTGATCGAGCATTTGGTTACCATTGGGACGACCTTCTTTCAGGTAGTGGATCATTCCTGGGCTATTAAGGGTTTGTGTCATGAGGCTTATTGGGATAGTGCTAAAAGATATCGTGTCCAAGATGGTTTCCGAGGTTCCCAGACTCGAGGTAAGAATTTCTCCACTAGAGATAGGTTTCATTGCTTCTTATCTACCCGACCGGTTTTAGTTACTCTAGTAGTTTCAGAGGGTGGTGGTACAGGGAATGTCGAGCAGAGGGGATTCGGTATGACTTAGGTTCTTCAAGGTTTGCCTTCAGGTTGTGTAGGCCGTGGTGGCCGATCAAATTCAGTCAGATCTTCTTGCCTGTATGTACCTAGTGGGATTTGCTTTCAGTGTGGTGAGTGTGGGTACTTTTCTAGGGATTTTCCCACGATTCCATCTTCTAGCCAGCAGTGTCAGCAGGTGTTATCTCTCAGGGCTTCAGTGCCACCGGCTAGAGGTGGAGTGTAGGATAGTAGGGGTGGTCCCCAGGTGGTTTAAGGTGGCTTACGGGCTAGTGGTTCTAGTAAGGGTTGTCACCAGTGTGGTAAGCTTAGACACTCTATTAGAAAGTGCCCAACGATTACGAATCCCGGTCAGCCTTATTGTTATAATTGTGGAGTGATCAGTCACTTCTCTAGAGATTACCCCGGATAAGGGATGGTTGAGACTTTAGCTTAGACTACTCAGTCTAGAGTTAGACCTCGTCAGTATGATGCCCCTTTTGGTAGGCCCGAGGTAGAGGTTCCTGATATTGTTGCTCCAGGTTAGCCTTTTGCTACCTTCAACTTGTGATAGTCCTGTTCTCATTTCGATTCTTTCCCTTCTATCATTTATATGCTTATATGCCTACCTGCTACTTGTTTAGTTGTTTGAATACCTAAGTTGTAGTATTTATGTTTTTTTTTCATGGTAGTTTATTTCTTAGTAGTGGATAGGGGTGAGTTATCATTGTCAGGTGTTTTACCCGGAGTTGTAGCTCGTTGGTAGATCTTGTTAGTCTATTTCTGGTTGGGTTTGTTTCCTATTTCACTATGGCTCTATTCCTTTTTGAGCGGTCCTAGATGGTTGATGCCTAGGCTATTTTCTAGCATTACTAAAAGTCCTTGTGTTGGTTTGGTGTTATCGGTGGTAGTGCTGGAGTTTGAGCTATTGTCTTGAGTTGAGAGGTATCGATTATGCTAGCTTGCATTGATGGGTTTGGTTTTCTTGGGTGTTTAGAGTAGACCCTCTTTGTTTGGTTAGTTTAGGAGGATTGAAGGTATGTAGGGTTTTCCCATAGTCCCCTTCAGTTTCTTGCCCAGTTGGGTTATTTTGTTGTTTCCCCAGTCCCTAGTTGAAAGGATATCAATCATAGTTTTATAGCTGAGCCTTTGATTGTGGCATTGTGATTGGGTTTGGGCTTTTGTATTTTTGACTAAGTGTTGACCGTAGCCTTGTGGTTGAGTTGTATTCATACCATATTGGGTGAGTCGGGCATCTGGCACATTTTCTCCTGCCTTGTTGAGTTTTGAAAATGTAAGTATGGGAGATAAGGAAATGGCTCCATATTTGATTTGAGAAGGAGTTTGTAGGGTTCGGTATATGCTAAGAAAGGGTTTGTTTAGTTGGAAAAGGACGGAGATGACTCCTTGTTCGTGCTTATATGTTTTAGTAGTTGACTGAGGTGACGATGGAGGTTTGCCTTAGGATGTGTGTTGGTGATTTGATTCAGCCATTTACTGATTGCAATAGATTTTCCTTTAAGCGGCTTGGGGTTCAGTAGCACGTACGTATTGGATAACTTGTTATTCAAAGACTAGTTGGCTTCGGTTCCTAAGGGTTCATTGGTAGCATACGGGTTCGACAAAGGCTTTGGTTGGCAATTTTAAAGTTGGGTTTCAGAATCGTGAGCCAGCAAACTACTCCAGAAGGTTAAAGGTTGGTTCTTTCGGTTGTAGCTTCTTGGGTAGGAAGGCATTGAGTTTGGACAACTTAGTTTACCTATTTTCCGTTATGGGGTTACAATTGGCCTTGGATACCTATTCCTTGGCTAACCTTTGAGTTACGCTGGACATTCCATATATCATTGGTGTCCTAGATAGTACGTGGTTCCTTCTACCATGGTTGGATAGACTCTATAGTGTAAGTTCGAGATTCAGCAGTGGTGAATGCTATATGTGATCAGGTTATGCGGGTTGAGGCTAGCGAGGCTATTTTAAGTTCTAATGGTACTTTGAGATTGATCATCATCTTCGTTACCAAGAGTTTGAAATTCTTATTTTGTTGGGCCTTCAAGGGTTGTCTTTTATATGAGGTTCTAGTGTTGATTAGACTCGGCCAGTATGGGTTAGAAGTTCGGTATGTTGTGTGCTTTGGGATAGTTGGTTTGAATGCTGATATAGTAGAGGGGTTAATTTGAGCCAAAGGTATGAGTTGAAGGTCTATGCAAGGACTTCTCTGTCTAGATGGCAACTTTGAACCCCAAACACGTTTTCCTTTTCCTTTGAGTTCTTTTCACTTGATATTCACGGCATGAAGGACTTCTTCCTAAGGTGAGAGTTGTAATGATGTGATTTCAAATCCAAATTGTGTTCGATTATTTAGAGTAGCAGCAGTGTTTCATAGAGTTTAGGGCTTAGCTAATGATTACGGACTTTGTGGTAGGCTTACCACACTTCTTGTAGAGGCTTGGTTTTGGTTTGGGTCTATTGGGCAGGTTGCCCTAGTTCATTCGCTCCCAGTTAATTCAAACTTGACATGGTGTAGCAAAGTTTGGTTCATTCTATAGTTTAGAAATTTGTCCATTAACACAGGGTGTTCATACATGGCTTTCCTAACACTGGTATGCAAAATTCAATCCAGTTCAGATGGTTTATTAAGTTGAGTTCAGTTAGCGAGTTTTGTGTTAGCAAAAGTGTTCGTTCGTTGGTTGATGGTCAGTCAGGACATGTGACTCCAGTTTTCAACGATATGCTTTGGGATGTTATCTTGGATGGCAAAGGCTAGTAGACTATAGCTTAACTTTGATAGAACTTGAGTATAAAGGGTGACTTCATTCATGGTAGAGTATAAGTGGGAACTATGGATCTCCGGTGTGTCAGTTGATGCTTCGAGGGTGGTTTGGGTGTTCAACTTACATGAAGCTTCCTGTTCATGGTACAAAAGTATTTAGTTAAGAACAATAGGTTTTGCTGATCAGCGGGTTCATGAGTTAAAATTTTGGGTGATGGATTTTCTGGTAAACATGGTTGTGGTTCCAAGGATCTGAGTCTGTGTGTTGATCGCCTTAGTTCTCTAGTTTTTGTGTTGTGTTAGTGCTTTTCAGTTAAGATTCGAGGTTAAGTTTGGGTTGGCAGGCCTTTGGAACCTTGGAGCTTAAGGTTGGAATCTAGCTTGGCTAGTATAAGGTGTAGGCTTTCTTGCCTTTAGTGGTTTTATTCTGTTGGGTGCCGTCCAGTCGAGGAGGCTACTCGAGTTGTCCAACAACGTAGTGCGGGCTTCGTATCTGCTATTCTTAAATCTCTAGTCTTTCCTTCTTTCTTGACTTTTGGGGATGAAATTCTTTTTAGTAGTGGATGATGTAATGACCCTCACAGTTATTTATGCATGTTTGCCTTTCTTGTGCTGTTAGATCTTGCCTGTAGCGTCCCCAAGTAATTATGGCTCTCTAGGACTAGTAGTTCAGTGCCCGGGCTGTGTGTTTGGATTTTTTGACAGTTCCTTGTTTTAGATCTTTAGGCTTTTGAAAATATCGACTTTAGTCAACAATCTTGGTGAACATGCTCAGAATCGAATTCCGATAGTTCTGTTAGCTCCAGAGCGTGGACTTTTTTATAGTGGGACCTTTGATTGGGATCCGGGAGCTTTTTATCTTGGAATTCTCTCTTATTCTGTGTTTTTTGGCCCGTTGGGCTTTTTTGGTTGACTTTAGTCAATATTAAGAGAAGACGACCTCAGATGGAAATTTCATCAGCGCTGTTAGCTCTGAAATGTAGAGTTTGTGTTAGGTAGTTAGTTGGTTTGGGTCCTAGGTGAGCCGAGCTCATTTTAGATGTTTCTTTAGCGTCAGTTAGTGTTGACTTGGGTCAACATTACACCGACACGACCTTGTATGGAATTTTCATCGATTTTGTTGAGTCCAGAACATTGTTTCCACTCTAATAACACTATTGGTTTTTGATTATCGGGTTCCAATTGTGCCCGGAATGCCCCCTAGAAGTTTTGGATGTTGCTAATTTTTTGTTAAATCTGGTGGGTCCGAATATGTGTAATTTGGCCACATTTGCGGCTACCGCAATTGCGGTGAAATGCTATATTTGCGGTATTTTGGTTCAAATTGTAGAGTTCCGCATTTGTGGTGATTTCTCCACATTTGCTGAGGTCACTATTCATCCGTGCCTCCGCAATTGCGATAAAAGTGTCGCAATTGTGGTATCTGAGAGCTTTTAAATGTCTTTTTCTCTCCTTCATTTCATTTTATTTCCCCAACTCATTTCCACCATTAACATCATCTCCCAAAGCTCCATTTGCTTTCTTATGGCCATAAATTTGTTGGAGCAGCTTCACCATTGCTTCGTGACCTTTTTCTCACCTTTAATTTGGTAAGCCTTCTTGTTAATTTCTGATTGTCATTCATTTGACTATCCTTGAATTCTTAAATGGGTAGGCTGTTTTGGAGCAGCATTTAGTGTCCGTTTTCTCTCAAATTTTTAGCATGTGCTCCCAGGAAAGTAAGGAACACATATGTGTTTTTCATTTCTAGTTTTGGGTTACGAGGCCCACGGGTCCATTTGTGACCCGAATTTTGACCCAGTTATATTTATGGCATTATGGGTATCGTTAGCTTGGTTTTAATGTGTAGATTATTTTATTGATAGTTGTTTCACGATTTGGAGCTTTTCATAGAAGTTTGAGCCTGGACGATGCTGTCCCCGCAACTATTCATTGGATGACAGGTAGGTTATGGCTTTCCCTACCTAGACTTTGCGTATATAGGCTATAAATGCATTAATTGGCATCCTTGGGTGGGTTGTTATAGGTTGGTACCCTAGACCTTGTCCACTTTTTTTATCCATTTATTTCATACGCTGATTGTAGTATTCATATCAGTATTATATATTATCCTTGTGGTCCTGTTTGGCCTTGTATTGACTCTGGAACATAGATGGTGGGTTATTTGGGAATCTCCGTGAGTTTTGGATAGAGATATATCCTTTTAGGCTGGTTATTATCTGTTGTAGAGCTGAGAGCCTGTGCAGGGCCAGTAGGAATTATTTGTGAGACGTTGGGATATCCTTTTATTTGCGAGCATATCATTCATGCAAAGGTTTTCTGCATGTTTTACTACTGATTTGGCTTGGTCCAGACTATAAATGGTTTTCTATACTTTGCATGGCCCTGAGGCCCATTTTTTGTACATGACTTGGAAAGGACTTTTAAATGGACCTTTAACAAATCTCTTGGAGTAGAGGGATATTACAATGATTTGATTATTGGTCTTCATTCTAATACTAGGGTCGGCTGGGCTATAGCACTAGACAGTATTTTCTACAAATTTAGACCCGGATACGAGCCGGGCATCCTGTTTATGGATTTTGATACTTGATTTCTATTTTTGACCAAGATACGCTCCGGGCATCCTCTATAAGGGTTATTAAGACATGGCTACTTCTTTAGACCCGGAACACTCCGGGCACCCTTGATGGGGGTTATTATGATTACTACTGATTTAGATTTGGATCAAATCTGAGCATGTACTACGAGATCACGACTGTTGAGATATATTGAGTTTTATGTTATTATGTGGTCTACGAGCAGACTTCCATGGACCCTACTATTCTAGACCAAGTGCTCTAGACCGATGGTGACCGAAGGAAGGGGATGTACAGTGTAGGAGTGGTACTCGGGAGATGTCCTTCGATGGATCCCACCTTTATTGGACCTTTGTGATCTTGGTTTATTATTGGTTTTGAGAGTTATACACATACATAGTTCATTATTCTTACTTCCATCTTCATCTATTCAAGTTCACGGATTTCTTTACTTCTTATTGTAAGTATATGATCATGAATGCACTAATAACTTCTATTTGTTTACTTATGAACATGAGTAGCTAAATCCACAACTAGGGTTGTGGGAACCATGAAGGATTAATGAAGTAGGCAAAGTACTTTGGTATTCTAGGGCGGTGTTTATGCATGTATTGTTCTTCCCTTCGTTTTGATTTCTTTTTAAGGGTGGCCAACGTTAGAACTTGCCTTATCCTTACTTGCTGGACCAAGGAGGTAACGGATGGGAAAAGGGTTGTTTAACAATAGAGATTTGAGGCTACCAACCCTCATCTAATAGCTTAAACTTGTTCGGGAATAGCTAATCTTGGATCCATTGTAACGGTTAGTACATCATACATCCACGGCCGGACCAAGGCATGTGGTGAAACTCATCTATCTGCCGGACCAAGGATTTAGGTGAACCTAACTTACCGATTTTGCATGCTAAGCACCAATCTAGTTTACTGAGTACAAACGCCTTACTAAGTTATGATCTCATGGGGAACACTACCCTAGTCGCTTCTCTCATTGATTACACCTCTTAAAACTGTCACGTGTTACTTGTTTACATTCTAGTTACAATTATTACCTGTCACTTAAAACCCTCTTTCGTAGGGAAATAAACGGCTAACAGCGCAAGTAAACACTAATCAACCATAGTCCTACCATATTCCCTGTGGGATCGACTCCAACCTTCGTTGGGTTCTATATTTGAACAGCGACTGCTTACGCTTCTAAAAGGAGGTGTAATTTGGGCGTACCATAGTTTCATTATGTACATATTCAGGTTTTTGCTTCTGCTTTGTCCTTATATTTATATTCTGCTTCCGCTTATTTCTGCTTATTGTGCGTATTAGTTAGGTAGTATCCCATTACTAACCTTTCCAGGCTATCGGAATTGGTTTGCCTACTGGGGGGTTGTAGGTGCCATCATGACCTGAGAAATCGGGTCGTGACGCGCGTATTAATCCTTATAATTTTCTCTATGCATGAATTTATCTGAGTCTATTTGATACTCTATTCCCCCGCATTTTGATGGGCCAAACGCAATTGTGTCATGTTAAAGCCTCAGCCAAAGTTCAAAAGCGGACTGATTTATAGATTCGAGAGATAAGTCTGTGGCCTATGTGCTACATACCAATGAAAGGGATGCGAATACACAAGGGGAGGCCGAAAGGAGCGGAGCAGATTATAAAATGGGCTTAACCCAATAATTTTTGTAGTCCGATATGGACAATTTGTATGGGTTTGGGCCTAAGTGCTTAAACCCAACTTCTTCTCCTCCTTAGTTTAGTTTCATTTGTACTAATTTGTATTTTGTATGAAACCAACTCTTTTTAATTTAGTTAAATTCTCTGTCGGAGTACCATACTTAGTTTTCGCAATTTAGTCATTGTATTTGTTTTAAAAATAATTAACTGACTTCTAAAACCTTATCGATTTCTTTCTTAAAATTGCCATTTAATTTGTTAAAGCTTCTTTGAAATTTTGTTCAAATTACTCATTTTATTCAATTATGGATTTTTCCAAAAAGAGGACTCTTTTACTTATCAAATATTCCCATGATTTTCAAAGTTAGACAAATAAAATAAAGTTAGAAAAATAACCGAATAACCGTGTGTTAGCGGATATTTTGAGTGCCTTAAAACCCTTCTAAAAATATTAATATGAACTTCTTACCCGGATTTCTTAAATTCGAAAGGTTTTTGTCTGTGTAATATTTTGAATATTTTTCAAAGGGTTTCTTAATTTTTCCTAAAAAATTAAGTGGCGACTCTATTTTAATTAAATTTGGAGATTTTTATAAGTTTTCGAATTTAATTTCAGTCAAAAATCATTTCAAAATACAAGTTGCCTTTTCGTTTAAAAAAAGAAAGTAAAAAATGCGATAAAACAACCGCTATCTCCCCAAAGTTGACATGCTCGCCCATCATAATAGCAGCAATCAGAATGGCCCAATCCTAAGTTATCTTCTGATCTTTCTGTGAGGGCAGGAAACCGATGCAAACAAGGTCATACCAGGGACGAGCTTCAAAGTACAAGGACCTACTTAGAATATCACCCCTATAGTAGCCCAGAGAGGCATGTCATGAGAAATAACAGGGGTTGTCTCACGATATGGCTTTTGCTTGGCAGACAACTTAGCCAAGAGTGAAGGGGCAAGTTCGATTGGGTTACTCTAATAGATGGCACTGACGGCAGCTGGAGTGACAAAAACTTTCTTGCCCTAGACGACAACTGAATCCAAGTTAGGGAACCTCTCCACGTACCCCTTAAATCCCTTGGAGTCTTGCTTGGCTTGATAAGCAGCAAAGAACTCCTAAACTATTTCCTCATAGTACCCCTTAGGTACATCTTAAAATTGTTGTCACTCTCGGTCGAAAAACTACTTGTGGATATTTAGTAGTTTTGTCCCGACGGCAGGCAAGTTAAAGCTTTGCTCCACATTGAAGGTCATATTATTGTCCGGGTCATAGATGACCTTCATGCATTCAACCCCAAAGAAAATTCTAGCCTCTTCCACAACTGATAGTTTCTTTGGTTGGTGCCCTGTGTTACCTCTGGTAGAAGACATAGTATGCACATGGAGATTGTGAGTACCAAAAAGCAAAACATACTTTTTTTGTATTTTTTTGATATAAGTAAGAGAAGAAAAACTAGAAAGAAGTTAACTAATTAAAAAGAGCGGAATTCAAAGAAGTAGAAAAATAAAGTGGGTCACTGATGGTTCATACGGACCACGTGCGAACCGCACAAGGCATAGTGCATGTCGCACGTGACGTTGCATGAGCTACCAGAAACTTACTGGGATTTTTACAATGAGGTGTGAAGTTGGTGCACTTTGCACAAGCAAGAGTGCGCATCGCACCATGCTTCGCCACTCAAAATAGTCAGCTAGCAACTATTTTTCACAAGGCGCAGTGCCTTATGCATTTCACACGAAGAGGTCTGCGCTCCGTATAAGAAACGTGCAGGGAAAACACTTGGAATTTTTCAATCCCTTGTCTTCTTGTGTAATAAGCATGTGATTCGCAAAACAATAAGTGTGGAATGCACATGGCAGCAAACATCACACCAATAATCCAACAATTTTTTTTTAAAAAGGGCCAAGCATTCTATGGCCCAACCAAATAATCTGGGGTACTCAAACTTCCCCGGAATCAATTATCATAATACAAAACAATAGAAAAACTTAATGGCTTCCCTTAAGAAGGACGTTACCCCATCTATCATCGGGAACATCAAGCCTTCTATTGTTAACAATTAGGCACATTCATTCAATCAACAATTGCTACCTCCCAATTAAAATCATACACCCACTAAGAATATTTAACGAATTACATGGGCACAAAAGAGTAGTAACAAATTTCAACCCCAAACATCAATTTTCAGCTAAAACCTCATGAAGACGATGATTTTCCCTTAAGAATGATGTCACCCAATCTATCATAGGGCCAAATCATGCAACAATCACAAGTGGGTTACTCAAACTTCACCCCAAACAAAGATTTTTAAGGCTATAAATTACTACAATCAACATGCATTATCACAATATCATGTTCTACCAAGTTGATCATAAGCAAACTCATCAATAAAACCCAAAATTGGGGACCCAAAAATTTCGGATCTCACCCAAAATGAGCATGGAAATTCTACAAAGCATGCTTCACAATATGAGTTTCCAATCAACATAAAAACATGTGTTTAGCAACGGGTAACTTACCACAAGTAAAGATTAGGAGAAAGGATGCAATAATTGAAACTTTTCAAGGTGAAACAATGGAGACCCATGATTTTCTCGAAGATGACGACGGTGGTGATAGGTGTTGCGGCCTTGGAGAGGTGTGGGTAAGAGGAGGAGAAGAGTTTTGGGGAGTTTGGAGGATTTGTGGAGGATTTTGGGAGAGAAGTTGTGGAAGTTTAGAAGAATATGGGAGAAAAGAGGTGAAGCTGGCAGTTTAAAAGAAAAAAGAAGAAGAAGAGTCACCGGGTCAGTCAATGGATAGGCAATAAAAAATTTATAAACTAACCTTGGTACACCGTGACGTGCACTTCGCACAAGCCCTTGTGGGGACAGCATATCACTTTGGACCTCACCATTTCATGCCTCAAACTTGGCCCAGGTTTCTACTATGGTGTGCGGTGGTGGTGCGACGCGCAAAAGAACTTGTGCAAAATGCACAGCCCAGCACACGTCACCTCCAACTTCCAATGTTTCCTTCAGTTCATTGCTTTGAGATGCCATGGCTTGTGCAATGCGCACAACAGCTCATAAGAACTGAACGGCCATCTACACATCCGTTGTTTTTCTTATTTTTCCCACTTTGTCATTTTTCCTCTCCATGCATTCCTAAAACAAACCAAAAACAACAAAAGGTAACTAAAAACAAAGTAAAAACACTTGGGTTTCCTCCTAAGAAGCGCTAGATTTTATGTCGCCATTTTTGGAGTCCCTGTGCGCGGTATGTGTGCGGAAGTATTTTTATTCATTATTTTTAATTTGAGTTTATATCTGGATATATATCTGATTCGTATGGCCAAAAATCTTCTGTAGAATTAATAATTTTATCAAGTATAATTTGTTGTAAATCTCTGTTAAGATTAACTGTTTTAATGATAGTGATTAATATTTTATCTTTAAAGAATATTTGGTATTTTGAGGGGTTACTTATTATTTTTAAGTCGTGGGTAGATTCCATTTTTGTAGTTGAGTCCATTATTTATTGTTCTGAATATAAATCTAGTTCGTATAAATCTAAGTTATCTATATCATCTGGTATAATTATTTCTATCCATTTTTGTTCCATTATTTCTATTATCTCAAAAGTAACTAAAATATCGTAGATTTTTCTCCTAATATCATTGTTAAGTTGTTTAAGGATATATAATATGAGTGTTTTATAATTATTATTATCATCTATTAGGTATGTATTGTTGCTCATTAAATCAGTATTTATTCTTGTCATGTTTTTTACTAAACATATTCCCTCTAATCTCTTTGTTTATCATAAAGTTCATCATCTTTTAATAAGTTATTTTGAACAATCTCTTCTAGCCACTACCATGCTTTTCTTGCTTCAATCGTTTACCCTAACAGCGCCTCAACTTTGTCTACTCCCCTAAACGGCCTCCTTGCCTACCGGTTTCGACCTTAGGATGGCATAGTCTGGGCTTAACTACTCTCAGCAATATTAGGCCATGGCAAGCCTTCTTAAGATGTTCTTCATAACAGTACTAAAACATGATAAACAATTATGATATAAAAGAGATTATAAGGAATATAAAAGTTTAGCTATACATGACTATGAATAATTTTACCTGATTTTTTAGCTCTTCTAGATGCTCCATAGCTTATTTAAAAGATATATTTTATTTATATATGGAAAGTTTTTTACAAATGAGGATTTTGAGAGGTAAGGGATTTTTCTGATTCTTGTTGATGTTGTGTGTTCATGTCTGTCTTCCCTTCATCCGCTTGCCTCCTTTTATAGAAGGAAAAAACGACTCCTACTATTTACATATGACTCTTACTATTCACAAATGACCTTTCATGAACGACCTTTACTGTTCATGAATGACTCTTACTATTTACTTTACGACTTTCTATAATAAAGCAAAAATTATACTATTCCTACTTTTACATCTGTCCACTATTTTATGGCTTTTTACAACACAATACAAAAACTTAAATAGCTGATAGTGACATTTATCTACTTGACATGACATCTACCTACTTACTTCTACATTTTTCAAACTTTTCTTTTCTTGCTTTCCACATGTCTCTTTTTTCCTTTTGTCTTTTTCACTTTTTCTTCTTTCCACATATCTTTTTTCCACATGTCTTTTTTCTTTTTGTCTTTTTCACGTATCTTCTTTTTCTTCTTTCCACATATCTTTATTCCACGTATTTTTATTCCAGTTGTACATCTGGTATCTCTGTCATATCTCCTCCATTGCATTTCGAACAACGATGGTCTGGATATTTGTGACTAATTATCTTGCAGTATCTTGTTAATAAATTTTGAGAAATAAATTCATTCTTCAATGCCCTTGTCGTCGGTTTATCTTCTGGTCTAAGTAGTGATAATATCCATTGCTGAACTTCTTCCATATCTGCTTCTCTTACACTTCTTGAATTTGAATAAATCATTAATTGGTCTCTGGCGTAGTAGCTCCATATTGCGTTTCCATTTAGATAATTATCTGCTAGCTCTTGAATAATAGTTGAAATTCCAATAATTCGTTTGTTTGCATAGAAATTGGGTATCTCGATCATAGGTATTTCTGGTTGTGTTATTATATCGTCTGGTAATATCATGTTTTTTGTCAATCCTAACTTTACAACTTGGATCACTGGTTTTATCTCGTCATATAATATCTCTGCTGGTGCTGTATAAAATTTTACATAGAATAAATTTCCTTTCGTAACTCTTTTGTAGGTTAGAAATGCTTGGTGTATCTCTGGTATTCCTTGTAGCTCTTCTCCGTCATATGTATATACTGTACTAAGTAGTCCATAATGGTAACATGTTTTGACTAGGTTCGAACTTGTCTTTGGCTATGCGATAAGTCTATTATATCCTTGTAATTTTTGGGTTATGTAGTCTTGGGTTTGGTCTGTAGTTGTAACTGATCTTTGGTTTAGGTTTAAATATGTCTGGATTCTATATATGTTTTGTATGTAGCTTTGGGACAAATGGTTGTATATCTTTTTCTCTTGGTATAAACTTGCTGCGTATGTATTTATTTGGGGTGGTGCCATGACTGGTTTTTGTATTTTTTGGGTAAATGAGTTTGTGAACATTGTATTTAAATTGGTATTTTTATATTGTGGTTTTGTAGGTTGTCCGCTTGTACCTGCACTTGTACCTGCAATATTAGCAAATAAATTATTTTGGGTTTTTCGGAGTTTCCCAACGTCTCCTTCTAGCTCCGGATGTTTATAGTCTTCCTGGGGACTGCTATCTTTAGCCTTAGACTTCAGATTAACTTCATTAGTCTTTAGCTTTTTTATCTCTTCATCCATACTGTCTACTTTAATACAAAGTGTAGTAATGGCTTCGAGTATCTTATTCTTTGTATTATCTTCTGGCTCAGTTTGAGTACCTTTGTCTTGATAGGTAGTCTGCAATAACATTTTTGTCAGTCCTTATTACCTCAATTGTAAATGTAAAATTTTGTATATTTAATACAAGTCTTCTTATTTCCTTTGTTGTCACTGAGTCTGGTATTTTTCGCGTTATCCACCACTTTACTTGTGTATTATCTGTTCTTACAATAAATTTATTATAAACAATATATGGCTCAAATGCTAATAAACATTTATATAACCCAAATAGTTCTTTTCTATTTATTTCCCATTTTAATTGTGGTTCCGTGTATGATCCTGAATAATATCTACAATGATGTTCAATTTCTTCATTATCATATCTATATTTGAGAATTCCTCCATAACTGTGATCACTAGAATCAGTTTCTACTATGTATGTGAATTGCCTTTTTTCATCTGGAAAATATAGTTTTGGTAGTTCTTTACATAAATTTTTAATCTTTTTTATATGCATTTTATCTTTTTCGTCAAAATGGTATTCTACATCTTTCTTTAATTTTTTCTGCAGTGGTTTTAAGTTTTCTGCTAATTTAGGGATATATTCTCTTACTTGGTTAACTAATCCTAAAAATGATTGTAGCTTCTTTTTTGTGTCAAGTGTCTCATTTAAATTAATTATTTTCTGTACTATATGCGTTTGAATTTTTATTCCATTTTTATCTATTTGTATACCTAAAAATTCTATTTGATTTTTCATTATTTCTGCCTTCTTCTTACTTAAACTAATTCCTGATATTTCTATGATGTTTATAAATTTTTCTAATAATTTTATATGTTCTTCCTCTGTCCTAGAATATAATAGTATATCATCTATATATATTATGCAATTTTCTAATTGGTTAAAGTAGCTGTCCATAAAATGTTGGTATCTACCTGGTGCGTTTTTATATCCAAAGGGTAGTACATTCCATTCGTAAAATCCTTGTGGTACAGTAAATGCTGTTAGTTGCTTAGATTCATCTTCTAATTTTAAATGGTAAAATCCTGATTTACAGTCAAATTTACTAAAATAGTTATATCCTTGTATTTGTCTGATTTTTAGTATTTTATTTGGTATTGGATAATTATATGTTTTTGTTTTTGCATTTAAATTTCTATAATCTATAACCATTCTACTTTTTCCTCGTTTTTGTTCACTATGTTTATTAACTATAAATGTTGGGCTAGTGTGTTTGCTGTTACTTTCTTGTATATATTTATTGTCTAATAATTCTTGTATATGTATTTTAAATTCTGTTAGATCCGTAGAATTATATTTTAAAGGTTTTTGCATTATTATACTATTTTCATCTATTAGTTCAATTTTTATTTTTGTTTTATGTTTTTCCCATCCTTGTAAGGGATTATCATTATATAGTAGTTCTAATTTATCTTGGAGTAGTTTTATCTTGTTTATAGAAAATATGATTATTTCTATTTTATGGTTGCTTGGTGTTATATTTTCTAGTTTTTGGGTAATTTTCTCACTTCCTTTGATCCATGGTGTTGTTTTTCTTAATTTATTATTTACTCTTTTTGCTCCTACTCTTTGTCCACATGGGGTAGTAAACCACCAATGTGTCTTTGTTATAGTATGTGGGAATAATTTATCTAAGAATGGCATTCCTAGCAATATATCTTTATTTGTAAATTCATAACTATATATTTCTCCTATGGTTAGTATTTTATCCCATATTTGTATTTTTAGATTCCTTGCTTTGTGTGTTATCATACTTCCTTCATTGTTAAATCCCGTTACTACTAAGGGTGTTTTCAATTCTTCCCATTTATCTTCTGGTAGACAATTATGTTTACACATGTTAGCTTCTGCTCCTGTATCCATCATAGGTGTATAATATCTATTATAGTATCCTTCTATTATTATTTTGGCAAGTATATATATTTTTGTCATTTATTATGTTTATTTATTATTTTATCATATTAAGGTTCTTTTGATTACTACCTTTTTATTTTCATAACTTATTGTTAATTGCTTATCTTCTAGGTTATATGGTTTAACTTTTTCTAACCACTTTGCTCCTAGGGTGATATTTTTATCTCCTTGATATATTTTGAAATTTATTAATATTGGTATTCCTCCAATAATTAATTCTTTTTCGGTTGTTTCTTCAATTTTTCTTAATGCTTTTGGTAATTCCGAATTTTGTTGTTCATTTGTTATTATTTCTTTTTCTGGTATTAATTCTCTTTCAATATAATTTTCTTGTTGTCCTGTATTTATTAATATTAAATATTTCCTTTGATCCATTAATCCTGTTATATAGTAATGATATGGTTTTATTTCTTCTATTAATTTTGGTGGAGTTACATAACTTATCCTTCTCGATGTACTCATTCTTGATGATGTTTCTGGTATTTCATTACCTGTTCGTTTTGACGTTTCTATTCTTTCCTTTACTATTTCTAAGTCTTCTTCGATGTCCATTTCTGCATAACTATAATCATTATTATCTATAACTGATACTATTCTTTCAAACGGGTTTTCTATTTTAATTCTATTTATTTTATTTCTAGCTGTTATTTTATGTTTTGTTGTAAGTATATATAAGTTTTTACATCTTGCCGTAAATATTTTACTTCCTGGTGTTAGTTCTATTCCCGACATTTTCCAGTATAAAACTAATGATCTATCTATATTTTTATCATCTATTGCTACTGAATAATTTGCACTTATTATGAATTTAAATTTTTGGTATATTAGATTTCCTTTTACTGCACTTATTACACTTTTTTCTATAGGTTGTATAATTCTATCATCCGCTAAGTATATTTCTATAGGGGTATCTATTCCTTCTCTAAAACATGCTTTTATTAGTATTTCTGTTCCTCCTAAATGTACGTATTTTATTGGATTTTTTGCTTTTATATCTTGTATTTCTTTATTTAGTACTTTTTTTATTTAAGATTGGTATTCTAGCTTTACCTTTAATGTATTTACAATCTATTATATGTTCTCTTTGGCTTATTACATAATATTCTTCTTTTTGTCTTTTAAACCAATTCTTTATTGTTGGTACCTCTAATATTTTATCTATGCTTAGATCTAATTATTTTCCCTTTATTTGTTCAAATATATTGGTGTCAAATATTATTTTTTGTTCTGAGGATTGTTCATCTTGGTGTTCTTCTTGTTGTATTATCCTTATATCTTTTTCAGTCATAATTTTCTTCTTCCGATTCTTCTATATTATTATTTATATCATTCTCGTTCTCGCTTTCATTTTCTGATAATTCATTTTCTGATAATTCATATATACTGTCTTCACTCTCTAATTCATAATCTATATATTCCATTTGTGTATATTTGTCATCTCCTATTATTATTTCAGTAATTTGTTTTTTCTTTGGATTTTTTGGTAATTTGCAATCTTTAGCTAGGTGTCCTAATTTTCCACAATTGTAACAAGTACATTCCGTTAGTTTTTTCTTTGTTTTATATGGTTTTTTATATTTGTAATTTTTTACATAATATCTTCTTCTTGGTTTTTTATACTTATATTTTGATTTATATGGTTTATATTTATTACTATATTTTTTTATTTTCTTATGTTTTTTATAATATTTATCTGTGCATTCGAATTGGGGTGCTGTTCTATTTTTACAACATGCTAAATTTCTTACCAATATTTTACCCATTTTAATATTTTCTTTGTATTTTTCACATAATTCCATAAACCAATTTTGTAAAAATTTTATTCGAGCTCCTAGAGTATCTACTAATTCTGCTTCATTCCAATTTTTTATTATTTTTGAACTAAAAGGTTCTGGTAATTTAGTAAAATATAATTTTCTTATTTCTTTACTTTCATCTGGATTATATGTTCCTTTGTAATAATAATTTTTAAATGCACATTCAAGTATATTCATCTAGATAGCACATATTACATATTGCTAATTTTGACATTAAATTTCTGTTTATAATTTTTTCTTTATTTTGTTCTTCTATTTCCGTCGTCATACTACCAAATTCATTTCTTATTGCTATTTCATATTTAAATAATATTTCCGTAGCTGTTATGGCATCTGTTCCATCGTATGTTTTATTACTTCTTAATGTTTCTAGACTTTCATTTGTTAGATTTTGTAACCATAATTTTACCGTTCCTACGAGTGTTCTTTCTATATATCCTGGTGTTTCAGCTATTGATATTTTATTTTCTATTAATTGTTTTGAGATATATCTTATCCATAATTGAATTGTTTTATTTATATCTGCTACACAATCTAGATCTAAAAAATTATTTTGTTCACTTATCTGCCTTGGTGTCCATTTCCTATTTGGCCTTTTTTCCCATAACATTTTATTTTTATCATATGAATTATAGTCTATTTTATAGTAGTTTGGATTTAATTGCTTTGGATTCTTTACTCCTGATGTACTTGGTTTATCATCATTACTCATATCTCCTGTATTTATTTCTGGATTTATTTTTGCTTTTTCCATTTTTTCTATTAGTTCGGTATATGTTTCACTTGTTTCTGAATAGTTTTCTCCTAGATCATTATCATTATCACTTTCTTCACTTATTTCGTCTATGCTTATTTTTGGTAGATTGTCTTGTTCTTCTTCTAATTGTAATTTAAATTTTTCTATTTCATTTGTCAGTTTTAACTCTTGTTCCTCTTCTCTACGTTTTTCTTTTTCTTTTTGCTTATTTGCATATAACTGTTTTAGCATTTCTAATTCTTTTTCTAGTTCTATTATTTTAGTGTTTTTTACTTCTTCTATTCGTTGTATTTTTTCTTTAGTTTGTTGTTGTATTTTTTCAATTTCTCGTTTCCTATCTATTTCTTCATTTTCTTTTGTTATTCTAACCATTGCGGTTAATTTATCTTCTAATTTTACCGTTTCTTTTTCTAGCATTAAATTTAGATTATCTCCTATTTTTTTATATCTTCTTCCTAAATTAGAAAATATTATTGTTATCTTTAATCCTTCTGGATTTACATATGTTTTTTCTTCTAATGCGAATTCTTCTTTATTCATTTATAAATTGTGTTGGTATTTATATTCTAGACTGTCTATTTGTAATTGTAATTCTAATATAACTCTTCTTTGTGCTAATAGGGATTTATGGCAAACTCCTGCAAATATATTAGCGTTTAGTCTATTTTGTCTATGTTTTAATTCTTGTCTTTTTTCTATAATTATTTCATTAAGCTTTTGTCTATGTTTGTTATTGTTATTAGTCATTGTTTCTTTAAGTATTTAATGTACTTATATTCTGTTTTAGATATGGTATTAATTAATTTATTTAATTTGTTATTATCAGTTTTTGTAATACTTAGTTGTTTATATTCCGGGTATAGTCTTTTTAATTTTCTTCTCAATTTTCTTATCTTCTTACTAATTACTCCTATATGCTCTCTCTTACTAATAACTCCTATATGCTCTGATACCATTTTTGGATAGCATGCCAAATCGGTTGATATGGCCACACCCTAAGAAGCACAATTGCTCCTTTAATGTCCTCAAAACATCATCTTATTGCCGACTAGGCAACACCTCAAACATGGGCGTCTTGCCCATTTCACACTCCTCAAAGGCGTAATCAAGCTTGCCCTCAACATCTATCACTGAGACCACCTGTAATTTATCTAGAGGCTTTATGGATTGACAAAAGTAGAATGTCACTACCTCACTTCCCACTCGAAACTTGAGATCTACGAGTTCAACATCCACTAAGCCTCTCCCCGTAGCCAATAATGGTCGCCCTAATATGATGGGCACCTCAATATCCACTTTACAATCCAAAATCATAAAGTCAGTTGGAAGAATAAACTTATCAACCTTGACTAACACATCAAATAGAATTCCTACTGGCTGCTTGATGGACTGATCAGCCATGAGTAGTCGCATGGGAGTAGGTTTGGGCATGCACAATCCTAACTTCTTGAAGATCACTAAAGGTATCAACTTGATGCTTGCCCCTAAGTCACACAAGGCCTTATAAAACAAAAATAACCCAATAGTGCAAGGAATAGTGAATCCACCCTGGTCTTCTTATTTTGTAGCAACAATACTTGTCATCACAGTGCTACAGTTGTGTGAGATCTCAACAGTTCCCACATCGACAACCTCTTTTTCTTGAGAAACTCTTTCATGAATTTGGTATACCCCGACATTTGCATTAAGGCTTTAACCAAAGGAATATTTATCAAAAGCTTGCTAAACATGTCAATAAACTTATTAAATTTGTACTCCTCCTTCTTCATATTCAATCTTTGACGGTACGAAGGAGGTCTCTTGGGTAGTTTGGTCAGCACACTTTGCGCAATAGGAGTGTCCTCCTCAATATCAATGGCCACTTGGGAAGGAGATTCAGCCTACTCCCTCTCATCATCAAGATTAACATCCACCGAAACATTAAGTGCACCAAGATTCACCCCAACTCCTGGTTCTTCAACATCTTTTTCACATACAACCTCTTCTTCTTTGTCACACGGCTCCACAATGGCTTCGATACTGGGCTTCTTCACTACCTCAATTGTATTCTCCACAACATACACAATGGGATTTTTCACCACACCATTTGTCCTTTCATTTCTACTAACAATAGCTATAACATGAACGTCATTTTTAGGATTAGCTGTGGTGTCACTAGGGAGTGTTCCCTTCATCCTCGAATTCATTTGAGTGGAAAGATGGTTCATTTGAGCCTCAAGATGCTTGATTGAGGCCAAATAAGAGATCATGGTTTGATGAAGTGTTGAAATTTTGCTTTTATGCTTACTAACCCCGGTGCTTATAGTTTCTACCTTCTTCAAAACCAAGGACAACATTTTCACTATCTTTGAGTGACTGGGATTGCTTATGGCAGGTTGATATAAAGAATCTGACTTATTTAGAGGCACGTATGGATTTGAGCTCTAATGATTGTATCTATCACCCTCTCTGTCACGGTCCCTCCAATTTCCATCTCTTTCCTTATCCTTGATCAAACCTTGATTCTCATCCCTAGAGCGATAATACCTGGGATGAGAACCCACTGATAAGTAGCAAAGTTTACCATCTACGATGGTTATTAGCTCGCCATCACTAGCCTTCATCTCCGGTGTACTCACGATATGCATGGTCTTAGCACTTTCGGCCCTCATCATATGCTTGGCCAAGAGGTCAATTTGTGTCATCATTTTTGCTATAGTCTCATCCCTCTTTTCATCTTTCATCCGCATCTCATTTGTCAAAATAGATGTGGTTACTGCCGAGGTTGGAACGTTAGCCTCTCTTGTGTACCAAGCTTGGTTAGTCTTGGTCATTCTCTCTAGAAAGGCCGAGGGGAGAGCAAATTATTAGTCCATGAAGGTACCATCCCCTAGGTTGTTTGTCACAGACTTGTTAATTGAGTTCAAAGCTCTATAAAATCTTTGTAGAAGGACATCAACCGACAATCCATGGTTGGGACACAATAATAGTTTCTTTTTAAACCTCAACCATGCCTCGTGTAAAAGCTTGTCGGAAAGTTGGCAAAAGTTGCCGATCTCATCCCTCAGCTGCATCATCCTTTAGGGAGGGAAAAATCTAGTCGTGAAGGCCTCTACCAACTCATCCCAAGAGGTGATTGATCCATCCAGTAGTTCTTCCAACTACGCCATGGCTTCCACCATTAGAGCAAAGGAGAATAGGAAAAGTCGAATGGATTCTTGGGGAATATTTTGGAAGATGAAAGGTTGGCATATCTCCAAAAAGTTACAGATGTGTGTATTTGCATCTTCGTGTGCTGCTCCTCCAAACATCTCTTTAATTTGTATAAGATAGAGCATGTTGCTAGTGATATGGAACACCACATTTCCAACTGTGGGAGGTAGGCAGATTACACCTACTCCTACTTGAATTACGAGTTCATTGGCTGTATCCATGAATTCATTGACACATCAATTGTCGCCCACTTCGCTCATGGGCTGCCTGCTCAATGAAATAAAACAGAAAACCAAATAAAAAGAACAAACACTCTACAAGGTGATTTCAATTCACAATCAAAAAGGCTATTCTAACACAACTCCCTGGCAATGACATCATTTTTGTTGACGCTCAAATGTACTCTCCAAGATAGAGGTAATGACGATCAATAAGCAAAAAATAATTAATATTACCCGACAAGAGTCGGGGTAGATACCACAGGGAATTGTAGTTTAGCCAAAAGATTATAGGAAGGACCTCACAATGAGAATAGATTGTCCAAACAACAAATAATGTAAAGAGGGGGGAATTGGGAATCTATCACAATTGAGTTCCAAACCAAACAATAAAGTAAATGCGAGGTGTAAACAAGAAAGTGGACGACTAGGGATTTCCTTCTAATGGGACTCAAACACGGGTCAAGGTACTTGGTCAAATGCATAAATTCTTACTAAATAACATAGGTAGCATTGGTTTTAGGCATGAATGTTAATCTTTCGATCTCACAATCATCTATCCAACGGTCTTTGTTCAAGAACCATTGTTTAGGCATAAACTAACCAATATAGGTTTGAGGAGGTCACACTATCTCTAGCTTAGACCCTTAAATGGGTGTTTCCGGAAAATTGAGCTATTTATAGCCTCAATCTAAGTGGAATCCCAAGTACCCACTAGCAATTTCACATCTAAAATTATGAACCCCTTTCTCAAGCAAGAACATCAATCAAGTAAATTAAATCAATGTTTGCAACAACCAATTTTATAGCCTAAATATGGTGAAATCACTAGACCTATATCATATTAGCAATTATAAACACAAATAAGCAAGACACATATCCTTTTATCAAGTATCCATCATCAACACATCCCTAGACAAGGAGACTTAGCCACTCATACTAAAGGAAGAACAAAGTATACCCATAGGAAAATTCAAATTCCTTTTTATTAATTGTAGCAAGAATCCAATATCCAAGCTCAAATTTACATGTCCAAGGTTGAAGATTAAAAGAATGAATTGAAACCTTCTTTCTTGCCTTGGGAGAGAAACTTGCTTCAAAAATTGAAAACTATCCAAAACTATGAAAAACTATGCCCAAATTAGGTTTTTGAATATTCCCAAAGCGTCATACAGAAGTGAACAAAATTGCCCCTCAGGAGATGTGCGACGTGACGTGCGGGTCACATATCTTGTTGTACATGTAACAAAACTCTACTTTTGTGAACCAGAGACTGGGCTTGTATTTGTAGCTTCATGCAAAGTAGGGTGTGGTTTGCACCAAGCCTTATGCGTGTTGCACGAGCATCGCACCCCCTTAACAGATTCTTCTCTTCTTATGAGCATTCATATGGAGGGAGGTGCAGACCGCACCAAGGTTTGTGTATGTCGCACAAGGTCCGCACCTCAGGGAAGGATATTTATCTCAATTGATCACTTCACACTTCAACTCCTTTTGAGCTCTTTTGGGTCCAATTCCTTGTTTTCTATCTTTGACAAAGAGTACTTGCATTCATGTCAATAAAGGTCATATGAACCTCTAAATCTTATCAAAATATAGCAATAATTCATGATTAAAAGCAAAATAAGTTGGTAGATTATCGGCTTATCAATTACTAATTTAAGTTATTTACTCATTGGGGTTGAGCTTCAAGGAAGTTGATACCACCCACTGAGCTTATATCATTTCTTAGTTACAAACTTTGGACCAGTTGACATTTTTTTGAGCTTTTGCATGGGGATGTATAAAAAAGATGGATTTGCTTATGTATAGAGGAAATCTATAGGCAATGTTGAAAAGAGGCCCATTAATCAAGCAAATCAAGTTCTCATCCTCTGAAATTAAGAGTATCTAGTAATCTTCAGGCTAGCTTGTATTAATTTCCACTGATTTAATTGTAGAATTCTCAATACATCTACTGTAAGATCATAGGAATTAACTAGGATAGCATTGCTTTATCTTGATACATAACATAAGAGCCGCTTTGCAAACATGATAACTCAAATATCTTCTGCTTTGGTATGGTAGTAGTTAGACATCCCAATTTTTCACCGGATGTGATAATACCATGTAACCAACATGAACTAACTTCAAGCATTAAAGTATTATAGACTGATTAGAACGCATTAATACCCTTAATAGTTGTGCAACTGACTTGTGAAAATTTAAATAATGTGATGTGAAATATACATGTGCTACCCCTGCTTCCTACTCCTGTAGTTAATTTTTCTTACTCTGATATTGGGTCAATACTGCTTAACTTAGTATGAGATTCTTCTTCCTATGATTGGGAATTATTCAATGTGATAATAGTAAAAGGAACCTACAAAATCAAATTCATTCCCTTAACACATGTTGGAATACCACTTCCCTTCTACTTCTTAGTTTGTCTATGGAGTTGACATCTTAGGTCACACTCCAAGAGACTTTCCGAACCTTGTTACTGATATTCACCATTGTGAGTGAGTCAGATTTAATCACAAAAGGTAGCAATTGATTGCAAATACAAAATTCCAGCCCCTCATAGATAGCACAGACTTTAGATACTAAGGTAGATGAATCTAGTAATTTGAAACCTTTAACTCCAACCACATCCCCATTATCATTCCTAACATATAAAGCTACAGAGCTAGGTCCAGTATTTTTTTTGGAGGCCCTAGTTGTACTATATTTATACCACCCTTCCTGGGGACACTCTCACTTCACAAACTTGTACCTGAGCTATGGTGAGTATTCCTCCAACACTCTCACCACTTCAGACCATTTCCTAGGAAAATTCTATACTAAAGGGAACCTCAACTTGATAAAATTTTTAATATAGGCATCCATGTTATATATCACATTATTGAAAGAGTAATTACCCCCATAAATTATAGTGTTCCTCCTTTTCCAAAGAAATCATAGTCTAAACATAGGAGCTGCCAAAAAAAACTATTCTTAGCCTTTCATTTTCATTTACATCCCACCATATCAACACAGATTGTTTGAGCTGGACGCAAGGTCCCATTAAAGTAGCAACAATATTGTAATACTCCCAAACTCTAGTTGCAAGCTCACCATTTAGGAATAAGTGTTCTATGGGTTCCTTTTGAGGTTGGGTGAAACATGTGCACCTAGACACCACTGGGATGCCACATCTATATAAGATCTTATCAACATGTATAATTTATTTCCATAGTTTCCACGTGAAAAAGGATATTTTGAAAGGAATGCCTTTTTTCAGATTTGTGTAACAAGGTAGTTGGGTCTCCCTTAACTTCTCATCAATTCCTTGGCACTTCTAGCCTTGAATTCTCCAGTATCGATCAAAAGCCACCAAGGCTTATCACCATTGCTAGTGTAGGTAAAAAGACTAGTATTTTGACTCACCTGTTCCACCATATTCAGGGTTATATATTACAATATTTTGTCATAATCCCAGCTTGTAAGAGTCATGAATTCTTATGTATCTTCTACTAAAAGATTGATCTGAATCCCCTCAAGTTAGTATGGAGGCCCTATTTTACTCCAATTATCAAACCAAAAGTTAGATGTATCAACCTTAGGTTCCCATAAAATATGTTTCTATAAGGTATCTCTATTATGCAACATCATTTTTCATACCTGGGAGCCCCATTTCACTAAACCACAGTAGGAATTTGTTTTTTGCAGTACTTATTTCACTTTTACACAAGCCATAAGGACTTTCCAGTTCTAAACCTCCACCAAAGGATTGAAATCATGGCCTGTGATACATCCACCATGGATCTAAAACCAAGTCCACTTTCTTGCTTGGATAAACAGAGTTTATCCCAAGCCACCTAGTTTTTACTTTTTCCTCCCTCTTTGTTGTTCCAAAACAACCTAGAAAAGATTTTGTGTAGTTCTTTGAACACACATTTAGGAAGGACTATGGTTGATAGAAACTGAACAGGTATACTTTGAAGCACACTGGTGATAAGAGTGGTTTTCCACCATAGGATAACATTTTACCTTTCCAAGCATGAAGTTTTTAACTTACTCTCTTAAGAAAATCAGTGTAGTGCACCATTCTCTTCCTTGAGTGGGTGATAGGACACCCTAAATAGGTAAAAGGTAAGTTTCCTTAAGGCATCTTTGTGATCTATTACAAGATAGTAGCTAAATCACCTAATGCCTTGTGAAGCGTATGAACAAAACTTTTTGTCTTGTTAATCTTCTGTCGTAACTTAGTCCCATACTTCTGCAATGTGCTCATGATCATTTTTAAAAATTCTCTGTGAGAAACTACAAATATTATTGTATCATCTGCATAGTCTAGGTGTTTAAGATATACACTCTACTTAGGCATACCATAACCTACATACAACCCTTTTTAAAATAAAGAAATAAGGGTTGGGCTGAAAAGGAAGCTTGACCTAGAGGGAGAGGGAGGTCACTCAGAATCCACTAGCTCCAGAGGCACTGCCACAGGCTCTAGCACCGACATAAATTTCCCACCCCGCTCCTAATCAAAAAGAGCGTGCGAGACTTCGAACGAACATTCACACTTTGATTCGTGAGAAACTTCACAAGAACATTGTGAAAGGGTGGCGGCTGTCCATGCACTTTCCGAAAATGATGGAAATATAGTCCAGTGCTGCGAAGGCGATAATGTCTTACGATATGGACATCTCCGCTGAGACGGATATAAAAACCCTCCGCAGATAGAACCTCAACTCCCAAAATGTATATAGATGGAGATAATGGGCCTCCATACTTCACTCCTCTGGTAGAATGGAAAAATCCATGAGCTTGTCTATTCAATAACACTGAGTACCAATTTTTAGCAATTAGTCTCCAAATCAAATCAGCAAAGTTATTAGAAAATCCCATTTTCCTTAGAACTTTCAAAAGAAAATAAAGAGACTTTATCATAAGTCTTTGCCATATTAAGCTTGATAATGACATTAGTAGGCTTACCACTCTGATATCAGTCACCACCTTTTGTGTTAACTACACATTCTAAATCATATTTCTCACTTTAATGAAACTTGATTGGTTTGGAGATATGACTCTAGGAAAAAGCACCTCCAATCTATCATGTACCACTCAAGATAGAATTTTGTTAATAAAGTTCTTCAGGCTAATAGGTCTCATATCTGAAAATGTTAACACATCATTCTTCTTTGGTAGCAGGACCAAATTAGTATGAGTAACAGATTTAGTAAGGGTATGACAAGAGAAAAAAGTTTTCACTATCCTTAATATGTCATTACCAACTATTTCCCAGAAGAGTATGGTAAAAACATCCTGGAAGGCCATCAGAGCCACCTGCACTCACTATTCATGTTAAAAATAATATTTCTCACTTCTTCGATGGTGGGTAGATTGCAGAGACTCTTATTGTCTTCACTGCTAATCAACTTAGGAATATGCTTCACTAAGTAAAAACTTATGGAATCCCTTTCCTAACTAAAGTGATGCTAATAGGGTGTAATTTCCTCGGTAGCAGCCTCAACGTCCTCTTCAATCCATGTTCCAGCCTCATCTTGTATCCTTCCCAACTGGATTCTTTTCCTTCTCCTCTTTACCAAACTATGAAAGAACTTGGTATTTCTGTCTCCATTAGTGAACCAATCAAATCCTACTTATTATTCCAAGTGTTCCTCTTCAAAGTGCAGATATTTCTTATATTCAGCATGTGCCTTCTATAAGATTATTCTGTTTTCCACTGTGGGTTCTTCTGTAAAAACTGCTCTGTTACCTTAACTCTCTCCTCCCTGATTATTATTTGCTTGAATATATCTCTAAATACCTCCCTGCTCCAGGTAGATAGTGCAGTCTTCAAATTTCTGATATTTTCTTTAAATTGCAGAAATACATTAGGATTATAGTTAGCTCTCCAGTTGTCAGCCACCACTTGTTTAAAACTCGCTTGCTCAACCCAAAATTTGAGAAACCTGAATGGTCTCCTAAAAGAATCAATATTTGTCTCAGAAGAAAGCAGTAATGTGGCATGGTCAGAACCTATTCTTGCCAAGTTCTTTACTTCCATGAAATTAAACCAATCTTGCATATCATGATTGACTAGAACTCTATCTAATATTTTAAAGATGCAGTCATTTCATGCTCTGTCATTGCACCATGTAAAAGGATTACCTGTGAAATTAACATTTGTAAGATCACAAGCTGCTATGCATTTTGAAAAATCTTCGTAATCAGCTGTAGTAATAGGTAAGCCTCTAATTTTCTATTCTACATTTAGTACCACATGGAAGTCTTATACCACTATCCATGGATCACAAATAGTGTTGGCTAGCTTATTTACTTCTTCCCATAGTGCTAACATATCATTTGTATTGCACTTGGCATAAACCAAGGTAGCATAAAAGAATTTTCCATCATTCTACATAACTCCTTTTAGTGTGATCTGCTGTGGATTATCCATTATGATTTCTACTATGACCTCATCATTGATGAAAATCAAGATCTTCCCATTGCAATTAGATTTTGCATAAGGAATCCCTAATCTTCTCTTGTATCTGTCAATGAGTCTAGCCTTCTAGAAAGGTTCTAGAAGAGCAATTATGTTAGACTTATGGTGTCTATTTAACATTTGGACTCTGTGAAAATCTTTTTGATTCTTTACAGACTTGATATTCCAAATAAAGTATTTCATCATCATCAACTAATAGATTTGCTAACACCCTTTTTAGGAGGAACCTTGGTGGGTTCCTAATTTATCTTCCTTCCCTTTTTGTTTCCTTTGATTATTTTTGGTGATATGTCTACTTGTTTTGCGACAGTTTTCTTGTTAATCTCTATGTACATGTCTTCCTTTTGATTTGGTTATCCCATGTTTTCATCCACCATTTAATTCCCCCCTGCTCATCTTTCTGAATGAGAGAGGATTTTATATAGAACCTTGTTTGGTGAACACTCCTTACCATACTTAACTTCTTCAACTTGAATTGCAACTGGGATCTCTATTACAATTTTTGATTGAATATCCTAATTTGTATACTTTGTATTACTACTGACAACTGGATGTTGATGTTGTTCTTGTTTTTTCCCAGGGTTCATGCCTTCTAAAATAGAAATAAACTCCCCTGAAGGTGTCTCTTGAATAGGTTCTGACCTAAGAATTGGTGCCGAAGTAATAGTATGTGAATCCTTTTCCTTTTTAGGAGAAATAAAATCCTCAGAAGACTATGTATCTTTTACTTGTATCTATGTCACCACATTGCTCTGTAATTAATTTTTCTCATTAGATTGTAATAACTTCAGAGGTGATGATCTCTCTATTGCTTCTTGTGATGCTTCTAATATTGTTGCTTCCCTTTTCTTTTCCCTTTTCCCTTTATGTTGTTGCTGCTATTATTATCCGCTAGCTGTTTTGGTGTGTTATCTCCCCATTTCCTATTGTGATCTATTGAAGTAGTCGATTGTATATCCTCTACCACTTGTATATTTGCTTGCTTGTCCCTCTCATTGCTTATGATATTGTCATCACCCTCTATTCTGATTTCCCCATTGTCTTTAATAGTTCCTTTGACTGAATGTAGTGATTCAAATTTGATACTACTCGATATGTCCACCTTTGGGGTATTTCCCTAAGGGAATATTTTCATTTGCTTTGTTCACTGGAACTTTTGCTTTCTAGTTCCCCGAATCCCCCACTACTTTCCCACTTGAGAGTATTTTAGCTTTATTTTTTGAAATCTGAAATGGGCATGTCTTCGAGTGTGATCAATCTCCTTCTCCTTGTCTTTATCATTGTCTTCCCTTGGGGCCAATTCTTGGTGCAAAAATCTGCATCCACTTTCCTCATGACCCTGATTTTTGCATGTAAAGCAGTATTTTGGTAAGTAGTCATATCTGATTCTCACAACTTTTCCCTTGTTTCCCCATTTTATCCATCCTCAACTTCCATCACCATGAAGTAAGGGTGCTCATCCTGTAAATCCACAATGATATTTACTCTTGTGTAGCTTTGTCTGGTTTTGTTAATGGTGACCAGATCAAGTTATAAGGGTTTTCCCACTGATTAGGCTAGTGAGAAAAGGGCTTTCTTTAAGAAAAAAGTTGGCATTAGATTAGGAAATGAAATCCAGGCCATGGGTTTCGTAGTTTCTTCACCAATATTGAATCAAACATCACAGATCAAGGTTCTCATTAAGTATGAGTATCCTTCTATGCATTATATGTAAAAATCCCCTTTTGAGAACAGCTTTACAAAGTCTTCCATACGTGATAGTCTAATTTGTATGTGGCGATTGAGAAATAAACCAATCAAGCTTTCTCTCTTTATCCTATATTGTCTTGGAATGGCTTTTCTAAATATCATCCAAATGCATCCATATGTATGAGAATTTAACAATGACCGTATATTATAGGTTTTCCAATTGTTTATTATATCTACTTCTCCCATCGTCCATTTTATTCGAGGAATGCCGTCTATGATCGTTGCTTGCTTTTAAGGAACAACCTCTATATTACCCTAATTAATTGGTGAAGTTTTCATAGTATCTGCATAATTCACTTTGTCATTGGTTAAAAATTCTGTTGCCTTTCCTTCTTGGATTGCGTTGCTAGATCCCAAAGCCATAAAACTCCTCATTTGAGATAATTGGTGGACTAGTCGTCGAAGGGGACTAATAGTCGGTGGCTAGCACCATGAACTTAGGGTTTAGAATTCATGAGAGATAGAGGAGAGAGAAGAGATCTTTTTGAATCTATTCAAATATGGATTCTACATGAGAATATAAAATTATAGACACCCATATTGCTAGACATAGATTTCGGGTCCAAAAAATCAATCCCAAGCCTAAAGGGAAAAAATTGGAATTTTATTGGAAAATCTATTTACCAATAACTTAGGAAGTTCAATTATGAAATTTCATCAAAAATAGAGTTAAAATCGAGCTTGAAACCATCAAAATGTAATTCTTTAACTATAGGGGAAACCCCAAATTTCAAAGTTGAAACACCAAGATTTGAAGATGAAATCATGAAATAATAATTGAGGAATGTTAAAATATTGATTTAGAAACTTACCCAACGAAGAGATCTCGAAAACCTCTTAAATCTTCCAAAATCGAGTTCCAAAGCTTCAAAAATTGAGTAATTGGGTTTTGGACCGAGAAATAAATATTTATGTCACGATCCGAAATCAGGCGGTGATGGCGCCTACAAAATCCCCAGTAGGCAAGCCAACCCAAGATATAAGGAAGTACATTAAAACATTTAAAGAAGGAAAATTGAAGCGAAATAATACATAAATATGGGCCAATAGTATAGATATATACTGACAGTACTAAATATACAAAAATGGCCCTAAAGTGACGGGGAAAGACGAAACATATATACAATAACCAATCCCATACCTGCTTTCACCGTTACAAGAGCACCTATACCGAATAAAGGTATACAATATATATTGTCTATCTAAAATATAAAATATAAACAGAAGAATAGAAGGAAAGTTGTGATGATCTCCAAACACCGAGAGCTCACCACGATCTAAACAACAGCTGGCCACGAACGAGTGGATGGTCACTAAGGGTGGATCGTACTAGGTGTTGCATCAGAAAAAGATGTAGAAGTGTAGTAAGAGTACCAAAACATGAGTACTCAGTAGGCATCGTAGACTGACCGAGCTCATAAAGATAATATATATTATAAGGTACAAGAAAGTAAACTAGCTATCGGGATCACCTAAATCTAGTTAGGACAAGAAAACTGAAACCAGAACAATCCATCTAACGGTACAATATACAAATAAAGTAAAAGGCACTCAAGCATAGACAATCAACACAAAACGTGGTGCAACATGAAATGGATGCAATGCATCATGAAATAGATGCAATGCAGTATGAGGCTGATGCAACATGAGTCCGGAATCTTACCTTGGATGTGCAATAAGTATGTATGAGTCCAGAATCTTATGTCGGACATGCAGTGAGTAAATATGGGTCCAGAATCTTACACCGGACATGGAATAAGTAAACATGGATCAAGAATCTTACATCAAGCATGCGATAAGTAAATATGTGTCTGAAATCTTACATCGTACATGCGATAAGTAAATATGGGTCTGGAATCTTATATCGGGCAAGAAATAAGTTAAAAAATGCCCTTAACAGAGCATAAATCAGTAAAAATTGGGGCGTTTAGTTTTAAAAACTGAAATCAGTAGTAAAGTGGTACAAATCCTTTTTAAAAACCTGAAATATTTAGTAAGGGTGAAAAACCTCTTTTCTAACTCGGAAAACCACATTTCCCTTATAAAAACCACCCTATGAGCCATGTTTAGGAATGGAGCAAGGTATACGTTCCAACACAAAAGTCATCTAAATATAGGAATAGACACCAAAATAGGCCAAAAGCACCCTCCAAACAAGATACTCACCTGGAACTCTGTCCAGTCAAATGCTATGGTCTCAGGATCATAGTTACACAATAACGGTAATAAAGCAAGTAAGGAAAATATACCAGAGAATACTATAAATATTTACTATAATACAACTATCGCCACAGGCCTAAACTAAGGATTCTATCCTAACTTAAGCAAGGCTAAAGGACCCTAAACTAAGGATAAACAGTATAATCCTATTCTACAGTCCCGGAATGGACAAATATATGAAAATAAGATTTAAGCCTAATTCTAACCTAAAACTTATTCTAATGATCATGCAACTTATAACATATAAAATCTAACTAAACCAGGTCCAAAATAAGTAAACTGTAACCTACCTCGGGGCTAAACGACAATCACAAACCATCAATCGTGTGCCTTCCCCTTCAAGATAGCCTTAGAAAATTGCCACACTATCATAAACATAATCCAGGTATCAAGATGAGAACAATGACACTCTTATTGCTATATGAAATTTTAGGACAGAAATTGGGTTGGCAAATGACCCTCGGGGCCCACTTAATAAAATAGAAAATAAATTTCATAATTATGCTCCCAACGAGACGTGGGGTGCATGCCCTAAATTTTGGCAGAATTGGAAGATACTTTGGACCTCAAATGGTCCGAAACATTACATTTTCATCAAAGAGGAATCATGCAATTTAGGACCCTATTGAAGATGGAAGACGGAATTAACCAACATTTATGTAATAGGAAGACGAAGGGAGAGTGTTTACCTCAGGGGAACACAAAATTGTCAAGAAAAAGAATTTTTCCCTCCTTAGCCAAGCTCTAGAACAAAGGTAGAAAGAGTTGAAAATAAATTAAAATGAAGAGGACAAATTCATTTAAATCTCCGCAATTCATGCACATGAAGTCAAATTGATGTAGGTGTGACAATGCAAATGAGGCCAGACCACCACAGGAGTGGAGGTTAATGGAAACCTCTAGCTCTGCAGTACAACACACATGCTGCAGGGGCCGCATTACAGGGGAGGAAAAAGAAGTGTAGGGGAGGCACCCTACTGACGTCACTCTGCACCATAGGTGCAACAATTGAATGCAGGGGCAACTACACAAGTGTGGCCAAATAACCACAGTCGCGCCCATACCAGTATCAGCAACACCAGCTGCAACTTAACTCTAAAAAGACTCAAATAACACCCTTGGGAATAATTCTGAACCCCATAAACACAAACCAGATATGCTACCCCACAAAAAACGATATTGTAGACTCAACAAAACCAACATAATTTATAATGTGATCATTTCAACAAAAAGTGGGCCCGACGCCCAAAAATAACTATTTTACCAAAAAGTAACCCAATAGCCCAAAATGAGCTCGGAAGCCTCGGACCCAAACCAATGGTCCCACTAGCTTAAAGTCGACTTTCTCGAGCTAACAACACTGATGTAATTTGCATCTGAGGCAATCTTCTCCAAATGCTAACCAAAGTCAACTCTTCTAGCTTTAAGAGTTTTAAAATAGGGAAATGGGCTTAAAATACAAATGAACTACTCGGGAACCAAACTGTCAGTTTTGGCAAGTAATAAATGACACATAGCAATTACGGGAACGCTCAAAATGCAGAAAAACCATGAAAATAAAAAAATTTACCTAGAGGGTCATTACAACATCCACTACTAATAGAACTTTCATCCTCAAAATTTAAAGAAAGGAAGGTACCTGAAGGCTAAAAAAGGTATGGATAGCGGGTCTTCATGTCGGTCTCGCTCTCCCAAGTAGCCTTCTCGACAAGATGATGCTGCCATTGAACCTTAACTAATGAAATCTCCTTGGACCTCAACTTCCTAACCTACCTATCCAAAACATCAACCGGCTCTTCCGCTAAAGCTGGAGACTTAACCAATTGAACTGAATCCCACTGAAGCATGTGTGACTCGTCCGATACATATCGCCTCAGTATAGAAATATGGAAAATAGGGTGTACAACTTAAAGAGTAGGAGGCAAGACTAGCTTATATGCTACCTCCCTAATTCGATGAAGTATCTAAAATGGCCAAATGAACCTAGGACTGAGCTTACTCTTCCTCCCAAACCTCATCACGCCCTTCATGGTGACACACGAAGGAACACACAATCACCAATCATAAAATCTAAGTCTCGAACCCTCTGCTTGGCATAACTCTTCTACCTACTCTGAGTAGTATGAAGTCTATCATGAATTACCTGAACTCTATCAATTGAATCACGCAGCAAGTTAGTTCTTCACGGTCTAACCTCAAAGGCATCAATCCAACCCATCGGAGACCTACACTGCCCACTATACAATGCCTCAAATAGAGCCATCTGGATACTGGAACAATAGCTATTATTATATGTGAACTCAGCCAAGGGTAGGAACTCATCCCACTGACCTCCTAAATCAATAAAACAAGCCCATAACATATCCTCTAGAACCTCAATAGTATGCTCCGACTGCCCATCAGCCAGCGGGTGAAAAGAAGTGCTAAGTTCAACTCGAGTACCCAAATTTCTCTGAATAGACCTGTAGAAACACAAAGTAAATTGAGTACCACAATAAAAAACGATAGAAATAGGTACCCCATAAAAATGGAAAATATCAGGAATGTCAATCAGAGCCAACCTCTCTGAACTGTAAGAAGTATGAACTGGCAGAAAGTGAGAAAACTTCATCAACCTATCCATGATGACCCAAATAGAATCAAACTCTTATGAAGTATAATTAAAGCCTACCACAAAGTCCATAGTTACTCTCTCCCATTTTAACTCCAGAATGGGTAGATCTGAATCAACCCACCTAGTCTATAGTGCTTGTACTTCACCTACTGATATGTTAAGCACTTAAACACAAAATATGAGATATCCCTATTCATCCCACACTAGCAGCTAGTGGTGCCTCAAGTTATGGTACATCTTGGCTACCCCAGGATAAATGGAATACCTAGAACAATAAGCCTCTTACAAGATTAACCTGACCAGATCACCCACTCAATCCTCAGAACACCCTGCGCATCTAAGGTCTCCTTCCTAGCCTTACCGCTTAACACCTTATCACAAATGATCCTCAATCTTGTATCATCAAAACATTGTACCCGAATCTGCTCCAACAAGAAAGATTTATCCTCAACACAAGCAAGAATATGGCTCGACTCAGAAATATCAAGTCTAACCAACCTGTTAGCCAAGGACTGGATGTCTAAAGCTAAAGGTTGCTTCTCTGCTGTGAAGAATGCTAAGCTACCCATACTCACTGCTTTGTGGATCAAGGCATCCACTACCACGTTTGCCTTGCCCGAGTGATAAAGGATAGATATTTCATAGTCCTTAAGTAACTCCAACCACCTGTGCTACCTCAAATATTGATCCTTCTGGCTGAAGATGTACTGAAGACTATGATGATCAGTAAAGATCTCACAATGCATAATATATAGATAATGTCTCTAAATCTTTAATGCGAAGACTATTGTTGCTAACTCTAAGTCATGAGTGGGGTAGTTCCTCTCTTGAACCTTCAGCTGTCTGGAATCATACGCAATAACTTTGCCCTCCTGCATCAATACACACACCAAGCAAACTCTAAAAGCATCACAGTACATAATAAACCCCTAGCCCTCAATCGAAAGAGTAAGAATTAGTGTTGAAGTGAATATGGACTTGATCCTTAGAAATCTCAACTCACACTCATCAGACCATTGGAAAGGGACATTCTTCTAAGTCAATCTAGTTAATAGATCTACTATAAAAGAAAACCCCTCCACATATTATCTTTAGTAACCTGCCAATCTGGAAAAACTATGAACCTCAGTAGGAGAAGTAGTCCTAGCCCAATCACGAACTGCCATAATTTTTTCTGGATCCACTATAATCGTATCCTTTGACACCACGAGACCCAAGAATGCCACAAACTCAAGCCAAAACTCATAATTAGTGAATTTCACATATAACTGATAGTCTTGCAAGGTCTGAAGTACAACTCTCAGATGCTGCTCATGCTCCTCTCTACTTCTTAAATATACTGGCCATAATATCTCTAATGAACACAATAACAAAGGAATCTAGGTAGGCTCTGAACACATGGTTCATCAAATCCATAAATATTTTTGGGGCATTGGTCAACCCAAAAGACATGACTAGGAACTCATAATAGTAATATACAGTCCTAAATACAGTCTTTGGGATGTCCACATCCTTGATCCTCAACTGATGATAATCGAATCTCAAATCAATATTAGGGAACACCATTGCACCTTGTAGTTGGTCAAAAAGATCATCAATACACGACATCGGATACTTATTATTAATGGTCACCTTATTCAACTACCTATAGTCGATACATACACATATACTAATCCTTTGTAACGACCGAGTTTGTCATTACATGTAAACTATTCATGCCAAGTTTTAGAGTTAGAAAACTTTGGATTTGGGAGTTTGAAATTCTGGACTAGGCTAGTCTAAGCCGGATTTGGAGCGAAGTATGGTCTAGGAAAATCTAGGTGAGGATTGGGTTAGATGTCTTAGTTTTAGCTAGTTTTTCTTGTAGCTAAGACATAAAGGAGTCTGGGGACTTTTCAGAATCGAATTCAGGTAAGTAAAACTCCCAGAATCGAGGTGGACGTGAAGGGGTTATTCCAGAACGTCAGGAAAAGTAAGTGTGTTGTAGAATGGACTAATTTTAGAGACTTATTGAAATTTTGTCCATGACGAGTGCTACCACTCTGCCACGACGACCTCTACTATAGCGGAAAAATTACCGCTATAGCAAAAGTCAAGTCGATCAACCTCTGCCATAGCGGTTGACTCTGCTACGGCGGTACCGCTATAGTGGAGTGGAATGCTATAGTGGAGCATAATAGGATTTAATGCAGAAACATTCCCCAAAAATATTCAGTTTTCACAAGTTTATTTGGGAGAAGGGCGAGGGCAATTTCAAGCAAATTTCCTCCATTCTTCATTGTTTTTCCTCCCAAAGGTAAGGTTTCTACTCTTCGAACTCTGTACTACTTTTCCTAGGCGGTAAAATTGCTAAGAGTGGACTTGGGGAAGGGTTTGGAATGACTTAGGGATGGTAGAATCTGGGGAAAGAGAGGGATTCTAAGTGTAGAAGATCTTGGGTGTTGTTAAATCCACTAGTTTATGATCATGTGACCTTAAATCCCTAATTGTTTCCATAAATAATGGTAGAACTAGGTGAATTAATTATGGGAAATCCCGAAAAAAGGCGTGGGATGATCATGGATGGCCTGGGGTTTGGGATTTTATGTAATCCATGTGAAATTAGGCCATAAAGATTGATTCTTAGTTATTGTGCATTGTTTTAGACTAAGAAACGACAAGAACTTTGTGAAATGGGAAAGCTCTGGTTTAGTAGTGTCACGACCCGATTTCTCGGTCATGATGGCACCTACAACCCCCGGTAGGTGAACCAATCCGTGTAGCCCAGAACAGCTAGTAATGGGCTACTATCTAACAAATAAGAGAACAAGACGAATAAAATAGATAATATGAATGTAAATATATACAAATGCGGAAAACTAAACCAAACCCCCAAGACCTGGTATCATAGTACAGAGCCAAACTACATACATGGAGTACAAGTAACCAAAACTATATATACAGATGTCTCTGAATGGAAATAGAGTACATGAATCAAAAGATAAACTAAAGCTAAGCTCCGATCGCCAAGAGCTCACCCTCAGCCTGAAGTAGTCCTCAACAGATCTCCAAGCACGAATCTCAATGATCTACCGGCGATGGCCCACACTAGGATCTGCACCCAAAGATGCAGGGGGTAGGGGTGAGCACCAAATGCGAAGCATAAGGTACCCAGTAGGTATCATAGGCCGACTGGGCACATATAAGATAAAAGAGCAGTAATAGACAGAATAGAAGCAAGTAGTCACAGAAATCAACGAAAGGTACACAGGAACTAGCCAGAGGGAAATCACAGAACCACAGATGAGGCTAGTAAGCAGAATATACACACCAAAGACACAGGTGAAAGTAAGAAACAACGCACCTGGGATCCTTGCAATAACAGTGCATATAAAATAAGTTTACGAAAGGGACGGTATACCGGTAACCTCAAATGTAAGAAGAAGAGAGAAAGAATAATAATAGGCATGCTCAAGACATGAATCAATACTCAACTAATCATATCAACCTCAAATCCAGAACCTAACACCCTAGCAGTACCAATCTCATACTTATACATAATAGAGAACTATTCTGTAAATAAATAGCAAAAGTCTACCTACAGTCCCTCGGCCGCCCATACAACCGAGGAACACAAACAAGTGAAAACAAACCCTCCGGCATCCCATACTACCGGAGCGTACAATCAGCAAACAAACAAGGGTGGAACCTCAAACCATGAATGATATGATGCATGAAGATCTCAAGTGCCATAGTATCTCTGTATGTACCTCCTCCGGCGCCGATCCGGCCCAGCAGGTAGGTTCCATGGAAGGTCTCTGCCCGTATACCTCTACTCCCCCGTATACCCCTCTTCCGGCACACGCAGCTCGTAGCTCCTGGCCCGGATAGCAAGGTCCATGGAGGTCCTCGACCCCATACCATATCTCAGTATCAGAACATGTATCAAGATAGAGTCCCAGTCTCAATATCAAGATATAGAACCAGTCTCAAATATGCATGCCCAGACCCTGTCCAGGACTAAAAATAGTAGGAAAATATCTGAAAAACCCCTCCAAGGGTGCCCGGGCGTCGCCGGGTCTAAACAGTAAAAAGTCATCTCATGTGCTCGGTCCAACCGAAGCTAAAAATCATCTCAAGTAGTAAGAAAACTCATCTAGCACTCCGGCCCTGCCGAGTCTAGTGATAATAGTAAAACTGATGATTTTAAACCACAAGTGAAATCAACCATTTCCAAATCATTTCCATCAAAAACGGCCCCCCGGGCCATGCAAGGTTTAGAAAACAGTGTCAGTAGGCCCAAAGCCAAAACCACTGTAAAACATCGATAAAACCTCTTTATATGCATGGAAATGATATGCTCACACACAACAATAGCTGCTCAACAGCTTACAATCAACCTACCGACCCTGCACAGGCCCACAGCTACTCAGCAAGCATAACCAGCCTAGAAGGATAATTCTATGCCCGGGACTCGCGGACATTCCCAAAATCCCACCGTCTATGTTCCAGAGTCAATAAGGCCCTCACAGGACCGCAAGGGTAAATAAATAAAATATATCGCCAAATACTACAAACAACGGAGGAATAAAAATAGCGGACATGAATAAAGCGGTCAAGGTCTGTGGTACCAACCTAATAAACCAACCCAAGGATGCCCATTAATACAATTTTATTCTATATATACGGAGTCTGGGGAAATTAAACCGTAACCTACCTGTCGTCCGACGACAAGCTGCTAGAACACGATGTCCAAGCTCGAACCACTCCGAGAAAATCCAAAACTAAATTGGAATCGGATTCGGATTTGGGAAGGAACAACTTGACAAGATAATTAATTTACTTTACCAAATATATTTTTCTCACCACAAAACCTCCCACGTGAAAGAGTATTTAATAGTGTACGTAGTAGTGTACAAAAGTAATATATATAAGTATATTTAACAACTTTCAGCCACCTAATATATATACTGCTAAATGTGTTGCCACCTTTACATATGGTAATGCTGCCTTCACCTTCCACTTACACGTGGGGGTGGAGGTGGCAACCACTTTCCTTCCGTTAGGTATAAACTCGGGTATTGCGTAAATTCGTGGTAAAATAATTATAGTATTTTAAATATACCATAATTATTAGAAAATCATTTCCAATAAAACTTAATATATTATAATAATAACTTTTAACATAATTAAATTTACTATCTCCGTTAAAATATTACGGAGTATAAAAACTTTATAAAATAAATACGTAAACACTTATATCGTACCAAACATATTTTTCATAAGCCTTTTGAAATATTTTGAAAAGGTAATAATAATATAATTTTTACCAAATTCACTTTTTAAATAAATATTTCAAATACACGCACGATGCTAATGAAGTTCTTAAGTTTAGGCTCGTAATTTGCCTACGCACGATTTCGATATTCAAGAATTCTCTCGGGATCCTCCCTTATATTTTATCATTGTTTTAGAACTGAAATGGCATTTTAAAACGTGAAATCGAGGCTTAAATCGCGTTTAACTCGACCCGATTCGCGACCCGGTTCGCAACCCCGTTTTCTGCCAGACAGTCCGCGGTAAAACAGTCATAACTCTTTACTCCGAGATCCGTTGGACGTGCGGTTTTGTGCGTTGGAAACTAGACTCGTAGACCTTCGATTTGGTATTTCGGGGGACTTCTAACTCTTTATATATTGGGAGAAAAGCCCCGACACATTTGACCCAAAGTTCAGAAAATTGTTAAAGGTCTTACGATATCTTTTGTCGATTTGCTTGACTTCAACACTTAACGTGGAAATGACCGGATGGGTCATTACATTATCCACTACTAAAAAGGACTTTCGTCCTCGAAAGTCAAGGTCAAGAGGGTACCTGAAGGCTAAAATAGCTGCGGATACTGATCCCGCATATCCCTCTCTGTCTCCCAGGTAGCCTCCTCAACTGGACGGTGCCTCCACTGAACTTTAACAACCGGGATCTCTCTAGACCTCAATCTCCTGACATCTCTGGCCAAAATAGCTGCCGGCTCCTCAACAAAAGCTAAACCCTCATCCAACTGAACTGAATCCCACTGCAACACATGAGACTCATCTGGGATATACCAACGCAGCATCGAAACATGAAACACAGGATGTATAGCTGAAAACATCGGAGGTAAGGCTAACTGATAGGCAACGCTACCAACCCTCTGCAGAATCTCAAACGGCCCAATGTACCTGGGACTAAGCTTGCCCCGCCTACCAAATCTCATCACGCCCTTCATGGGCGATACACGGAGAAACACCAAGTCACCGACACTAAACTCCAAGGCACGAAGCCTACGATCAGCATAACTCTTCTGCCTGCTCTGAGCTGCCCGAAGTCTGTCCTGAATCACTCGGACCCGGTCTAAGGAATCTTGAAGCAAATCTGTGCTCTGTGGCCCAACACTGAAACCATCAAACCAACCTACCGGTGATCTGCAACGCCTGCCATACAAAGCCTCAAAAGGTGCCATGCCGATACTCGAATGGAAGCTGTTATTATAAGCAAACTCTGCCAAGGGAACAAACTGATCCCATGAACCTCCAAAGTCAAGAACACAGGCTCGAAGCATGTCCTCCAAAATCTGAATAGTCCTCTCGGACTGGCCATCTGTCTGAGGGTGGAAAGCGGTACTAAGATGAACCTCTGTACCCAAATCACGCTGAATAGCCCTCCAGAACTGAGATGTGAACTGAGTGCCGCGATCTGAGATAATAGAAGCTGGGACCCCATGCAACCGAACGATCTCACGAAGGTAGATCTGAGCTAACCTCTCTGCGCCATAGGAAGTCTGAACCGGCAAGAAATGTGCTGACTTGGTCAGCCTATCAACAATCACCCATATGGAATCAAACCCACGAAGTACGAGGTAAACCAACAACGAAGTCCATAGTAATCCCTTCCCACTTCCACTCAGGAATGGGAAGTCGCTGCATCAAACCACCAGGTCTCATATGCTCGAACTTAACCTGCTGACAGTTCAAGCACCGAGATACGAACTCTGCTATATCCCGCTTTATACCACTCCACCAGTAAAGCTGTCTCAAGTCTCTATACATCTTTGTTGTGCCAGGGTGAATGGAGTATCTAGTACAATGTTCCTCATGAAGTATCAACTGAATCAAATCACTAATCCTCGGAACACAAAGGCGACTATCAAACCTCAGAACCCCATCTAAATCTAGAGTAGCCCGACTGTTCTCACCCTGAACAACCTGATCACGAAGGTCACACAACTGCTGATCCTCAAACTGACGGCTCTGAATCTGATCAATCAAAGTAGAACGAACCTCAATACTGGCGAGAACTCTGCTAGGATCCGACAGGTCAAGCCTAACCAAACGGTTAGCCAAGGACTGAATGTCCAAGGCCAACGGCCGCTCTGAAACTGAAAGAGAAGCTAGGCTACCCATACTCACTGTCTTCTGACTCAAGGCATCGGCTACCACGTTTGCCTTGCCCGGATGATACAGAATAGTGATAGTCAGAATAGTAAAAAGTCATCAGTCCTTCAGTAACTCGACCCAGATCTCCTCTGTCTCGAGTTCAACTTCCCCCCTACTCGTGACTATTACTGAAGCACTACGGTGATCGGTGAAGATATCACAGTGAAATCCATATAAGTCAATGCCTCCAGATCCTTGAGCGCGAAAACTACGCCGCCAACTCTAATCCATTGCAGTGGGTAGTTGCGCTCCGTGAACCTTCAGCGCCTCGACGATAGGCTACTACTCGACCCTGCTGCATCAACACACAACCACGACCAACCCCAGAAGCATCACAATACACGGAGAAGCTCTGACCCTCAACCGGCAAAGTCAAAACTGGAGCTGAAGTCAATAAGGCCTTAAGCCTCTGGAAGCTATCTTCACACTGATCCGACCACTGAAATGGGACATCCTTCCTAGTCAGCATAGTCAAGGGTGCTGCTATGGAAGAAAATCCCTCAACAAACCGTCTGTAGTAACCCGCTAACCCAATAAAGCTGCGAACCTCAGTAACAGTAGTGGGTCTAGGCCACTCACAAACCGCTGAAATCTTTCCCGGATCAACCCTAATCCCATCCTTAGACACCACGTGCCCTAGGAATGCAACTGACTCAACCCAAAACTCACACTTTGAGAACTTGGCATAAAGCCGATGATCTCTCAAAGTCTGGAGTATAACCCTCAAGTGTTGCTCATGCTCATCTCGGCTACGCGAATATACCAAGATGTCGTCTATAAAAACTATCACAAATGAGTCCAAATACGGGCCAAGAACCCTGTGCATCAAGTTCATAAAGGCTGCGGGGGCATTAGTCAACCCAAAAGACATCACAGGAACTCATAATGGCCATAACGTGTCCTGAATGCTGTCTTAGGGATGTCCTCCGCCCTAATCCTCAACTGATGGTAGCCAGACCTCAAATCAATCTTCGAAAACACGACTGAACCCTGAAGCTGGTCAAACAAATCATCAATCCTCGGCAACGGATACCTATTCTTCACTGTCACCCTATTCAGCTGCCGATAATCAATACACATGCGCATCGACCCATCCTTCTTCTTCACGAAGAGAACAGGAGCACCCCAAGGTGACACACTAGGTCTAATAAACCCCTTAGCTATCAGATCCTGGAGCTGCTCCTTAAGCTCCCTCAACTCAGCAGGAGCCATACGGTAAGGAGAAATAGAAATAGGCCTAGTGCCCGGCTCCAACTCAATAGCAAAATCAATATCTCTCTCAGGTGGAAGGCCTGGCAGGTCGGTATGAAACACATCGAGGAAGTCTCTAACCACAGGAACAGACTCAGGGGAAATGGTGTCAGCACTAACATCTCGGACATATGCTAGATAAGCTAAACACCCACGGGAAATCAACTTTCTAGCTCGAAGACAAGAGATGATCCCAGATGGTGCATGGCTAACAGAACCCTGCCACACAACCGGGGATACACCGGGCACAGCTATGGTAATGGTCTTGGCATAACAATCCAAGACCACACGGTGAGGGGATAACCAGTCCATGCCCAGTATCACATCAAAATCCAGCATATCAAGAATCATCAAGTCACCCCAAGTCTCTGAATCACCAATAGATAACATACAGGATCTCACAATCCGATCCACTACTAAAGAATCTCCTACTGGGGTCAAAACAGAAACAGGAACAGATAATGGCTCACTAGCCAACCCCAAACAAGGTACAAAGTAGGCAGATACATATGAACAAGTGGATCCAGGATCAAATAAAGCCATAGCAGGCTGATGGCACACCGAAATCGTACCTGTAATCACAGCATCTGAGGCCTCTGCCTCTGGTCTCCTAGGGACCGCATAAAACTGACGACGACCTCCACCTGCCCGACCGCCATCCCTACCACCTGCTCTACCGCGTGGCGCACCACCTCTAATCTGACGACCACCCCCTCTAGCAGGGGGCTGAACCGCTCGTAAAGGCTCGGCTAACTGAACTGTACCCTGCTGAGGGCAATCTTTAGCAAAATGACCCATCACCCCACAAGTAAAACAAGCCCCTAACGGCCTACTCTGTCGAGAAGAACCAGCAAATCCCGTATGACCACCACGACCTGATGCCCCAGAAACTATACCCCTCAAAGACTGGCCGCTATAGCCCTGATGGCTGCCCTGACCCTGCTCGAACTGGGTACTACCAAAGGTCTGAAGGGAAGACTGAACCGGTCGGCTGGACTGACCCTGGTACTGCTGTGGCTGATAACTCCGACTCCACTGGCCAGGACCTCTACCACCATATCTGGAACCACTATAGAAACCCTGATGTCGAGGCCTCTTATCTCTGGACCCCTGATCATGTCGCTGTAGGTCCTCCACAGTGTGCGCATAATCTACAATAGCCTGAAATGACCGACCACTGGCAATCAATATCTCAGCTGGCTGCCTGATCTCTGGCCTCAAACCCCATACAAATCTGCGAATCCTATCAGCCTCAGTAGGAATGATCATAGCTCCGAACGGTGCTAGCTGATGAAAACGGGTCTCATACTCCGAGATAGTCATAGATCCCTGCACAAGGTGAGTGAACTGCTCCCTGCGACGCTCCCGATCACTCTGGGGTAGGAACTTGGCCATAAAGGCCTCGTAAAACTCAGACCAGGTCAACGGAGGTGACGACGGTGATCTACAAGCAACCTGAGCTCTCCACCATAACTTCGCTGGGCCCTCTAACTGGTAGGTAGTATAACCAACCCCGTGAGTCTCCAACAAACCCAGATGATGCAACATTTCCTCACAGGTGGTAATAAAATCATGTGGGTCCTGTCCAGAAGTACCCGCAAATCTCGGGGGTGCTAACCTCAAAAATCTGCCCAACGCCTTCTGCTCTGTCTCTGTCATAACTGGGCGAGGAGCAAGAGGCTGTGCAACAGATGGAACCGGAATGACCTCCGCACGGTGAGCCATAGTAGCAGGCTGCGCACCTAAGCTCTGTGCACCCAGGCCTGGCCCCTGAGCAGATGTCTGCGCTACCTCCGAAGGCCGCTCTCCAATCACACCCAACAGCTGTAATAGTAATCCCCGAATATCTGGAGACGGAGTTGTGGGTGGAGCTGGCACAAAAGTGGGCACTGGAGTTGGTACTGGAGCTGGTGGTACCTGGGCTTCCCCCTGAACCACATGCTGCTCGGGCTCTATCTCCACGCTAGCAACTCTAGCAGGTGCCACTGTTCGAGGGCGTCCTCGACCTCTAGCTGGAGTAGGAGGCTCATCCTCGCGTGCTGCCGATGATCTCGTACGAACCATCTGCGGAAGAATGAAGTAGAATAAATGAGATTTCCAGAAACTTCAAGGGTAGTACGCACGACACGGAAGCAATGAAAGAGTCAAATTTCCTAAAATGCCACCGTAGCCTCCCAAAGATTGAGTACGGACGTCTCCGCCCCGATCCGTAGGACTCTACTAGACATTGGCTCCTATACCGATGACACCGGTGAACCTAAAGCTCTGATACCAAGTTGTCACGACCCGATTTCTCGGTCATGATGGCACCTACAACCCCCGGTAGGTGAACCAATCCCTGTAGCCCAGAACAGCTAGTAATGGGCTACTATCTAACAAATAAGAGAACAAGACGAATAAAATAGATAATATGAATGTAAATATATACAAATGCGGAAAACTAAACCAAACCCCAAGACCTGGTATCATAGTACAGAGCCAAACTACATACATGGAGTACAAGTAAACCAAAACTATATATACAGATGTCTCTGAATGGAAATAGAGTACATGAAGCAAAAGATAAACTAAAGCTAAGCTCCGATCGCCAAGAGCCCACCTTCAGTCTGAAGTAGTCTTCAATAGATCTCCAAGCACGAATCTCAACGATCTACCGGCGATGGCCCACACTAGGATCTGCACCCAAAGATGCAGGGGGTAGGGGTGAGCACCAAATGCGAAGCATAAGGTACCCAGTAGGTATCATAGGCCGACTGGGCACATATAAGATAAAAGCGCAGTAATAGACAGAATAGAAGCAAGTAGTCACAGAAATCAACGAAAGGTACACAGGAACTAGCCCAGAGGGAAATCAACAGAACCACAGATGAGGCTAGTAAGCAGAATATACACACCAAAGGCACAGGTGAAAGTAAGAAACAACGCACCTGGGATCCTTGCAACAACAGTGTATACAAAATAAGTTACGGAATGGACGGTATACCGGTAACCTCAAGTATAAGAAGAAGGGAGAAAGAATAATAATAGGCATGCTCAAGACATGAATCAATACTCAACTAATCATATCAACCTCAAATCCAGAAACTAACACCCTAGCAGTACCAATCTCATACTTATCCATAATAGAGAACCATTCTGTAAATAAATAGCAAAAGTCTACCTACAGTCCCCCGGCCGCCCATACAACCGAGGAACACAAACAAGTGAAAACAAACCCTCCGGCATCCCATACTACCGGAGCGTACAAACAGCAAACAGCAAACAAGGGTGGAACCTCGAACCATGAATGATATGATGCATGAAGATCTCAAGTGCCATAGTATCTTTGTATGTACCTCCTCCGGCGCCGATCCGGCCCAGCAGGTAGGTTCCATGGAAGGACTCTGCCCGTATACCTCTACTCCCCCGTATACCCCTCTTCCGGCACACGCAGCTCGTAGCTCCTGGCCCGGATAGCAAGGTCCATGGAGGTCCTCGACCCCATACCATATCTCAGTATCAGAACATGTATCAAGATAGAGTCCCAGTCTCAATATCAAGATATAGAACCAGTCTCAAATATGCATGCCCAGATCCTGTCCAGGACTAAAAATAGTAGGAAAATATCTGAAAAACCCCTCCAAGGGTGCCCGGGCGTCGCCGGGTCTAAACAGTAAAAAAGTCATCTCAGGTGCTCGGTCCAACCGAGGCTAAAAATCATCTCAAGTAGTAAGAAAACTCAACTAGTACTCCGGCCCTGCCGAGTCTAGTGATAATCGTAAAACTGATGATTTAAACCACAAGTGAAATCAACCATTTCCAAATCATTTCCATCAAAAACGGCCCCCCGGGCCATGCAAGGTTTAGAAAACAGTGTCAGTAGGCCCAAAGCCAAAACCACTGTAAAAAATCGATAAAACCTCTTTATATGCATGGAAATGATATGCTCACACACAACAATAGCTGCTCAACAGCTTACAATCAACCTACCGACCCTGCACAGGCCCACAGCTACTCAGCAAGCATAACCAGCCTAGAAGGATAATTCTATGCCCGGGACATCGCGGACATTCCCAAACTCCCACCGTCTATGTTCCAGAGTCAATAAGGCCCTCACAGGACCGCAAGGGTAAATAAATAAAATATATCGACAAATACTACACACAATGGAGGAATAAAATTAGGCGGACATGAATAAAGCGGTCAAGGTCTGTGGTACCAACCTAATAAACCAACCCAAGGATGCCCATTAATACAATTTTATTCTATATATGTGGAGTCTAGGGAAATTAAACCGTAACCTACCTGTCGTCCGACGACAAGCTGCTGGAACACGATGTCCAAGCTCGAACCACTCCGAGAGAATCCAAAATTAAATCGGAATCGGAATCGAATTTGGGAAGGAATAACTTGACAAGATAATTGATTTACTTTATCAAATATATTTTTCCCACCACAAAACCTCACGCGTGAAAGAGTATTTGATAATGTGCAAAGTTGTATGAAATAAGTAATATATATATATGCATAACTTTCAGCAAAGTTACTTAAATATATGTAAGTGGATATGCTGCCACCTTTCCATCCACTATTGTTGCCTTCACCTTCCCCTTACACGTGGGGGTGGAGGTGGCAACCACTTTCCCTCCGTTAGATATATATTCGGGTATTGCATAAATTCGTGGTAAAATAATTATAGTATTTTAAATATACCATAATTATTAGAAAATCATTTCCAATAAAACCTACTATATTATAATAATAAATTTTAACATAATTAAATTTACTATCTCCGTTAAAATATTACGGAGTATAAAAATTTATAAAATAAATACGTAAACACTTATATCGTACCAAACATATTTTTCATAAGCCTTTTAAAATATTTTGAAAAGGTAATAATAATATACTTTTTACCAAATTTACTTTTTAAATAATATTTCAAATATACGCACGATACTAATAAAAATTCTTAAGTTTAGGCTCGTAATTCGCCTGCGCACGATTTTGATATTCAAGAATTATCTCGGGATCCTCCCTTATATTTTATCACTGTTTCGGAACTGAAATGGCATTTTAAAATGTAAAATTGAAGCTTAAATCGGGTTAAACCCGACCCGATTCGCGACCCGGTTCGCAACCCGTTTTATGCCAGACAGTCCGCGGTAAAACAGTCATAACTCTTTACTCCGAGATCCGTTGGACGTGCGGTTTTGTGCGTTGGAAACTAGACTCGTAGACCTTCGATTTGGTATCTCGGGGGACTTCTAACTCTTTATATATTGGGAGAAAATCCCCGATACATTTGACCCAAGGTTCAGAAAATTTTGTTAAAGGTCTTACGATATCTTTTGTCGATTTGCTTGACTTCAAACTTAAACGTGGAAATGACCGGAAGGGTCATTAAACTCGAATATGCATGCCCAGACCCTGTCCAGGACTAAAAATAGTAGGAAAATATCTCAAAAACCCCTCCAAGGGTGCCCGGGCGTCGCCGGGTCTAAACAGTAAAAAGTCATCTCATGTGCTCGGTCCAACCGAGCTAAAAAAATCATCTCAAGTAGTAAGAAAACTCAACTAGCACTCCGGCCCTGCCGAGTCTAGTGATAATCGTAAAACTGATGATTTAAACCATAAGTGAAATCAACCATTTCCAAATCATTTCCATAAAAAATGGGCCCCCCGGGCCATGCAAGGTTTAGAAAACAGTGTCAGTAGGCCCGAAGCCAAAACCACTGTAAAACATCGATAAAACCTCTTTATATGCATGGAAATGATATGATCACACACAACAATAGCTGCCCAACAGCTTACAATCAACCTACCGACCCTGCACAGGCCCACAGCTACTCAGCAAGCATAACCAGCCTAGAAGGATAATTCTATGCCCGGGACTCGCGGACATTCCCAAAATCCCACCTTCTATGTTCCAGAGTCAACAAGGCCTCACAGGACCACAAGGGTAAATAAAATATATCGGCAAATACTACAAGCAACGGAGGAACAAAATAGGCGGACATGAATAAAGCGGTCAGGTCTGTGGTACCAACCTAATAAACCAACCCAAGGATGCCCATTAATACAATTTTATTCTATATATGCGGAGTCTAGGGAAATTAAACCGTAACCTACCTGTCGTCCGACGACAAGCTGCTGAAACAACAATAATCAAGCTCGAACCACTCCGAGAAAATCCAAAACTAATCGGAATCGGATTCGGATTTGGGACGGAATAACTTGACGTAGATAATTGATTTTCTTTCGGTGACCAAATAAATAGTCAACAACAAATAATGTTGTTCATGATACATCTCTAAATCAATCCATCATCGAACGACCCATGCAGCGTCCAAATCAAAGAACAACAAACAGTGTATTATATTTGAACATACTGAGTACTGACATAAGGGTGATTTTTCCAAATGAATGGAACAAGTTTAATACTAATAGTGGTTATGCAGTAAGCATTGTCACAATATTCCACTAACTTTATATATAGCAATTGTTAAGTGGGACAAGTGGCAACATGCTACGTTATTAGCAATATGTTGTCCACCTCTTTTACCTCCACGTGGGGTGGAGGTGGCAACCTCTCATCCCGCTAAGTATAAACTCGGGTATTGCGTAAATTCGTGGTAAAATAAATATAATATTTTAAATATACCATAATTATTAAAAAATCATTTCCAATAAAACCTACTATATTATAATAATAATTTTCAACATAATTAAATTTACTATCTCCGTTAAAATATTACGGAGTATGAAAACCTTATAAAATAAATACGTCTACACTTATATTGTATCAAATATATTTTTTTATAAACCTTTTAAATATTTTGAAAAGGTAATAATAATATAATTTTTTTACCAAATACAACTTTTAAATAAATATTTTAAATATACGCACGATGCTAATAAAGTTCTTAAGTTTAGGCTCGTAATTCGCCTACGCACGATTTCGATATTCAAGAATTCTCTCGGGATCCTCCCTTATATTTTATCACTGTTTCGGAACTGAAATGGCATTTTAAAACGTAAAATTGAAGCTTAAATCGGGTTAAACCCGACCCGATTCGCGACCCGGTTCGCAACCCATTTTCTGCCAGACAGTCCGCGGTAAAACAGTCATAACTCTTTGCTCCGAGATTATTTGAATGAGCGGTTTTGTGCGTTGGAAACTAGACTCGTAGACCTTCGATTTGGTATTTCGGGGGACTTCTAACTCTTTATATATTCGGAGAAAAGCCCCGACACATTTGACCCAAAGTTCAGAAAATTTGTTAAAGGTCTTACGATATCTTTTGTCGATTTGCTTGACTTCCAACTTAAACGTGGAAATGACCGGAAGGGTCATTACAACTACAAATAGAGAAAACTCTAATAAAAAATCTAGTATGTTGTAACAACAATGTAGCACCTAAATTCGGGTGTAAAGATGAAATTAATTATTATAAAAATCCATACTCTAAAAATAAGAGATATTAAAAAATATAAATCTAAGTATAGAAATATAAACCCAAAGAGAAAATATTATGTAAAAAACTATAAAACAAAAAGACCATATAGACCAAAGCGAAAATTAACAGAATGTACATGCTATAACTGCGGAAAACTAGGACATATAGCTAAAAATTGTAGATTACCAAGAAATCCACAGAAAAAACAAATATCAGAAATAATATTAGAAGAAAACAAAAATATACACAAATAGAATACATAGACTATGAACTAGATAGCGACGATAGTATATATGAAATATCAGAGGAAGAAGAAAGTGAAATAAGTAATGACTGAAAAAGATATACAAATAATAAACAAAGAAGAATATCTAGATGAAGAATCTACGGATCAAAAAATAATATTTGATTATAAGATATTTGATCAAATAAAAGGAAAGGAATTAGACCTAAATGTAGATAAAATATTTAGTATACCAGTTATAAGAAACTTATTCAAAAGACAGAAAGAAGAATACTACGTAGTAAGCCAGAAAGAACATGTAATAGATTGCAAATATATACAAGGAAAAGCTAAAATCCCCTTGATAAGCAGGAGGATCATAAATAAAGAAATACAAAATCTAAAAGTAAGAGATCCAATAAAATACGTACATCTAGGTGGAACAGAAATATTAATAAAAGCTTGTTTTAGAGAAGGAATAGATACACCAATAGAAATATATTTAGCAGACGATAGGATAATAGAACCTATAGAAAAAAGCATAATAAGTGCAGTTAAAGGAAATTTAATATAACAAAAGTTTAAATTTATAATAAGTGTTAACTATTCAGTAGCAGTATCAGATAAAAATATAGATAAATCTTTAGTATTATATTGGAAAATGTCAGGAATAGAACTAGCCCCAGGCAGTAAGATATTTACAGCAAGATGTAAAAACTTGTATGTATTAACTACTAAACATAAAATAACAGCAAAAAATAAAATAAATAGGATAAAAATAGAAAACCCCTTTGAAAAGATAGTTACTCTAATAGACAAAAATGAATATAGTTACAAAGAAATAGATTTTGACGAAGATTTAGAAATAGTAAAAGAAAGATTAAGTACATCTAAAAGAATAAACTATGAACCGAGATTAAGCATATCAGGTAGAAAATATGAAAGCACAAGTATAAATTACGAACCAGAAATACAAGAATCATCTACAAGACTAATAAAACATCAAAAAGAGGAACTAAAACAATACTATATAACAGGAATAATAAATGAACAAAGATGTTTAATATTAATAGATATAGGACAAGAAGAAAATAACATAACAAAAGAATTAGTTACGGGAGATAAGATAAAAGTAAAAAACCAGTCATGTTCAGACCTACCAAAAACATTAGTAAATACTAAAGAAATAGTAAAAAAGGAAATAATTATAGGAGGAATACCAATAAAAATAAAATTTGAAATATACCAAGAAAAAAATATAATATTAGGAATAAAATGGTTAGAAAAAATGAAGCCATATAGTATAGAAAATAAACAATTAATAATAACACATGAAAATAAGAGAATAATAATAAAAAGAGTTTAAAAAAATATTAAATGAAGATAGAATAATAATAAAAAGAGTTTAAAAAAAGTATGAAATGAAGATACATATACTAGCAAAAATAATAGTAGAAGGATATAATAATAGATATTATACACCAATGAAAGACACAGGAGCAGAAGCTAATATATTTAAATATAATTGCTTACCAGAAGAAAAATGGGAGAAGCTAAAAACACCTATAGTAGTGACAGGATTTAATAATGAAGGAAGTATGATCACACATAAAGCAAAAAATATAAAAATACAAATATGGGATAAAATACTAACAATAGAAGAAGTATATAATTACGAACTAACAACAAAAGATATGTTATTAGGAATGCCCTTTTTAGAAAACCTATATCCACATACAATAACAAAAACACATTGGTGGTTCACAACACCATGTAACAACAAAGTAGGAGCAAAAAGAGTTAGTAACAAAAATAGGAAGACAACAGAATGGATAAAAGGAAGTGAAAAAATAAACCAAAAATTAGAAAACATAAATCAGTTAGATCATAAAATAGAATTAATCATATTTTCAATAAACAAAATAAAGACAATACAAGATAAATTAGAAACACTGTATAGTGAAGAACCATTAAAAGGATGGGAAAACCACAGAACAAAAGTTAAAATAGAACTAATAGAGGAAAATAGTATTATAACCCAAAAACCTTTAAGATATAATTTCAATGATTTAGAAGAATTTAAAATGCATATTAATGAATTACTAGAAAAAACCTATATACAAGAAAGTAATAGCAAACATTCTAGCCCAGCATTCATAGTAAATAAACATAGTGAACAAAAAAAGAGGAAAAACTAGGATGGTCATAGACTATAGAAATTTAAATACAAAAACCAAAATATATAACTACCCAATACCAAATAAAATATTAAAAATAAGACAAATACAAGGATATAATTATTTTAGTAAATTTGACTGTAAATCAGGATTTTACCACCTAAAACTAGAAGATGAATCTAAAAAATTAACAGTTTTTACAGTACCACAAGGATTCTATGAATGGAATGTATTACCATTTGGATATAAAAATGCACCAGGTAGATACCAACACTTTATGGATAACTATTTTAGCCAGCTAGAAAATTGTATAGTCTATATAGACGATATACTACTATACTCCAGAACACAAGAAGAACATATAAGATTATTAGAAAAATTTATACATATTATAGAAATTTCAGGAATTAGTTTGAGCAAAGAGAAAGCAGAAATAATGAAAAACCAAATAGAATTCCTAGGAATACAAATAGATAAAAACGGGATAAAAATGCAAACACATATAGTACAAAAAATAATTGGACTAGACGAAATGCTCGATACAAAAAAGAAACTACAATCCTTTTTAGGATTAGTTAACCAAGTACGAGAATATATACCTAAGCTAGCAGAAAATCTAAAACCATTACAGAAAAAATTAAAGAAGGATGTAGAATACCATTTTGATGACACAGATAAAACCCATATAAGGAAAATTAAAAATATGTGTAAACAATTACCAAAACTATATTTTCCAGATGAAAATAAACAATTTACATACATAGTAGAAACAGACTCTAGCGATCACAGCTATGGCAGAGTATTAAAATATAAATATAAAGATAAAAAAATAGAACACCATTGTAGATATTACTCAGGATCATATACAGAGCCACAAATAAAATGGGAAATAAATAGGAAAGAATTATTTGCATTATATAAATGTTTGTTAAACTTCGAACCATATATAGTTTATAATAAATTTCTTGTAAGAACAGATAATACGCAAGTTAAATGGTGGCTTACAAGGAAAATACAAGATTCGGTTACTACAAAAGAAATAAGGAGACTTGTGCTCAATATACAAAACTTTACATTTACAATTGAGGTAATTTCAACTGACAAGAATGCAATTGCAGATAACTTATCAAGACAAAAGTACACAGACGGAGGATAATACTCCAGATATACTCTCAATCCTTACTACGCTTTCCCTGAAAGTGGACAGTATAGGAACGAGATTACAAAAGATAGAGCTAAGTCAGCAGCATGACTCTAAACATGCGGAGCTAAGTCGATCGAAAGACTTAAAAATTCCAGAGCTAAAAGGAGACGTTGGGAAACTCCTTAAAACCCATAATGATTTGTTAAATACAGCTGCAGGTAAAAGCAAGGCTGCAGAAAGAAAAATAGCTAGCATAAAACCATTTACAAATACCAATCTGAACAAGGTATTTGAAAAGCCATTTACACAAAAAAGACAACCCATTGAGATATCAACTGTTACACCCCAGATATCCACATATGCAAATAGCCTCCATAAAGAAAAGAAGATATACAACCATATCACCCAAACTTATATTGAGAATATCCACAAAATACAAACCTTCCTAAACCTCAAACCGAGATCTACCACCACCACCGAAAAAACACAAGACTATTTAACACAAAAGCTACAAGGATACAACCGGCTGATAGCACAGCCAAAAACAAATCCAAACTTAGTTAAGACTTGTTATAACTATGGACTACTTAGCACCGTATACACCTACGATGGCGAAGAGATAAGTGGAATTCCAGAACTCCACAAAGCTTTCATTACATACAAAAGAATTACAAAGGGAAATTTATTTTTTATAAAATTTTATACTGCACCAGCAGAAATATTATATGATGAAATAAAACCCCTAATTCAGGTAGTAAAAATAGGCCTAACTAGGGAAATGATTATACCGGAAGACATATCGCAACAGGCAGAGATACTAAAAGTTGAGATACCAAACTTTTATGCAAATAAGAGAATAATTGGTATATCAACTATTATCCAAGAATTAGCTACAAATTATCTACAAGGTAATGCCATCTGGAGCTATTATTCCAGAGACCACCTAATGATCTATGCTAATTCAAGGGAATTACGTCAAGCAGATATGGATGAAGTCCAGAAATGGATTTTATCTTTATTAAAGCCAGAGCTAAAACCAACAACTAGAGCCTTGAAAGAAGGGTTCATCTCAGAAGAGCTATTAATCAGATATTGCAAGCTAATTGGTCATAAATATCCAGATCATATATGCTCCAAATGCAAAGGAGAAGATAACGTTATTCCAGATGTTCAGCTTGAATAAATGGATTTACAAAAGGAGGACAGCTTGCAGATACCACAAAGAAGATATGGACAAACAAGTTATGTCAACATCTACTTTATGATATTGTAATAGGTGTAAAGTTATGTAGATAAAGTTTAGTTGTGTCGGCCAAAATAAACGGCCAATATATTAGACAAATGTAAAGTGTAAAAGTAAAGTCTTTTGTTTTTATATGTAAAAAGTCGTAAAGTAGGAAAAGAGTCATATTCATGAATAGTAAATTAACTGTTCATGAATAGTACTTACTATTTATGAATAGTAAAGGTCATTATGACATATACTATTCATAAACAGTAAAAGTCGTCTGTAAAGGGTTTCCGACTTCTATATATAGAGGTCTGATAAACATAAATAAAGGCATCCCTTTCTCTCTACTTCTCTCTCTCTTATAATTTCTCAATTCCTCTCAATTCTGCCAGTTTGGTATGGTTTCCGACTTCTATATATAGAGGTCTGATAAACATAAATAAAGGCATCCCTTTCTCTCTACTTCTCTCTCTCTTATAATTTCTCAATTCCTCTCAATTCCGCCAGTTTGGTATCAGAGATAGATAGAAACATATAAATCATCATGGATAAAGCTAACTCCGATGAGAAAACTACCGTGCAGGTATACCGATATACTTATGTTGCTATATACTGTCATATGAATTTGCATAGCTAAACTCACATATTCCTGATAATCATAATTATGGTAGAATAAATTTTATATTCGTTACTATATGCTGGAATTATTCTAAAGGCATGTTACATAGTTTGCTAGCAAATGGGAAAAGAGAGAAAAACTTCTAAGAACAGTACTATCATGAGGGGGAAACCGTTGAGGCAAGAAGTCGTTTTAGGGAGTACCAAAAAAATGAGAAATACTGTTTAAAGAAGAAAAGTATCGCTGAGTACAATCATGCTAGTAGTGACGAATAAACATGATCTTGAATAATCCAGTTTATAGTAAGCTTATATAAAAAATATCCTATCATAAAATATGATTAGAGGGAATAATTGAGAAAAAAGCATCATAAAAATGACTAGTTTACATGAAGAAGCGATAAATAATTATAAAACATTAGTTTTATATGCACTAAAAGACATAAGGATAGTAGAATTAAAAAGAATTATATGGGAAAAAATATTTAATAGAAAATCACAATGGTACGGGATAGATCTAGAAAATTTAAATATAGATGACGATTGGGAAATATATTCAGATCTAGAAATAGTATATTCAGATTAATGATTAATTACGAATACTTACAATATTGGTACGAAACTAAGGTAGACATAATCCTACTAGGAAACTTGATAAAAGAAAATATAGAAATGTATCAAAGAACCCAAAATATAGAATATTTAGAATATATTCTAGAAAATATAAAAGAAATAATCAGGTTAATTCCCCTAAGGGAAGATTATTATAAAAAAATATAAAATAAAAAAAATGGATGATTTAAAACATACTAAAAAGAGGATAAGAAAAATAAAAAGGAAATTAAAAAATTTATATCCAGAATATAAACAACTTAGTATTACAAGAACTGATAACAACAGGCTAAATAAGTTAATAGATACTATATCTAAAATGGAATACAAATATATAAAATACTTAAAGAAACAAAGACTAATTCCTTTAAAAAAGGAATATTATAATAAAACATTTAATGAATAAATACGAGGAAGAACTAACAGAAATGATTAAACAAATAAGACAAGAAATAACACATAGGGAACAAAGACTTAGTGAAAACATATTTGCAGGAGTATGTCATAAATCAATATTAGCACAAAGAAAGGAAATATTCTATATATACATAGAATTACAAAAACTGACATATAAATTACAAAACAAATTATAAATGAATAAGGAAGAATATGTGATAGAAGAAAAAACCTTCGAAAATCTAGAAGGAATAAAAATAAAAATAGTACTTTCTAATCTAGGAAGAAGATATAAGAAAATAGGAGAAACTTTAAACCTAATGCTAGAAAGAGAATCAGCCAAATTAGAAGATAATTTAGCAGCTATGGTAAGAGTAATGAAAGAAAACGAAGAGATAGACAGAAAGAATTAAATAAATAAAATAAGACAAGAAACAAAAATAGAAGTACAGAAAATAGAAAGTATTAAAAATACAAAAATATTAGAATTAGAAAAAGAACTAGCAATGTTAAAAGAAATATATGAAAAAAGACAAAAAGAAAAAGAAGAGAAAGAACAAGAAAAATTACAAAATGAAATAAGATCATTTAAAGAAAAATTACAACTAAAAGAAGATAACGAAGAGCATAATTTACCAGAATTAAGAATAGATGAAATAAATGAAACTAATGAAGAACAAAATTCGGAAACAAGTGAAACATATACAAAATTATTAAAAGATATAGAAAATGGTGAAAACATAGAAATAAACATGAGTAAAGTAGAAGAAAAATCAAGTACATCAAGAGAAAGAGACCCTAAACTAGGTCCAAAATACTATACAAGGAGTTATGAAAACTCAGATAGACAGGATAAAATATGGAAGAAACGATATAATGAGAAATAGACACCAACTCCACCAATAGAACAATATAATTTCTTAGATCTAGATTGTGTGACAGACACAAATAGAGTTATCCAATTATGGATGGGATATATAGCAAAACAATTAATAGACAACAAAATACAAATGGCAGAAGCACCAGGATACATAGAAAGGACATTAATAGGAACAGTAAAACTATGGTTATTAAATTCAAACTGGCGGAATTGAGAGGAATTGAGAAATTATAAGAGAGAGAGAAGTAGAGAGAAAGGGATGCCTTTATTTATGTTTATCAGACCTCTATATATAGAAGTCGGAAACCCTTTACAGAAGACTTTTACTGTTTATGAATAGTATATGTCATAATGACCTTAACTATTCATAATAGTAAGTACTATTCATGAACAGTTAATTTACTATTCATGAATATGACTCTTTTCCTACTTTACGACTTTTTACATATAAAAACAAAAGACTTTACTTTTACACTTTACATTTATCTAATATATTGGCCGTTTATTTTGGCCGACACAACTAAACTTTATCTACATAACTTTACACCTATTACAATATCATAAAGTAGATGTTGACATAACTTGTTTGTCCATATCTTCTTTGTGGTAACTGCAAGCTGTCCTCCTTTTGTAAATCCATTTATTCAAGCTGAACATCTGGAATAACGTTATCTTCTCCTTTGCATTTGGAGCATATATGATCTGGATATTTATGACCAATTAGCTTGCAATATCTGATTAATAGCTCTTCTGAGATGAACCCTTCTTTCAAGGCTCTAGTTGTTGGTTTTAGCTCTGGCTTTAATAAAGATAAAATCCATTTCTGGACTTCATCCATATCTGCTTGACGTAATTCCCTTGAATTAGCATAGATCATTAGGTGGTCTCTGGAATAATAGCTCCAGATGGCATTACCTTGTAGATAATTTGTAGCTAATTCTTGGATAATAGTTGATATACCAATTATTCTCTTATTTGCATAAAAGTTTGGTATCTCAACTTTTAGTATCTCTGCCTGTTGCGATATGTCTTCCGGTATAATCATTTCCCTAGTTAGGCCTATTTTTACTACCTGAATTAGGGGTTTTATTTCATCATATAATATTTCTGCTGGTGCAGTATAAAATTTTATAAAAAATAAATTTCCCTTTGTAATTCTTTTGTATGTAATGAAAGCTTTGTGGAGTTCTGGAATTCCACTTATCTCTTCGCCATCGTAGGTGTATACGGTGCTAAGTAGTCCATAGTTATAACAAGTCTTAACTAAGTTTGGATTTGTTTTTGGCTGTGCTATCAGCCGGTTGTATCCTTGTAGCTTTTGTGTTAAATAGTCTTGTGTTTTTTCGGTGGTGGTGGTAGATCTCGGTTTGAGGTTTAGGAAGGTTTGTATTTTGTGGATATTCTCAATATAAGTTTGGGTGATATGGTTGTATATCTTCTTTTCTTTATTGAGGCTATTTGCATATGTGGATATCTGGGGTGTAACAGTTGATATCTCAATGGGTTGTCTTTTTTGTGTAAATGGCTTTTCAAATACCTTGTTCAGATTGGTATTTGTAAATGGTTTTATGCTAGCTGTTTTTCTTTCTGCAGCCTTGCTTGTACCTGCAGCTGTATTTAACAAATCGTTATGGGTTTTAAGGAGTTTCCCAACGTCTCCTTTTAGCTCTGGAATTTTTAAGTCTTTCGATCGACTTAGCTCCGCATGTTTAGAGTCATGCTGCTGACTTAGCTCTATCTTTTGTAATCTCGTTCCTATACTGTCCACTTTCAGGGAAAGCGTAGTAAGGATTGAGAGTATATCTGGAGTATTATCCTCTGTCTGTGTACTTTTGTCTTGATAAGTAATCTGCAATTGCATTCTTGTCAGTTGAAATTACCTCAATTGTAAATGTAAAGTTTTGTATATTGAGCACAAGTCTCCTTATTTCTTTTGTAGTAACTGAATCTTGTATTTTCCTTGTAAGCCACCATTTAACTTGCATATTATCTGTTCTTACAAGAAATTTATTATAAACTGTGTATGGTTCGAAGTTTAACAAACATTTATATAATGCAAATAGTTCTTTCCTATTTATTTCCCATTTTGTGGCTCTGTATATGATCCTGAGTAATATCTACAATGGTGTTCTATTTTTTTATCTTTATATTTATATTTTAATACTCCGCCACAGCTGTGATCGCTAGAGTCTGTTTCTACTATGTATGTAAATTGTTTATTTTCATCTGGAAAATATAGTTTTGGTAATTTTTTACACATATTTTTAAATTTCCTTATATGGGTTTTATCTGTGTCATCAAAATGGTATTCTACATCCTTCTTTAATTTTTTCTGTAATGGTTTTAGATTTTCTGCTAGCTTAGGTATATATTCTCGTACTTGGTTAACTACTCCTAAAAAGGATTGTAGTTTCTTTTTTGTATCGAGCATTTCGTCTAGTCCAATTATTTTTTGTACTATATGTGTTTGCATTTTTATCCCGTTTTTATCTATTTGTATTCCTAGGAATTCTATTTGGTTTTTCATTATTTCTGCTTTCTCTTTGCTCAAACTAATTCCTGAAATTTCTATAATATGTATAAATTTTTCTAATAATCTTATATGTTATTCTTGTGTTCTGGAGTATAGTAGTATATCGTCTATATAGACTATACAATTTTCTAGCTGGCTAAAATAGTTATCCATAAAGTGTTGGTATCTACCTGGTGCATTTTTATATCCAAATGGTAATACATTCCATTCATAGAATCCTTGTGGTACTGTAAAAACTGTTAATTTTTTAGATTCATCTTCTAGTTTTAGGTGGTAAAATCCTGATTTACAGTCAAATTTACTAAAATAATTATATCCTTGTATTTGTCTTATTTTTAATATTTTATTTGGTATTGGGTAGTTATATGTTTTGGTTTTTGCATTTAAATTTCTATAGTCTATGACCATCCTAGTTTTTCCTCTTTTTTGTTCACTATGTTTATTTACTATGAATGCTGGGCTAGAATGTTTGCTATTACTTTCTTGTATATAGGTTTTTTTTAGTAATTCATTAATATGCATTTTAAATTCTTCTAAATCATTGAAATTATATCTTAAAGGTTTTTGGGTTATAATACTATTTTCTTCTATTAGTTCTATTTTAACTTTTGTTCTGTGGTTTTCCCATCCTTTTAGTGGTTCTTCACTATACAATGTTTCTAATTTATCTTGTATTGTCTTTATTTTGTTTATTGAAAATATGATTAATTCTATTTTATGATCTAACTGATTTATGTTTTCTAATTTTTGGTTTATTTTTTCACTTCCTTTTATCCATTCTGTTGTCTTCCTATTTTTGTTACTAACTCTTTTTGCTCCTACTTTGTTGTTACATGGTGTTGTGAACCACCAATGTGTTTTTGTTATTGTATGTGGATATAGGTTTTCTAAAAAGGGCATTCCTAATAACATATCTTTTGTTGTTAGTTCGTAATTATATACTTCTTCTATTGTTAGTATTTTATCCCATATTTGTATTTTTATATTTTTTGCTTTATGTGTGATCATACTTCCTTCATTATTAAATCCTGTCACTACTATAGGTGTTTTTAGCTTCTCCCATTTTTCTTCTGGTAAGCAATTATATTTAAATATATTAGCTTCTGCTCCTGTGTCTATCATTGGTGTATAATATCTATTATTATATCCTTCCACTATTATTTTTGCTAGTATATATATCTTCATTTCATACTTTTTTAAACTCTTTTTATTATTATTCTATCTTCATTTCATACTTTTTTAAACTCTTTTTATTATTATTCTCTTATTTTCATGTGTTATTATTAATTGTTTATTTTCTATACTATATGGCTTCATTTTTTCTAACCATTTTATTCCTAATATTATATTTTTTTCTTGGTGTATTTCAAATTTTATTTTTATTGGTATTCCTCCTATAATTATTTCCTTTTTTACTATTTCTTTAGTATTTACTAATGTTTTTGGTAGGTCTGGACATGACTGATTTTTTACTTTTATCTTATCTCCCATAACTAATTCTTTTGTTATGTTATTTTCTTCTTGTCCTATATCTATTAATATTAAACATCTTTGTTCATTTATTATTCCTGTTATATAGTATTGTTTTAGTTCCTCTTTTTGATGTTTTATTAGTCTTGTAGATGATTCTTGTATTTCTGGTTCGTAATTTATACTTGTGCTTTCATATTTTCTACCTGATATGCTTAATCTGTTGGGATCGAAATCGAGAGGGCGTCATGCGGAAGCTAATATTTGCAAACCTTCAAGGCGATAAATCAGACGACACATAAAACTATACTAAAAAGCATGATATTATAATATGGTTCGGCCAATTGGCCTACATATGAAAAACTAAATTAAAAAGCATAAAATCTATGAGAGAAAAATCTCCCCCTAAACAAGACTCTTTTGATGACTACATTGTGGATGCTATTGTGTTTGATTTGAGAAGAGGGATCTTCAATTTATAGAAGTCCAAACTTCTCCTCCAAGAAACGGTTAACCAATTATGGAAGAGTTATTTTCCTACTAGGAAACCTTTTCCACCAAGAAAACCTTTTCAAGGTAAAACACAGTTATGGTATAATTCAGTAAAGTAGGAAATTCAGGGCAAACCCTAACAAATCTCCCCTTGGCCTGAATTTTCTGGCAAAATAATCTTCATCATCTTCTTCTTCTTCACATCATCTTCATCACTGCTGCTTTCCATGGTTAAAAATAAGATTTAAAATATTGTGGTTGAAAATGGTTTAAAAAATATTTTATTTTTATTTTTAAAGATGCAGCAACAAGTATGTTGAAAATATGGTTGAAACTTGAAACTCCTTCTCCACATGTAGTACTGGACAAAAATCATCATTATCATCAAATTGGTTGTAACTTGATTTGAAACCGCCTTAAACCTGTCTTCAACCTCATTCAACCATCGGCTCATTGAACCCATTGAATCGTTGGATCGTTGGATCGTTGAACCCATTAGATTGTCAGGCTCTGATACCACTTGTTGGGATCGAAATCGAGAGGGCGTCATGCGGAAGCTAATATTTGCAAACCTTCAAGGCGATAAATCAGACGACACATAAAACTATACTAAAAAGCATGATATTATAATATGGTTCGGCCAATTGGCCTACATATGAAAAACTAAATTAAAAAGCATAAAATCTATGAGAGAAAAATCTCCCCCTAAACAAGACTCTTTTGATGACTACATTGTGGATGCTATTGTGTTTGATTTGAGAAGAGAGATCTTCAATTTATAGAAGTCTAAACTTCTCCTCCAAGAAACGGTTAACCAATTATGGAAGAGTTTTTTTCCTACTAGGAAACCTTTTCCACCAAGAAAACCTTTTCAAGGTAAAACACAGTTATGGTATAATTCAGTAAAGTAGGAAATTCAGGGCAAACCCTAACATAATCTCGGTTCATAGTTTATTCTTTTAGATGTACTTAATCTTTCTTTTACTATTTCTAAATCTTCGTCAAAATCTATTTCTTTGTAACTATATTCATTTTTGTCTATTAGAGTAACTATCTTTTCAAAGGGGTTTTCTATTTTTATCCTATTTATTTTATTTTTTGTTGTTATTTTATGTTTAGTAGTTAATACATACAAGTTTTTACATCTTGCTGTAAATATCTTACTGCCTGGGGCTAGTTCTATTCCTGACATTTTCCAATATAATATTAAAGATTTATCTATATTTTTATCTGATACTGCTACTGAATAGTTAACACTTATTATAAATTTAAACTTTTGTTATATTAAATTTCTTTAACTGCACTTATTATGCTTTTTTCTATAGGTTCTATTATCCTATCGTCTGCTAAATATATTTCTATTGGTGTATCTATTCCTTCTCTAAAACAAGCTTTTATTAATATTTCTGTTCCTCCTAGATGTACGTATTTTATTGGATCTCTTACTTTTAGATTTTGTATTTCTTTATTTATGATCCTCCTGCTTATCAAGGAGATTTTAGCTTTTCCTTGTATATATTTGCAATCTATTACATGTTCTTTCTGGCTTACTACGTAGTATTCTTCTTTCTGTCTTTTGAATAAGTTTCTTATAACTGGTATACTAAATATTTTATCTACATTTAGGTCTAATTCCTTTCCTTTTATTTGATCAAATATCTTATAATCAAATATTATTTTTTGATCCGTAGATTCTTCATCTAGATATTCTTCTTTGTTTATTATTTGTATATCTTTTTCAGTCATTACTTATTTCACTTTCTTCTTCCTCTGATATTTCATATATACTATCGTCGCTATCTAGTTCATAGTCTATGTATTCTATTTGTGTATATTTTTGTTTTCTTCTAATATTATTTCTGATATTTGTTTTTTCTGTGGATTTCTTGGTAATCTACAATTTTTAGCTATATGTCCTAGTTTTCCGCAGTTATAGCATGTACATTCTGTTAATTTTCGCTTTGGTCTATATGGTCTTTTTGTTTTATAGTTTTTTACATAATATTTTCTCTTTGGGTTTATATTTCTATACTTAGATTTATATTTTTTATATCTCTTATTTTTAGAGTATGAATTTTTATAATAATTAATTTCATCTTTACACCCGAATTTAGGTGCTACATTGTTGTTACAACATACTAGATTTTTTATTAGAGTTTTCTCTATTTGTAGTTTTTCTCTATATTCTTCACAAGTATTAGAATACCAGTGATGTAAATATTTTATTCTAGCTCCTAATGTATCTGTCAGTCCTGCTTCTTTCCAATTTTTTATTATTTTTGAACTAAATGGTTCAGGTAATTTTGTAAAATATAACTGTCTGATTTTCTACTTTCTTCTGTATTATATGATCCTTTATAATAATATTCTTTAAATGCACATGTATACTCGTCTATATAACACATGTTGCATATTTCTAATTTTATCATTAAATTTCTATTTATGACTTTTTCTTTATTTTGTTCTTCATATTCTGTCATCATACTACTAAATTCATTCCTTATTGCTGTTTCATATTTTTGTAGTATCTCTATTGATGTTGTTGCTGCTTCGCCATTTATGTTTTTATTATTTCTTAATGTTTTTATACTTTCTTCTGTTAAATTTAATAACCATAGTTTTACTGTTTCTATTAATGTCCTTTCTATGTATTCTGGTGCTTCTGCCATTTGTATTTTGTTGTCTATTAATTGTTTTGCTATATATCACATCCATAATTGGATAACTCTATTTGTGTCTGTCACACAATCTAGATCTAAGAAATTATATTGTTCTATTGGTGGAGTTGGTGTCCATTTCTCATTATATCGTTTCTTCCATATTTTATCCTGTCTATCTGAGTTTTCATAACTCCTTGTATAGTATTTTGGACCTGGTTTAGGGTCTCTTTCTCTTGATGTACTTGATTTTTCTTCTACTTTACTCATGTTTATTTCTATGTTTTCACCATTTTTTATATCTTTTAATAATTCTGTATATGTTTCACTTGTTTCCGAATTTTGTTCTTCATTAGTTTCATTTATTTCATCTATTCTTAATTCTGGTAAATTATGCTCTTCGTTATCTTCTTTTAGTTGTAATTTTTCTTTAAATGATCTTATTTCATTTTGTAATTTTTCTTGTTCTTTCTCTTCTTTTTCTTTTTGTCTTTTTTCATATATTTCTTTTAACATTGCTAGTTCTTTTTCTAATTCTAATATTTTTGTATTTTTAATACTTTCTATTTTCTGTACTTCTATTTTTGTTTCTTGTCTTATTTTATTTATTTAATTCTTTCTGTCTATCTCTTCGTTTTCTTTCATTACTCTTACCATAGCTGCTAAGTTATCTTCTAATTTGGCTGATTCTCTTTCTAGCATTAGGTTTAAAGTTTCTCCTATTTTCTTATATCTTCTTCCTAGATTAGAAAGTACTATTTTTATTTTTATTCCTTCTAGATTTTCGAAGGTTTTTTCTTCTATCACATATTCTTCCTTATTCATTTATAATTTGTTTTGTAATTTATATGTCAGTTTTTGTAATTCTATGTATAGATAGAATATTTCCTTTCTTTGTGCTAATATTGATTTATGGCATACTCCTGCAAATATGTTTTCACTAAGTCTTTGTTCCCTATGTGTTATTTCTTGTCTTATTTGTTTAATCATTTCTGTTAGTTCTTCCTCGTATTTATTCATTAAACGTTTTATTATAATATTCCTTTTTTAAAGGAATTAGTCTTTGTTTCTTTAAGTATTTTATATATTTGTATTCCATTTTAGATATAGTATCTATTAACTTATTTAGCCTGTTGTTATCAGTTCTTGTAATACTAAGTTGTTTATATTCTGGATATAAATTTTTTAATTTCCTTTTTATTTTTCTTATCCTCTTTTTAGTATGTTTTAAATCATCCATTTTTTTAATTTTATATTTTTTTATAATAATCTTCCCTTCTGGACTTCATCCATATCTGCTTGACGTAATTCCCTTGAATTAGCATAGATCATTAGGTGGTCTCTGGAATAATAGCTCCAGATGGCATTACCTTGTATATAATTTGTAGCTAATTCTTGGATAATAGTTGATATACCAATTATTCTCTTATTTGCATAAAAGTTTGGTATCTCAACTTTTAGTATACAGAGACCCGACGGGGGTCTCTTTCCCTCATTTCTCTCTTTCTCTTTTCTCTCCTCCTCTCCTCCTCTCCTCTCCTCTGCCACTGCCCTGATGCTCCCTCCACCGCCGGTTCCTCCACTGCTGCTCCTCCACCGCTGGTCCCTCCACCACTTGCTCAGCCTCCTTTCTCCAACTTCCTCCAATTTTGAGGTTAGTTGTGTTGTTTATTTGAAGGTTAGGGTTTAATTTGGGTATATATTTTTTTGAAAATTGATAGTGTATTCTAGACTAGGGTATGTTGTTGTTGAATTTTAGACTAGGGTGTATATGTTATTGTTGTTGTTGTTGGATTTTGAGAAATTGATAGTGAAAATTGATAGTGAAAAAATCTATTTTTAGATTATATTCTTAATTTATGAACTTTAATCAGTTTAGGCTTACTATTAGTTTGTGAAACTTAGTTTAGGCTTGCTATTAGTTTGTGAACCTTAGTTTAGGCTTGCTAATTAGTTTGCGAACCTTGGTTTAGGCTTGCTATTAGTTTGTGAACCTTAGTTTAAGCTTGCTAATTAGTTTGTAAATATTAGTTTAGACTTGCTATTAGTTTGTGAACCTTAGTTTAGGTAATGATTGCTATTAGCTTGTGAACCTTAATTAGTTTAGGTTCTTTTTTGAACATGAATTATATATGTTCTTGAATTAGGTTAGTTCTTGAATTTGAAATTATGTACTTGAATTAGATTATTAACTTGAATTAGAAAACTTTGAATTTGAAATAGGTTCTTGAATTAGTTTTAGGTTTTGTTTTAGAATCGTGAATTAGTATTTAACTTTAACCTTTTGATTTAGGTAATTGAATCTTAGTTTTTTTTAAGTTAAGTTTGTTAGCTTAAATTGTTAGTTTGAGTTAAGAATTAGTTTTCAACTTTAGGAATGATTTTTTGAACTAGAATTAGGTTGGTTCTTGAATTTGGAATTATGTTCTTGAATAAGATTATTGACTTGAATTTGGGAACTTTGAATTTGAAATAGGTTCTTGAATTAGTTTTGAGTTTTATTTTCGAATCTTGAATTAGTATTTAACTTTAACCTTTTGAATTAGGTTCTTAAATCTAAGTTTTTTTAAGTTAAGTTTGTTATTTTAAATTGTTAGTTTTGAGTTAAGAATTAGTTTTCAACTTTAGGAATGATTTTCTGAACTAGAATTAGGTTGGTTCTTGAATTTGGAATTATGTTCTTGAATAAGATTATTGACTTGAATTTGAGAACTTTGAATTTGAAATAGGTTTTTGAATTAGTTTTGAGTTTTTGTTTTAGAATCTTGAATTAGTATTTAACTTTAACCTTTTGAATTAGGTTCTTGAATCTAAGTTTTTTTAAGTTGAGCGTTTTTAAGTTAAGTTTGTTAGTTTAAATTGTTAGTTTTGAGTTAAGAATCAGTTTTCAACTTTAGGAATGATTTTTTGAACTAGAATTAGGTTGCTTCTTGAATTTGCAGTTATGTTCTTGAATAAGAGTATTGACTTGAATTTGGGAACTTTGAATTTGAAATAGGTTCTTGAATTAGTTTTGAGTTTTGTTTTAGAATCTTGAATTAGTATTTAACTTTAACCTTTTGAATTAGGTTCTTAAATCTAAGTTTTTCTAAGTTAACCTTTTTTAATTTAAGTTTGTTAGTTTAAATTGTTAGTTTTGAGTTAAGAATCAGTTTTCAACTTTAGGAATGATTTTTTGAACTAGAATTAGGTTGCTTCTTGAATTTGGAGTTATGTTCTTGAATAAGATTATTGACTTGAATTTGGGAACTTTGAATTTGAAATAGGTTCTTGAATTAGTTTTGAGTTTTGTTTTTGAATCTTGAATTAGTATTTAACTTTAACCTTTTGAATTTGGTTCTTAAATCTATGTTTTTCTAAGTTAAGTTTGTTAGTTTAAATTGTTGGTTTGGAGTTAAGAATTAGTTTTCAACTTTAGGAATGATTTTTTGAACTAGAATTAGGTTGGTTCTTGAATTTGGAATTATGTTCTTGAATAAGATTATTGACTTGAATTTGGGAACTTTGAATTTGAAATAGGTTCTTGAATTAGTTTTGAGTTTTGTTTTAGAATCTTGAATTAGTATTTAGCTTTCACCTTTTGAATTAGGTTCTTGAATCTGTGTTTTTTTAAGTTAAGCTTTTTTAAGTTAAGTTTGTTAGTTTAAATTGTTAGTTTTGAGTTAAGAATTAGTTTTCAACTTTAGGAATAATTTTTTGAACTAGAATTAGGTTGGTTTTTGAATTTGGAATTATGTTCTTGAATAAGATTATTGACTTGAATTTGGGAACTTTGAATTTGAAATAGGTTCTTGAATTAGTTTTGAGTTGTGTTTTAGAATCTTGGATTAGTATTTAACTTTAACCTTTTGAATTAGGTTCTTGAATCTAAGTTTTTTTAAGTTATGTTTTTTTAAGTTAAGTTTGTTAGTTTAAATTGTTAGTTTTGAGTTAAGAATTAGTTTTCAACTTTAAGATCATTTTTTTGAACTAGAATTAGGTTGGTTCTTGAATTTGGAGTTATGTTCTTAAATAAGATTATTGACTTGAAAATGGGAACTTTGAATTTGAAATAGGTTCTTGAATTAGTTTTGAGTTTCGTTTAGAATTTTGAATTAGTATTTAACATTAACCTTTTGAATTAGGTTCTTGAATCTAAGTTTTTTTAAGTTTAGTTTGTTAGTTTAAATTGTTAGTTTTGAGTTAAGAATTAGTTTTCAACTTTAGGAATGATTTTTTGAACTAGAATTAGGTTGGTTCTTGAATAAGATTATTGACTTGAATTTGGGAACTTTGAATTTGAAATAGGTTCTTGAATTAGTTTTGAGTTTTGTTTTAGAATCTTAAATTAGTATTTAACTTTAACCTTTTGAATTAGGTTCTTGAATCTAAGTTTTTTTAAGTTATGTTTTTTTAAGTTAAGTTTGTTAGTTTAAATTGTTAGTTTTGAGTTAAGAATTAGTTTTCAACTTTAGGAATAATTTTTTGAACTAGAATTAGGTTGGTTCTTGAATTTGGAATTATATTCTTGAATAAGATTATTGACTTGAATTTGGGAACTTTGAATTTGAAATAGGTTCTTGAATTAGTTTTAAGTTTTGTTTTAGAATCTTGAATTAGTATTTAACTTTAACCTTTTGAATTAGGTTCTTGAATCTATATTTTTTTAAGTTAAGCTTTTTTAAGTTAAGTTTGTTAGTTTAAATTGTTAGTTTTGGGGTCCAGCTTGCACATATGTCACAGTAGATCGCAGTTCTTGCTAGGGCCTTGGCAGAATCTGAGAGAAAATGGACTGAGGCCACTGATGATTTGTCCAAGACCGTCCAAACTCTTCAACAACAAATGTCGTCCTTTGTTGGTCGTCGCCATCGTAGTATAGATCTTACTCCTTCTTCTTTATCAACAAGTGACGACGTTACTGAGACTAGTGAAAATGAAGAGGAGTATATGGATACTACCCCCTTAGGATTTCCTCATTTCCTTCTATATTTTGACACAATTTGACCTTTTTGACACTTTTTGACACTTTTTTTTATTGTTATTGAATACTTTATAGGTCCTTTGGGTGGACCTTTTATGTGATTAGTAGATTTTTACTTCGTTTTTAGTTTGTTGTTGATGTTTTAATTATTTTATGAATTTTAATTGCTGGTTTGGGTTGTATTGAATAGGTTTTTGAAATGGCAGGTGGTGGATATTGAAAATGTAGATTTTTGGTGCTGGAAAAAATGCAGAAAAGCGACGGACAACGTCTCTTTTGTCCGTCGCTTTTCTGGAATTTTTTTAAAAATTTCCCAGAAAAAGCGACGGACAGCATTGCTTTTCTTGAATTTTTTAAAAAAATTACCAGAAAAAGCGACGGACAGCGTCGCTTTTTTAGAAAAAAATTACCAGGAAAAGCGACGTTGTCCGTCGCTTTGTTCTTCAAGTTCAAGAACAAAGCGATGGAGTCCGTCGCTTTTCTCGAAAAAAAAAGTCATCGCTTTTGCCTTTGCGTCGCTGTCCGTCGCTTCTGGAAAAGCGACAGGCCATTTTCCCACAGTAGTGAGGTCATCACTTTTCCGTCGCTTTTGGCCAGAAAAGTGACGGCCAGCGTCCCTTTTGGTCGTCTCTTTTTGGCCTTTTTTAGTAGTGATAAAAGACAACCCTTGAAGAATCAACTAATGGATCCATTTCAAACTCTCGGCAACGAATGGTGACCACCAGTCTCTAAGTATCACTAGAACTTCAAAATAGCCTTGCTAACCTCAACCCGCACAACCTGATCACATAAAGTATACACCACTGCTGAATCTCAAACTTACACCGCTGAGTATGTCCAACCATGGTAGAATGAATCTCATACTATCTAGAACATCGCTGAAATCTAGAATGTCCAGCCTATCTCAAAGGTTAGCCAAATACTTGGTGTCCAAGGCCAACTGTTACTCCACAACTGAAATAGGAAAGCTAAGTTGCACGAACTCGGTGCCTTCCAACCCAAGAAGCTGTAACCGAAAGAACCAACCACGAACCATCTGGAGTAGTTGCTAGCCCACGATTCTGAAACCCAACTTTAAAATTGCCAACCAAAGCCTCAGTCGAACCCATATGCTGCCAATGAACCCTTAGGAACCGAAGCCAACTAGGCTTGAATATGCAAGTTACCAAAACCGCAACTACTACTGAAATCTCAAACCAATCAAAGGAAAATCACTGCAATCTGTAATCGGCCGAATCAAATCACCAACACACGATCCCAAAGCAAACCTTCGTCGTCACCTTAGTCAACTACTGAAACATGTAAGCACGAACAAGGAGTCATCTCCCTCCATTTTCAACTAACCAATACCTTTCTGTAGCATATACTGGACCTTACAAACTCCTTCTCAAATCAAATCTGGAGCCATTTCCTTAGCTCCCATACTCACATTGTAAAAACTCAACAAGGCAGGAGAAAATAGGTCGGATGCCTGAATTACCCAATATGCTATGAATACAACTCAACCACGATGCTACGGTCAACACTTAGTCAAAAATTCTAAAGCCAAACTCAATCACAATACTGATTTAAAAGCTCAACCAGAGGTCTACGATGGAAAGTCAATCTAACTGGAACTAGGGAAAATAACAAACCAACCCAACCGGATAAGAAACTGAAGGAGACTATGGGAACAACCCACATATCTACCAACCTCCAAAACTAACCAAACAAGGAGGGTCAACTCTAATCACCCAAAAAATAAAACCAAACCTGCTCACTAGCATAACCAACACATCTCATCTCAAGACAGAAGCTCAAACTTCAGCACAACTACCGGTAACACCAAACTAAAACAAGAACCTCTAGCCATGCTAGATAACAGACTAGGTAATCAACCATCTAGGACCGCTCAAAAGGGAAGACTCAGCACAAGCCTAGAGACACAGCAAAACAGAGATAAACCCAATAAGAATAGACTAACAAGAACTACCCACGAGCTACAACTCTGGTTAAAACACCTCACAAGGACAACTTACCCCATCCACTACTAAAGAAATAAACTACCGATAGAACAAGCATAAACACAACAATTCAAGTACTCAAACAACTAAGCAAGTAGCAGGTAGGTATATAAGCAAATAATCGATAAAAGGGAAGGAATCACAGCGCGAATAGTACTATCTCAAGTCTGAGGTAACAGGAGCCTAACCTGGAGCAGTGATATCAGGAACCTCTACCTTAGGCCCTCCAAGAGGAGCATCGGACTGATGGGATCTAACTCTGGACTGAGTAGTCAAAGCTGAAGGCTTAACCATCCCTCGCCCAGGACAATCTCTATAATAATGTCCAACCACCCCACAATCATAACAACTACGCCGACTGGAATGTGTGATCATGGGGCAATACCTAACACAATGGCCATACTCACCGTACTGAAAGAAAAACCCACGGAAAAAAGTTAGGCGAGAAGATCTCACTAAACCTGACCGTCCACCACGGCCTACACAACCTGAATGCAAACCTTAAAGAATATGATTTGTACCCTGCCTACTCTGTTCAACATACCCTACACAACCACTCTCTCAAACCCTTGGAGCAACTGAAACTAGCCTGGTAGATAAGAAGCAATGGAACCTATGTCTGGTGGATAATCCCCTACCTTGAGTCTGAGAACCTCGAGAACTATCCTGGCAACGACGTTTCTTAGCATTACCTCTATAAGCCTCACAGCATAAGCCCTCGATAGCCCAAGCAGGATCCACTACCTGAAGGAAGGTAGTCCTAACTGTAACCAAGTGCTCGATAGCCAAATGGAGCGATGAAATCCAACTCCCAATAAAGCTTTGAACCCTATCAAACTCTGAAGTTACATCCCTAGCAGTACACCTAACCATGTCATGAAATCTCACTTCATACTCCAATATCGACAGATAACCCTGCTAAAGAACTGGTAGCTCAACCCTAGCTGAATCACTACTCGTAGAACCGGGTACTGAAACACCTATTGGAGGACTTAAAGTCCTAGCCACGGTGTCCTGAAGAACTGGAGTAGCTATAATACAATCGGAGGCTGGGCTGACCCTACACCCCCTATATAGCGTGGTAAACTCTTACTCTGAAGCTCTGACACTGATGGAAGCACTGAAGCAACAGGCACAGAAGCCTCAACATCACCCGCGATCAAACTCCTCTTAGGAATCTGAGAAGGAATGAAATAACCAAAGTTTTTAGAAGTGAATAAATCCAGGAACACACAATAAGGAGCCAAAAATATGAAACTTTTCCTAACAATGCTCTGTAGCCTCCCGCAGTTAGGATACGAACGTTATCGTACAAATCCGTGAGACTCTACTTAGACACTTGCTTCTGTACCATGACACCAGTGAACCTAGAGATCTGATACCAAGCTATCATGACCCAATTTCTCAGGTCATGATGGCACCTACAACCTCCCAGTAGGCGAACCAATACCAGTAGCCCGAAACAGTTAGTAATAGGCTACTACCTAACCAATACGCACAATAAGCATAAATAAGCAGAAGCATAATATAAGGATAGACAACGCATAAGCAATAACCCAAAATATATACAAATGAATCTACACCAACCCCAAAGACTTGGTATCGATAGTATAGAAGATTCTAATAGAATACAAGTGCTAGAAGTAATAAAAGACAAGTACAACTGTCTCTGTATATACAAAGAGTAACAGTACAAAAGATGAGATGTAGACAAGCCCTGACCATCAGGCACTCACCCTATTCTCTAATCTCCCAAAGCTGCACGAGTCTCCAATGCGGTCAACGGCGAAAGCTCAACTAATATCTGCACCAGAAAGATGCAGAAGTGTAGTGTGAGCACCAATTGCTAAGCAACAGGTACCTAGTAGGCATCATCAGTCTACTGAGCGCATATAAGATATAAAAATATTAATATAGCAGATAGCTAGAAAGCAGTCACGGAAGCAATAGATAAAGCATAAGGAACTAGCACGGAGAATAGACAACTAAAGATTATTAGCATACCATGCTATAATAGAAGATATACATAACACAGAAACACAGGTGTAAGAAAGAGGGACGCACCTGGGAGCCTTGCAACAATAGGACATATAAAGAAAGTTTAAAGAGATGGGCGGTATACCGGTAACCTCAAAATAAAGGGGAGGAGGGAAGCAATTTCACATACTCAAGAAGGGGTCAACAAGTTAAAGGAAATCATATCACAAATCCAACTTCAAACTAGTATAAAAAGGGATCAACCTCGCAGTTATAAACCTAGGATGGAATAACTAAACCACAATAACCAAGTGTTACCACTCAAAATCATGCTAAAGAATAGAATCAGGAACCCACAATCTGCTCAAAAGACCACTCAATAGCCTCAACAGCATGGGACTCACTAGCCCCTCAATGCTCAAGTCCAATCTATCGGAGCCTTAATAGGCTAACACTTACCAATCCAACAATAACCAAGGACTATAACAATCTATATAATAAGAATGGAAGTAATATAATCTACCTACAAACTCAACGGCCGCCCATACAATCAAGGAGCACAATCAAGTGAAAATAAACCCTCTGGCCGCCTATACAACCAGAGCATACAGTGAACAAATAGCAAACAAGGGTGGAATCGGCGTGCCAAAGGCATGATAACGATATGATGTGAAAGTAACTGGTATGTTCCCCCCAGTGTCATGACCCAGACCGCCGTGAGTGGAACCCACCTAACCCCCAAATGAGCGAACCAATAGAGTCCTACTCTTAGCATAGCCTAACAGCTTCAAACCAGTGTGCAGAAATGTAAACTAGCAATCAATCATGCTAAAATCAACTCTATAGAAATAAATGTAACCTGCGTAAAATCCCACCCTAGAATCTGAAAGTCATCGTACCAAACATCTACCAAATACTAAGGTATGGGGATGCAACCCAGAAAATAAAAATAGTCTAAGCCCGAAACAAATGGGCTACAACTCAAATAGATGGAAATCAAGACAGCTTGGTCGAATATCTCACCCTTGATATCTCGAAGTGTCAGGCCTACAAATGAGGTTGTGTGTCAACTGTCGAAAGATTTCTTGTACTCACAAAAAGACAAGCAAGTGCAGTATCAGTACACAACCACCGTGTACTGGTAGAATCATCAGCCAGTTCTAAATAAATAGTGTATGAGCAGTACAGAAATCAAGTAAGAGTACAGAAACACATAGGCAAATCAATAGGTATTCCTAGACTACAAGTCTCTACCTAACCTGTACCACATGTAAACCACTTCACAGTTATGATCAACAATCCACAACAATAATAATTATGCCTCGTTACATATCCTGGACCCACCCTGGATCCCCTCTAGACAATACCTAAGTGTCAGACAAATAACCCGGTCTACACCAAGACCAACTCATAAAGAAATTTAACAACCCGGCCTCTCAAGGACCAAAATACACAACCACACTTCATAAATACAATTCGGTCCACTCAGGGAACCATTAATAAAGATGCAGAATACAAAAAAGTAAACTCATACTAGGCGTGGTACCCGAGCCAACCGTTACTATCATCCCGTACCAGGAGTAGTACCCGAGCCAACTGTTAGTATATCTTATATCTCGTACCAGGCGTGGTACCTGAGCCAACCATTAGTATATTCTGTACCAGGCATGGTACACGAGCCAACCAAATGTCACACAAATCCACAGTTATAAGCAATGAACAATCACACTTGTAAACCAACAAGCAACAAACCTAGTTCATTTTACAAGACTGAAAACATGATTTTGGACATTCTTAACCATTTCCTAAGTAATGCGTATCACACAATTACTTAGGCATGAGTACACAAACACAGGAATCAATAACCATTACCTACCTCGAATAAGCAAACTCTACAGTGTCAGAGCTTTTCCCCTTTCAGGATCCCCTGCTTGTTCTTGGTCTAGAAATAATACACAATAACCAAAATCAATTCTTATACCCGGATTATGAAAAATCCCAAACCACAGGCCAACCATGATCATTCCACCCACTCCCGGGCTTTCCCACCATTAATTCACCTAAATTCATCATTTTTGTGGATTCCCTTAGAGAATTATGGCTAAATGATCATTATCCATTATCAAGAATCAAAACCCAAGAACTCTAGCACCCTAGAACCCCCTTTTTCCCAAGATTCTACCATTCCTAGGTCATCCCAAACCTTTCCCCAAGTCCACCCCTAGAAATTATATAGCATAGGAAATATATCACGGAGTTTGGGGAGTAGAATCCTTACCTTTAGAATGAAAAATGATGGAAAACCGGTAGTAATTACCCAAAATTGCCCCCTTCTTCTCCCAAAATGAGTTGCACAAAAACTAAACTATTTTGGGGAAGTTTCTACGTTAAATCACGTCACGCTCCACTATAGCAATCCACTTTTCTATAGCGGTACTGCTATAGCGGTACTGCCGTAGAGGAGTCGTCAGCTATGGCAGAGGCTGACCATTATTGACTTTCGCTGTAGCGGTAATTTCTGTGCTATATCGGAGGTCGCTATGGCGGAGTGTCAACCGCCGTAGCAGTTGAAACGGGAAAGAATGTTGTAAAATCTCCAAAAATAGTCCATTTTACAATACACTTATTTCCTTGATGTCCCGAAACAACCCATTCACGTCAACCTCAATTCTGGGAGTTCTACATACCCGAATTCAATTCTGAAATGTCCCCCGGACTTCTTTATGTCTTAGCTAAAAGGAAAACTAGCTCAAATCAAGACATCTAACCCCATCCTTACCCAGATTGCCCTAGACCATACCTCGCTGTAAAACTGGCCAAGACTAGCCTAGCCCAGAATTTCAAACTTCCAAACTCGGAGTTTTCTAACTCTAAAAATTGGAATGAATAGTTTACCCATAATGATGGACCTGATCATTATAACAGATACCAATTTACCCATCGTTCATCCCCGAATGATCAAACTCAAAAATACAAAAAGATAAAGAAAGAAAGAGTAGTACTTGTATCCTTAAACAAGCGAGGGTACTTGTCCCGCATGTCCTGCTCAATTTCCCAAGTGGCCTCCTCAACTGGATGATACTTCCATTGAACCTTCACCATACTGATCACTTTTGTCCTTAATATTTGGACATCCCGATCAAGAATCAAAATCGGCTCCTCTTCATAGCGAAGATCCTTATCAAGTAACGCCTCATCCCACTTGATGATGTAGTCCCCATCCCTATGGTATCGCTTTAGCATGGATATGTGAAACATCGGATGGACACCCAACAGACTGGGCAGCAGCGCTAATCTATAAGCGACGGGCCCTACGATCTCAAGAACTTCAAACGGTTCGATGAACCGGGGTCTGAGCTTGCCCCTCTTACCAAAATGCATAACTCCCTTCATTGGTGACACTTTCAACAATACCTGTTCACCAACCTAAAATTCCATGAACAGGACCTTGCGATCTGCATATTCCTTCTACCTGCTTTGGGCAGCTAGTAACTTGGCCTTAATACTTCTTATCTTTTCTTGCACTTCCCTTACCAAGTCTATGCCCAAAAGCTATACATCGCCTTCCTCATACTACCCAACCGGTGACCTATAACTCCTCCCATACAGATCCTCAAACGGTGCCATGTCGATACTTGAATGGTAGCTATTATTGTATGAGAACTCACACAATGGTAGAAAATGGTCCCAATAACCCTCAAAGTCAATCACACATGCTCTCAGCATGTCCTCCAATACCTAAATCATCCTCTCTGACTGACCATCAATCTGAGGATGGAAGGTTGTACTAAAGGTGAGTTGAGTGCCCAACTCCTCATGTAACTTGCCCCAAAACTTGAAATGATGGACAGTGGCACTCCATGTAATCTCACAATCTCCTTCACGTAGATCTTAGCCAATTGCTATGAATTGTAATCCATCCTGACTGGGATGAAGTGAGCTGACTTGGTCAGCCTGTCAACAATGACCCAAACAGAGTCATACTTCCCCAACGTCTTGGGGAGACCCACCACAAAATCCATGGCTATTCTCTCCCACTTCCACTCTAAAATGGGCATCTTTTGAAGTAGTCCTGCAGGTCTTTGGTGCTCATACTTTACCTGCTGGCAATTCTGACACTTGGACACAAAATCATCTATGTCCCTTTTCATACCAGGCCACCAATAAAGTTGCCTCAAATTCCTGTATATCTTGGTCACACCTGGATGAATTGAATACCGTGAACCATGAGCCTCAGCCAACACTTTCTGAATCATGTCATCAACTCGAGGAATACATATCCTTCCTCTAAAGTTTAACACACCGCTAGACTCCAACGTGGCATCCCCGGACTCTCTGGATATTTCCTTTCTCCGAAGCCTGCCCAACTGCGAATCTTGAAACTGTTTGGCCTTTATCTCCTCTATGAATGTGGATTTGACCTCAATACTGGCCAAGACCCCACCTTGTTCTGAAATTCCCAAGTGTATGAACTTAAACTCCAATGCCGAGATTTCCCTTGCTAGTGGTCATATGGACACCCCCAAATAGGCCAAACTGCCCATGCTAACTGCCTTCCGGCTTAGTGAGTCTACCACCACATTAGCCTTACCCGGATGGTACTTAATAGTCACATCATAATCCTTCAACAACTCCATCCACCTTCTCTACCTCAGATTCAAGTCTTTCTGAGTGAAAACATATTGCAGACTGCGATGATCAGTGAACACCTCACACTTGACACCATAGAGATAGTGTCTCCAAATTTTGAGTGCAAAGACCATCGCTGCCAACTCTAAATCGTGAGTCAGATATTTTCTCTCATACACCTTCAACTGCCTAGAAGGATAGGCTATCACATTCCTATCCTGCATCAACACAGCACCCAAACTAGAATGTGAAGCATCACAATAAATAATAAAGTCTTTACCTTCAACCAGCAAGGACAAAATAGGAGCCGTGGTCAAAAGTGTCTTGAGCTTTTGGAAGCTCTCCTCGCACTTGTCAGACCATACAAATGGTATATCTTTCTGTGTCAGCTTTGTCAAGTGAGTAGCAATGGATGCAAAATCCATGACAAACCTCCGGTAATAACCTACGAGACCCACAAAACTTTTCACCTCAATCACTGAGCTAGGCTGGACCCAACTTTTGACTGCCTCAATCTTTTGGGTATCTACCATCACCCCCTTTTATAACACTACATGCCCCAAGAAGTCAACCAGAACTCACACTTGGTGAACTTCGCATAAAGCTTTTGACGCCTCAAAATGTCCAACACTATATGGAGATATTTAGCATGCTCCTCCCTACTCTTGAAGTAGATCAAAATATCATCAATGAAAATGATGACGAACGAATCCAAGTAAGATTTAAACACCCCATTCATTAAACTCATGAATGTCGCTGGCGCATTAGTCAACTCAAATGACATCTTTAAGAACTCATAATGTCCGTACTGAGTCTGAAAAGCAGTCTTAGGAACATCCTCAGGCCTAATTTTCAACTGGTGATACCCTGACCTCAAGTCAATTTTCAAAAACACTGATGCACCCTGTAGCTGGTCAAACAGATCACTGATACGGGGTAGAGGGTACTTATTCTGGATAGTAACCTTATTCAACTGCCTGTAATCTATGCACATCTGTATACTACCATCCTTCTTCTTTATGAACAATACCAGAGCACCCCAAGGAGAAGCACTGAGATGGATAAATCCCTTATCTAGGAGTTCTTGAAGCTGATTCTTAAGTTCTCTTAACTCTGCTGGATCCATACGATGAATGGAAATGGGACGAGTGTCTGGCTTCAAGTCAATACAAAAGTTAATATCCATGTCCGGAGGCATGCCAGGCAAATCCACTGGGAATACCTCTCGAAACTCTGAAACAACTGGAACTGACTCAATAGAGGAGGACTCCATACTATCATCTCGGAGATGAGCCAAAAAGGCTAAACACCCTCTCCCCACTAGCTTCCTAGCCCGAACGAATAATATAACTCTGACCGGCTTAGACCTGTACACACCTTTCCACTCTAGCCTATCCTTACCCGGAATCTCTAGAGCCACAGTCTTGGTGTTACAATTCAACACAGCATGATACGGGGATAACCAGGTCATGCCCAAAATAATGTCAAAGTCAACCATATCCAGAATTACTAAATCTACCTAAGTATGCAACCCCATAAAAGCAGCCAAACAGTTACGATAAACATGAGTCACAATAACCGACTCTCCAACCGGGGTAGAAACATGGATAGGGGAATCAAGGATATCACATATCAAGTCCAGACCCAACGCAAAACTCACAGACACATAAGAATATGTAGAGCTTGGGTTGAATAATACCAAAGCCATTTTATCATAGAAGAGAATTGTACCTGTGATTACCGCATCTGATGCCTCAACCTCGGTCCTCCCTAGAAATGTGACAGTTAGCCTGGTCATCAATCCGGGTAACCTCCCTGGCTGGCTACGTCGCACCCCTGCTTTTGCTACCATTTCCTCTGTCTCCCTAAAAGTTACCTTGCCCACCCTGTGGACGACCTCTATCATGACCACTTCTACCTTCCAGGACCACAGCCTTGGGCTACTACTGAACCTGATTACCAGTCTGCCTGTGAGGGCACTCCCTCTTAAAGTGGCCCAGATCACCACAATGGAAACAGCTGCGGTCAAGTGAAGGCCTGCTAGCAGATGAATAAGAAGCTCCCTGGCCCTTAGGAGCTGAAAACTGCTGATTAGTTCCCGGACGACCACCTGTAGCAGCTGGCAGAGCTAACTGAATAGGACGGGCTGAGTATACCTGTTGATTCTGACCCTTGGAGTATGAACCATCGTAATTTCCCTTTTTCCGGGGCTTCTTGGCTAACACCTTAGCCTACCCCGCCTGCCTGACTCCCTCAAGTTTCTTCACATAATCTGCCACTTCATTGAAGCCTTTCCCTAAAGAAGTCATGTGCACAGACAATACCTAAAGCTCAGTATTCAAGCCCTTGATAAACAACCGAACCTGCTCCTCCTCGAAACCCAGCAATTGTGTAGCAAAATAAGATAAGGCATGAAATTTTTCCCAGTAAGCAGAGAATGACATGCTACCCTGCTCCAAATTCAAGAATTCATCCTTTTTCAGGTCTCTCAAGGTACGGGGTACGTACTTCTCTAAGAAAAGAGAGTGGAACTGCTCCCAAGTTAGTGTAGGTAAAACAGATGACCAACACTCCACATGAGATCTCCACCACTGCTTGGCATCACCCTGCAGCTGAAATATGATCAACTCAACCCCATACTGTTGCACAATGCCCAACTTGTGTAAACTCTCATAACAATCCAGTATAAACTCATTAGCATCTTCCCTTTCTGTACCCTGAAACGTAGGAGGTTTCAGCTTGAGAAACTTGGTCAGCATCTCATGTTCATTTCCTGTCATCAGTGGGCCTAGCATTGGCCTGAAGAAGTCACCTGTGCCTGAAGCTGCATCCATTCTAGGAGGCGTAGGATCTGCTGGATGAGTGCCCAGAGACTGGTTTGCAACGCCCGTGGGTATGGCTCTAGCCCCAACCAAGCCTAATGAAATGCTTCAGGCGTCATAGAGGGAAGGCCTGCACCTCCAGCCGGTGCCGCCTTTGCCTCTGCCCATACCCCTTCACCCTCTACAACAACTTTCACATCTTCGACAACCTATTCCTGAGGTTAGGGAGAGGTTGCCTCTCACACTCCTGCAGCAGCTTGAGCCCCACCCCTGGCAGGAGTGGATGTTCCTCGTCCTCTACCCCTTCCCCTGCCTCTACCATGGACAACCAAACCCGCTACTGGGATCGCCGGTCTAGCTCCGTTGTTCCTTGTGTAAACCATTTGCGGACAGAAGAGTGGAAGAGTCAGATACTAATTTGTATCACCAGATACCAATTGGAATCAAGTTATAGCATGATGGAAGAAAGAAGACATAGTTTCCTAAAGTCCTATAGCCTCTCGAAGAATAGTACGGATGTCTCCGCACCGTTCCGCAAGACTCTACTAGACCTATTTTGTTACGACAAGATCAATGCACCTAGGGCTCTGATACTATCTTTGTCACGACCCAGACTTCTGTGAGTGGCACCCACCCAACCCCCAGATGAGCGAACCAATAGAGTAGCACTCTTAGCATGGACTAACAGCTTAAAACCAGTGTGCAGAAATGTAAACTAGCAATCAATCATGCTAAAATCAACTCTATAAAAATAAATGTAACCTGCGGATAATCCCACCCTAGAATCTGAAAGCCATTGTACCAAACATCTACCAAATACTAGAGTACGGGGATGCAACCCCAAAAATAAAAATAGTCTAAGCCCAAAACAAATGGGCTACAACTCAAATAGATGGAAATCAATACAGCTTGGTCGAACAGCTCACCCTTGATATCTCGAAGTGTCAGGCCTACAAGTAAGGTCGTGCGTCAATCGTTAGAAGATTTCCTGTACTCATAAAAAGACAAATAAGTGCAGTATCAGTACACAACCACTGTGTACTGGTAGGATCATTAGCCAGTTCCAAATAAACAGTGTATGAGCAGTACAAAATCAAGTAAGAGTACAGAAACACCTAGGCAAGTCAACAGGTATTCCTAGACTACAAGTCTCTACCTAACTTGTCCCACATGTAAACCACTTCACAGTTATGATCAACAATCCACAACAATAACAATTATGCCTCATTACATATCCCGGTCCCATCCTGTATCCCCTCTAGACAACACCTAAGTGTCAGACAAACAACCCAGTCTACACCAAGACAAACTCATAAAGAAATGTAACAACCCGGCCTCTCAAGGACCAAAATACACAACCACACTTCATAAACACAACCCGGTCCACCTAAGGGAACCATTAATAAAGATGCATAATACAATAAAGTAAACCTGTACCAGGCATGGTACCCAAGCCAACCGTTAGTATTATCCCATACCAGGCGTGGTACCCGAGCCAACAGTTAGTATATCCCATACCAGGTGTGGTACTCGAGCCAACCATTAGTATATTCCATACCAGGCGTGGTACCCGATCCAACCGAATGTCACACAAATCTATAGTCACAAGCAATGAACAATCACACTTGTAAACCAATAAACAATAAACCTAGTTCATTTCACAAGACTGAAAACATGATTTTGGACATTCTTAACCATTTCCCAAGCAATGCATACCACACAATTACTTAGACAAGAGTAGACAAACACACAATGCATACAGGAATCAATAACCATCACCAACCTCGAATAAGCAAACTCTACAGTGCCGGAGCTTTTCCCCTTTCAGGATCCCTTGCTTTTTCTTGGTCTGGAAACAATTCACAGTAACCAAAATCAATTCTTATACCTGGATTATGAAAAATCCCAAACCCCAGGCCAACCATGATCATTCCACCCACTCCCGGGCTTTCCCACCATTAATTCACCTAAATTCATCATTTTTGCGGATTCCCTTAGAGAATTATGGCTAAATGATCATTACCCATTATCAAGAATCAAAACCCAAGAACTCTAGCACCCTAGAATCCCCTTTTTCCCCAGATTCTACCATTCCTAGGTCATCCCAAACCTTTCCCCAAGTCAACCCCTAGAAATTCTATAGCATAGGAAAGATATCACGGAGTTTGGGGAGTAGAATCCTTACCTTTAGAACGAAAAATGATAGAAAACTGGTAGAAATTGCCCAAAATTGCCCACTTCTTATCCCAAAATGAGTTGCAGAAAAACTAAACTATTTTGGGGAAGTTTTTGCATTAAATCCCGTCACACTCCGCTATAGTGGTCCGCTCTGCTATAGCGGTACCGCCGTAGCAGAGTCATTCGCTATGGCGGAGGCTGACCATTGTTGACTTCTGTTGTAGTGGTAATTTCTCCGCTACAGCGGAGGTCGCTATTGCGGAGTGTTAACTGCCATAGCGGTTGACATGAGACAGAAAGTCATAAAATCTCCAAAAATTATCCATTTTACAACACACTTATTTCCTCGATGTCTCGGAACAACCCCTTCACGTCAACCTCGATTCTGGGAGTTCTACATACCCGAATTTGATTCTGAAAAGTCCCCCGAACTCCTTTATGTCTTAGCTAAAAGGAAAACTAGATCAAATCAAGACATCTAACCCAATCCTTACTCAGATTGCCTTAGACCATACCTCTCTCTAAAATTGGCCGAGACTAGCCTAGCCTAGAATTTCAAACTCCCAAACCTGGAGTTTTCTAACTCTAAAAATTGGCACGAATGGTTTACCCATAATGACGGACCCGGTCGTTACACTCAAGTACGTCAAGGGCCCATATAGAGGCAGTACCCATGGAAGGCTCTTTCTTGTGTACCTCTCCTACGCAGTACACCCCCTCTTGGCACGCTGTGTCGGCCCATAGCCTATGGCCCAGGAATGATAAGGGTCCATAAAAGTCTACCCCTTGACCACATACAAAACCGCGCAATCTCAAGTGTATCTCAATACTCAAAATCTCGTAGTACATGCCCGGCTTTAACCCAGGTCTAAAATAGTAGTAGTAATCTCAAAAGACCCTCCCAAAGGGTGCCCGACGTACACTCGGGTCTAAATCAGTGATTAAAGTCTTAATAACCCCCCTCAAAGGGTGACCAAAGTGTATCCGGGTAAAATCAGCAGAGCCTAGTATCAGTAGGAAAACCCAGTGTGAAATCATCCAAAATCCCATTTTTATCATCAAGTCTACCAAAAATGAGCCCCCGGGGTCATACAAGTTTAGGAAAAACCATCTATAGTGGCTCGCAATCAAAATTGATGTAAAACATGCAGGGAAAAAAACTTTTTCATGGATGATATGCTCACACACAAATATAAATTATCTCAACGGCTCACAAATATTTCCTATCGGCCCTTCACAGGCTCAACAGTTCTACAACAGTCATAACCATCCTAGAAGGATATCTCTATGTCCGGGACTCACGGACATTCCCAAATAACACACCATCTATGTTCCAGAGTCAATACAAGGACATAGAGGACCATAAGGGTAACATATAATACTACACGAATACTACAATCAATGTATGAAATAAATGGATAGAAAGGCAGACAAGGTCTGGGGTACCAATCTAAAACAACCCACCCAAGGATACTAATTAATGCAGTTATACCCTATATACGCAGAGTCTAGGTAGGGAAAGTCATAACCTACCTGTCGTTCGATGAATAGTTGAGAGGACGGCGTCGTCCAGGCTCAAATTTCTCTGAGAAACTCCAAATCGCGAAACCACTATCAATACAATAATCTATATGTCAAAACAAGACTAATGGTACCCATAATGCTATAATAATAGCCGGGTCGAAATCGGGGTCACAAACGGGCCCGTGGGCCCTGCAACCCAAAACTGAAAATGAAAAATACAAATGTGTTCCTTACTATCCCGGGAGAACATGCTCAAAAATTTGAGCAGAAACGGACAGCGATTGGGGCTCAAAACAGCCCGTCCAAGCCAAGAAATAAAAGAAGAAATTCAAGGAATAAATTCAGAAATAGAGCAAGAATAACCTACCTCAATAAAGGAATTCCGTCAAGGATGTGAATTGGACGATTCCTCAAACATGCAACACCAAAGGGGCAGCTTCTACAAAGGATTTTCAAGATTTTAGAATCAACAAAAATGGTGGTAGCAACAATGGAGAAGAAACAAATTTTGGGGAAGAAGAACTTACCCAACAATAAGGAGACAAGATTTCTCAACAATTTGATGGATTCTCCAAGCTTTAGTACTGATGGGAGAAATTTGGTAGAGAGGATTTTCGGTTTGGAATTGAGAGGAAACAAGAATTTGAGCTGAAATATCTAAGGAGGGAAGATTTATAGGGGCTGGACGCAGGCGAGCGCCGTTGGCGTTGCTCGGGTGCCGTTGGTGCTGAACAATTTCTGCTGCAGAAAACCAGCAACAGCTAAAACTTCTATGGGGGTTTTCGGGCACAATCGGAACCTGATACTCACAAACCAAATATGCTATTAGAGTAAAAATGACATTTCAGACTCAACGAAATCGACAAAACATCCATACGAGGTCATTTCAGAAGAATGTTGACCGAAGTCAACACTAGCTAACGCCAACCAAACATCCAAAATGAGCTTGGATCACCCGAGACCCAAACCAACCAACTACCTAACACAACCTCAACATTCCAGAGCTAACGACGCTGACAAAATTTCTATCTGAGGTCGTCTTACCAAAGTCAACCAAACAAGCCCAACTAGCCTAAAAACATAGAACGAGATAGAATTCTAAGCTGAAAAGCTCTCGGATCCCGACCAAAGTTCCCTCTAGACCAAAGTCCGCGCTCCGGAGCTAATGAAACTATCAAAATTTGATTCTGAGCACGTTCACCAAGAAAGTTGACTGAAGTCAACGATTTCAAAAGCTTTAAACTCTTAAACAAGCAACGGCCAAAAAGACCAAACCAACGGTTCGGGCACCGAACTACCAGTTTCAGCAAACCATAAATAACTTGGAGTCACTACAATCAAGCTCTAACGGTACAAGAAAGGTGAACACGCATAAATAATCGGAAGGATCATTACATTAATTCTCTTAATAATAACTGACTATACCAAAAATGATAACAATTTAAGAACGAAGTTAAACGATGAATTATGATGTCCGAATGTTAAAAAAGTTAAATCTTGAAAATGCAACACTAAAAGAATGATAACATAATTAACAGTGCAACTTACACTTTTCTTTAGATTATTTGCAGTCCCCTTTCACAAAAAATGACAAGTTAGAAAAGAATTGAAAATTCTAAACAATATCCACAAAAGCTTTTCCTACAAGTTTATTTCCTAAATAAAATATGATATGATTGTTTCAGTTTTTAATGAGGTTGAGATCTTTAATTAGTTTTATGATCTTTATGATGACTATTAGTTTTGCAAAGGTAAGAGTGATAATTTTCTTTTATAGAATATAATAATTATAAAGCAAAAGATAAAAGAATATATATATAAGCAAATAAAACTGCATAAAGAGAATTGAATCAATATAAAAGTTCTCAAAAAAAAAGGCAAAAGGAAGTGATAAGAACAACTTGACTACATTCAGTTAACTAACTTTTCAATTTTTATATTAATACACTCAGTTTTAAGTATTAAGTTGGATCATTAAAAACCTGAGAAGGCGTTGATACAATGATGAAATACTTGGATCATAACAAATATATATTTTGTCAGAGAAGTGTCTAAAGCTTTAATAAAGCTTTATAAATTAAAATGTTATAAAATATATTTACAAAATAAATATCAAGTATCAAACTGGATATTACTTTATACAATGAATCAGCCTTGGCCATTAAATTTGAATATTAAAAACTCTATATCAATCACATATTGATTACAATCAACATAACCATAAGTACACGTACCAATTATAACAATAAGGCTTCATAACTTTAAAAGTAGAAACCAAAATCATAAGTAGGTCTTTTGGTATATCAAAATCTTTACTGCTATTATTATATTGCCTCTTCAAGTCTACATGAGTTACAAATTATATTCATTATATAAACAAATCATACATTTTCAAGAAGAAGGATAGATGATGAGATAAACATTGTTGGTGTATGAGCATTTTATTAAATATTTTATATTAAAGTGCATCATATATATTCATGAGTTACATTTGTACTATTTACTTTGGTAGAATTTGATGCCTCATTACTCACATTAGTTGGTGGAAGAAATGGAGTTATTATCTTCTTATGTTAATGGGTATAAATTGGCAAGAATGTGGTTATTATTCTTGATGTAACTTGTGTAACCACCAATGCCAAATTCTACCTCATTATGTCTTGTAACTCTTGTAACATCCAAGCCATAATCCTCTCATAAACTCGCCCACTTTACTACCCACATTCTTCTTATTCATTTCAAGGAAGATTTTCTCACCTATAAATAGTGGTGTCTTACATAATATTGAGTACAAGAAAATATAGTGAAAAAAGAAGATAAAATATGTGAAGTGTGGGAAATAATGTAGTATGTAGCTAGTGAGATGAAAATAGTGAAAGAGAGAGTTGAGACAAAGAATATTTTCTAAGTCTTCAATTATATTCACTATACAAAAAAGAGAGTACTTATATGTTGAAGGAAGGTGTTCTTTTGGTGGAGCTTTGGACTCTTCAACTAATCCGGAGTTGTTTGAGTCACACGACGTTGTTGGGTTATTGTATCCTAGAGGGGACAAGTCAAAAGTGATGTTGTTTGATCAGTGTAGATTATGTCGCAGTGGACTTGAATTTTCTTAAAGAGAGCGAGATATCCGCGCCTCAGTCTGAATATACTTTTATTCATTTTTGTTTATTTTATTTTTCAACTGTAATTATTGTAATTTGTGGTATATTACACTAACAATTTTAAGGAGATTCATGTTTTATTATAGTTTAAAAAAATGCGGATATCAAGATGGGAGATCTCAACATCACCCACTTCAACATCACTACATCTCTTTAAGAGATGAACATAAGAGATAGGCAAGTGAAATATTTCTACTTGCTCAATTCAAGTGAGAAAAGGTAAAAAAAAAGTTTCTTCTTGCTACCGAGTAAAGGTAAAAAGACTTTTTACCTAATATTTTTCATGAATAAGTAATACTACTTTTCATGAATATTTATTTTCATTAAATTCTTGAAATAGTGGGGGTTTATGAAAATGAGAAAAATATTCATCATGAAAAAATGTGATTTTTGCATCTTTGAGAATGCTCTAAAAAGAGTATTAAAAATGTATAGATTAATCTTGAAATAATTGACATGTTATTACTTGCATATGTTTTGTGGCTCTAACATGAGTGTTGTGAAAGAAACTATAAAAACATGTTGAGTAGCCATTTTGACATGCAATATTTGAGTGAGATAAATTTCATTCTTGGAATGAAAAATATCATAAAACTTGTGATGAAAATTTCCTTGACATATCACATTATGGTGAAAAAATTGTGAAATATAATTTTATTGATTGTATAAGCCTTGCAACTCTTTTTTATTCAAATATGTGAAAGTGGTGTGACAAATAAAAAAAAGGAGTTGCTAGCTTATAAAAAAAATATGAGATATGTGACTACTTGCTGGCTCGATATTGTGGGTCGTGGTAGAAGTACTTAGTAAGTACAAGCAAACCATGTATATTTACTTAATACAAAAGTTTGTGGCTTGTTAAAAAAAAAAAATCTATCCTGCTATACTTAATAGATTTTTTGATGCGGATGAAAAAACATGGTGCTATTTGTTGAAATTAAAAATTATTATGGTGACTTTACCATGGAGGTTGAACTAATTATTTTAGCTTCAACTAGTGTAAAAGTGAATTGATTTTATTATATCAAGCACTTTATTTGAGAAATTAATTTCTCTAATTTTGAGTTATTATGATAGCACCAATGTTATTGGTAGAGTTTAAACCTGTTTTCATAACAGTAAGTTCAGACCTATAAGGAGAATATAATATTGTGAGACGATATTTAACAAGTGGTACCATTATAATTAATTTTGTCAAATCTTGTTATAATCTTGTAGATGAACTAACCAAGGCCTTGGCAAGATAAAGGGTCTGAAGCACATCGAGGGGGAAGGAATGTAAGCTCAAAAAATTACTAAGTCATGTATGAGGAAACCCAACCTGGGGACTAGAGATCCTATAACCAGGTTCAATGGGAAAAACGAATCATATGATGACTTGTTGTGAAATACACTATTATTTTATCCCTCCCTATGGTGTGAGTGCATTTTCCTATAATGGTTTGTAAAGGTTGAGTTTTAAAAACACTTAATAAAAGTTTGTATCTCTTATGAGTGGGGTGTTTGAATTACAGGAACACCCTTGATAGATTTCACCTATGTAAGTGTGGAAGTAGGCCGCTTCCTAAGAAAATTAAGCTTATTCTGAAAAACACTTATGAAAATAGGGATAGCACAAGGCCATAATGTGCTGGCTATTAAAGCTTATGTCAGTAATACTTTATTTCCCTTAAGCAGTCATAGTTCAAGTCTGAGACCACTACTGACTCTGGAGTAAAGGTTACTGTTTTACTAAGTGGAGGTTCAATGCAGAGCACACCTTCATTATGAATAATAGTCTCTCTTCGACTAAGTTGGTGAAATACTCTCTTATCTAATATTAAAATGAGTGGAGGATTGTTGGTGTATGAGCATTTTAATATTAAATATTTTATATTAAAGTGCATCATATATATTCATGAGTTACATTTGTACTATTTACTTTGATAGAATTCGATGCCTCATTACTCACATTAGTTGGTGGAAGAAATGGGGTCATTATCTTCTTATGTTAGTGGGCATAAATTGGCAAGAATGTGGTCATTATTCTTGATGTAACTTGTGTCCCACCAATGCCACATTCTACCTCATTATGTATAACTCTTGTAACATCCAAGTCATTATCCTCTCATAACTCACCCACTTTACTACCCACATTCTTCTTATTCATTTCAAGGAAGATTTTCTCACCTATAAATAGTAGTGTCTTACATTATATTGAGTACAAGAAAATATAGTTAAAAAAGAAGATAAATTATGTGAAGTGTGGGAAATATTGTAGTATGTAGCTAGTGAGATAAAAATAGTGAAAGAGAGAGTTGAGACAAAGAATACTTTCTAAGTCTTCAACTATATTCACTATACAAAAAGAGAGTAATTATATGTTGAAGGAAGGTGTTCTTTTGGTGGAGCTTTGGCTCTTCAACTATTCCAGAGTTGTTTGAGTCACATGACGTTGTTGGGATATTGTATCCTAGAGGGGACAAGTCAAAAGTCATACTGCTGGATCAATGTAGATTATGCCACAGTGGGCTTGAATCTCCTTAAAGAGAGCGAGATATCAGTGCCTCAGCCTGAATATACTCTTATTCATTTTTGTTCATTTTATTTTTCAACTGTAATTATTGTAATTTATGATATATTACACCAACAAACATGATGGAGAAATTTGATGAGATGCAGAAGAGGCGGAGAGGTGGGTTCTTAACTTCCATAAAAGTTAACAATGGCTTGTAATCTACTTTTGTATTATCTATCTAATAGAAAAAAGGAGAGGTGGGGTCTTATATTTTCTTTTCATCAGTGGTTATGTGTTTTGTATCATGTAACTATGCGGATAGGATGGATATTTTGGGATTAAAGATGTTCTAAAATAAGATCTCGCACAATAACTCATCAAAAAGGCATAAAATGTGTCTCATACTATCTTTCTTGGACTCTCCAAATATGTTATCGCACCCATGTATGATCCTCCAAAATGCACTACTTTTGAAATATTCGATACACAACCGTCGATATTTTTGATGAGTCAGAACAATATAGGTCTCATACAATGCCACTAACTACCAGCAATATTTCAACCAGAATTACCAGTAGATGGATCATCCTTCATAGAAAAAACAACATCACCAGCCTTCTCCCGAGGATAAAAACGTAGATGATTAAAAAAATTGATTTCTGTTTTGAGCTAGACTCTTTAAGAACTTTCTTCATTAGCTTACCTCTATCTCATCATATTCATCTCTTTTAGTTATTTTATACTTTACTTATTTTTGTATTTTATTAATTATTTAACAGTAATTACTTAATTTGTTGAATATATTAATGATTGAATCATTAATAAATTAGAAGTTTCTCTTATAAAATGATTATTTAATTGATGAATATTTATTTTGCTTTGGGCATTTTAGAGTAGAAGATTTGAAAAGGATGACCGAAAAATTCATCCTCTTAATAAATAGAATCTATTTGTTTTTTTTCCATTGATATGTGTTTCGGATTTTCTATAATTTTCTTCTATTTTTTCGTTTCACGTCACTTATATGGTTTAAAAGTTGCAAAAAATTTACATTTTACTGATTTATTAAGAAGAAAAAAATTCTCTTCTCTAAATACTTAGTTTCTATTTCGCCATAGATTTTGAAGTTAAAACTTGAAAATTTGAGTATTTGAAGTTGTGATTTATAAAATATAAAGTTGTTTTGGCACATGCAATACTTGCAAAAAAATTGAAGTTTTGTTAACAGAAGTGAAATTTCTCTCAAAAACTGACCGAGTCATTTTTTGGAACTTAAAAAATATTTTGAATATAAATTTTTAAAATTTGATCAAATTTCCTGGTCAAACAGATATTTGAAGAAATTGTCAAACGCTAGCTTAGTATTTTTTTCTTGAACCGTTATTAGTATCTTTTTCTACTACTTAATGCTTGGAAAAGTGTTCACGGATAATTTTTCCAGTTGAAAAATGGGATAAAATTCTTAATATAAAATATTTAACAGCATGTAGTGAGTCAATTTTTTTACTTTTAGATGTATTCATAACCTCTAAATATTTAAGAATTTTTTTGATATTTTTCCATATTTATCTATACAATTCATCTTTTTGGTTTTATAACTCTTGCCCAATGTTATCCTTTTCATTTTATAGTTAAAGTAGTGAAGCGCTTGTATCATCATTGTACTATTTGATTCATGCTTTAGTTTGACTCGATGAAGAAGGCTCTTGAATTTTGATTGATTATGGGAGAGTCTTCAAGAACGCGAAAAAATATTTATTAATTCTGTATTTCTTTCTTTATGATTAAAATCTTAAGAAGAATGTGTATGTTATACTTTTTTTCTTTTTGTTTATTTTTTTTGTGTTTTCTCTATTAGACTTCTTTAATTTAATTTTCTACGAAATTCTAATTGTCATAAGGCTGTATTTTTATTTGGGCTCAAATTAGCCATTTGTGACTATATTGAAAGTTTGCTAACTACTAACCAAAGTTCAAAATTTACAGTTGGTTGCTTAAAAATAAATTAATTTTAAACATCAAAATATATACGCCCCTCATTGGTGTTTCTTGTCACCCCTTTAAAGATTTATTTGTAATTATTGTATTTTATTACTCATTACATGCAAGTTTTCACAAAAAAATAATTGTTCTAACGAATCTAAAAAAACTACATGGGGTTATTTTGTCGAGAAAAAGGGGGGAATGCGCATTTGCTTGAAATAGTTTCCAAATAACTGTTTTGCGCCTTTGAGCCACGTGCCCAGAACTAGTGAATTATACATGGAGGGATTTGATGAATTTTTTACTGATTTCGATGTATTCTTCAAAATGTTCAAATGATTTATTAAAGTTGAATTAGTCTACCATTTAACGGATTTTATGATCGAATTGGATCGATGGTGAAAGATTATTGTTTCCTTATATAATTTCTGTAAATGTGGGCATAATGGATTAATCACAGACCTTATGGGTTTTAAATGATGGAATGGATGACTTGCAAGTCTTGATATGACGATACTAACTATGTCTATGCCCCTAATGGAATATATCTTATTCAATGATGTTTTGACGATATGAAAATAATAAGAATTTGGGTTTAAGAGAATTAACTGATGAACCGAGAAGGTGTGATCCAAAATGTCTCAACACCCGAAACCTGTATTTTGCCTACATAGGGATAGTTTGATCCTTAATTGGATGACCTTATATTTTCTTCTACGAGGATGATTATGCTGGTTGTATTGTATAGAAATCTTGACTCATGCGGAAAACATGGGTTGGGACTTAGCCGGTCGAGCGTTGATCGGACTCACATAACCCGTGATGTTGAATGGAAGTCAGTGATACCATCTAGTTCAAAAGTAAATGATAGAAGTCTATTATTTTCTCTTAATGGAATTTACTATAGTCATTTATTGTTATTGTATTGGAAGTATTTAAATGCCAACTTTTTAGATAAAGTATATTGTATCTATTTTCTTTGTTCTGTGTACCACTATACTCCACGTACTGACCATCTTCGGGTGGCTGCATTATTGTATGATGTAGGTTCAGATGCACCTTCTCGTGGTACAACACAACACTAGATTTGAGCAGGCGGGTCCAGCTTTTGGCGAGCCCTCCATCTTTCGGAAGGTACCTTTATTGATAGACATATTAGTATTATGTTTTATGGTATTGTCGAGGCCTTGTCCCGGCATGGATGAGTTTCTTTCTTTGGAGTAGAGGCTTCGTAGAACTATGATACGATTAGATTTCAAAGTTGGTTTTATTTCATTTATATTGAACCAAGCTTTCTATCATTGTGTTTACTTTCGCAACTCTTAAATTATTGAATGTGCTTATATTGAATGCTAAGGGGTCTTCTCAGGCCTCCATTGGTCTGGGTTTCCCGTCATGTCCGGGGCCTAGTCTCGGATCGTGACAAAACAGCATCAGGCTTCGTGATACTACTAACATTATGGTTGAAGTTAATCATGGAAGGGCTAAATTAGTGTATTGAGAGATAACTATTGCCTCTCATTATTGAAACTGATTCATTAACCATGATCCACATACTGGATGAAAGTTGGAAAATCCCCTAGTTTGTGACACTGGAGGTTAATTCTATTAACATGAAAAAAAAAGGGAGTCCCAGTCCAGTTTCTGCACATCCTAATAGAGGGAACACACTTGCAAATTTTTTTGTTAACCTAGTTGTTGATTTTACAGGGACATTCTAGATAGGCACATTTTAGGACATAAGAATATCACGAAGAACAATTATTAACTTAGATAAACAAAGCATCCCAAAGATAAGAAGAAGACAAGATAAAATATATACAATATGAAGTCTCAATCAGTGTTCACACCAGACATTGATACATAGGTTACAATACAGACAGTAATGGAATTTTCTTAGTTTTAGTTGATTATAATGTGGATTACTTTTTTGCCTAGTGTTTAAAAAGTTTTCATTTGATTTTCCATACCACTACACCTGGTGTGAGCTTGAGGTGTCCATAGTGGAGGTAAATCGAGGCATAAGGGCACCTTATACAATATGAAGTCTCAATCAGTGTTCTCTAAGTTTTGCAAGGTCACAAGCTTCTAGTATTATGCTAAACCTGGCATTTAATATATCCAATTGATTTTAGATGGTGATATTAAACTCCTTAGGGTTCAACCCATCGAAATCAAGCAGTAGACGAGATGATTCAAGGTCATATAGGTACAAGTTATTTTTGACCTCTTTGTGTCACACCCTAACTTATGGGCACAAATGGCACCTAATGCCAACTTATACCCGAGCCATCCCTTGTTTGGAAACTATGCTACTAGCGTAATACCAGCCATAAAATCAAGAAAATAAACAAGTATATCTTGGCTTAAAAATGAGTCATCGACCGACAAGGGCCCTGACAACATAATTTGTAATAAACTCAGCTAATCTCAGCAACATATAGAATAGAAACTAATCATGTGTGGGTCGACAAAGCCACCCTGATACCTACAATAACAGTACATATAAGAAAGATAAATAAGGGCCGACAAGGCCACCATGCTGACAATAATAGCATAACAAGGCCAATATGGACGACTAGAACATACCATGACATAACCCAAATCTGTAAGCCTCTAAGAGTAATATACTTGGTCGGGACAAGGCCTCGACCTACCCATCAGCTATCTACAGAAAAATACTAATAAACCTCTGAATCTAGAAACTCCAAAATAAGTGGAGCTGGCCAATCTGCTGGAACTCGACAATCCTACTAAGGAGGCTTGTTCACTTGTCTGTCGGGACATGCAGGCATGAGTGAAGCACCCCCAGTCTTAGAACATCAGTACAAAATAATGTACTGAGTATACAAGGTGTTGCGTCCTAACACATACGCAAATGTATGCGATCGTACAAGTAATATAGGATTGTAAGTCCACATATCATACCCACAGAGACTTGTCGATTAACTATTTTACAGAATTAAACTAGTTTTAATTATTTATTCAAGCATAAAACTCAAACGAGAATTTATAATTAACTAATCTAGAAATAAAAAGAAGAAGTTAACTAATGAACAATTAACCAAACAAAGAGCAGGGTTTTTTTACGTAATCAATGTGATAAAATCGATCTAGGATTATGGATTCGCTAACAATCATGTTGAGTAGTCACTTTCATTGATTTGTTTATTTATCTAGTTGTTAATTTCGAGGTTGATTTTACAACTATGATCTTCCGAGCCTCTAATTGCCTATCCAGAATAGCATCACAACTACATCGTTGAGCAGGGATGTGACATCTTATTTCAAACGCATTTATATATCTTCCCGTATAAACCAAACAAGGCGTTCTAGTTATATTCCTATCCTAGTCGCGAACCTACCCTTTACATTACAAAAGAGAGGCCTTGCTCCCTATATTCTTTGTTCTATCCCAATAATTCTTCTTCCGGGTTCACAAAGAGATTATAGATTTATTTTAATGGCTGCTAAGCATTAAAATAGTAAGCACAAGAATATAAGAATAACTAATATGATGAACAAATAATCAAATCAATCGTCTACTAAACAATCATGTAGTTATCTATCATAACCCTAGAACAAGAAGTTTAACTCCACATAGACATGGAGAAATTACAACAAATTATCTAAAGAAAAATGTAAAATAAATAATGAAGGAGAAGAAAAGATGAAACCAATATTCTCCGGCCTTCACGACGGCTCCTAGCTCTTCGTAGGTCAAAAGTTTTGAAAAAATGGTGATTTGAGGTGTATTTATAGAGTGGGAGGAAAATAATCCCTTTTCCTACTTGGATTTGGAGTAGAAAAAAGCTGAAATTTTTTCGGGTTAGGGCTTGGCGCGCCGCGCCACCATAGCGCCAACTTTAGTCTTCTGAAGTTTGGGGCCTGGGATGACGTGCCACTAATGCGCCAGCCACACCCATCAGTAGTTTGGGGGCTGGGGTGGCGCGCCAGCAATACGCCACAGCCCAGATTTTCTTCTTTTGCTCTCTTTTTCTCCCGAAACTTTGCTAACTCCTTTTCAATGCTTTTATTCTTCCATTTCAACTCTCATGAGTTGTTTTTCTCCATATTTTTCCTGCAAAGCATCTAATCACATATATTAGCTCATAATCAAGAATATGCAAATAATCATTGGGATATACATCTCTTTTTCCCTCAAAACAAGGCTAAAACATGGGTAAATGAGGCAAGCGGGCGTATAAATACGCCCAAGATCATAAGGCAACTGAATAAGTGAGCAGATATTATGTAATGCTAAAATTTAAACAGATAAGAGAGTCAAGATAATCTTAGCATACTTAGCTGCTCCTGAATCTATAAATAGTTGAGACTGATATCATAAGTACTGTAAATACTTAAATAGGGAGCCAGAGGTTATCCAGAGCGTACTTTCCTATTCTCGACTTACACCTTACAAACCATAACTAAATGAGCAGTTCACTTACCGTAATTGAGCTAACTAATATCATCAAATAATTAAGTACTTAGGGAAGATGATCAAGAATCATCATACTATAACCTAATTGCTCCTGACATAAATTATACAATAATAACCAAACAATAACCTAACTGGGCCGCCATAAGCTCGACAGGTACAAACAACAATCAATATAACCCAACCGGGGCCCCATAAGCTCGACATGTTCCACAAAAAGCTACATATCCCTATAAGAAACTGCATAGCCTAGTATGTAATCTATGTGGACTTCAAGGCAATACAATATCCCAAAGGCAAATAACAATAGCCCTTAATGCAACTTTATATTTGTATAGCCTTGAAGGCAACTGTATATCTGTATAACCCAAAAGGAAATATATCTTGCCCCCAAGGCACTTCATATCAAGCCCTTATGGCACATCATATAGCCCCAAAGGCAACTGTATATCATTTATGTATAGCCCCAAAGAAATTGTATATCGAGATAGCCTTGAAGGAAATTATTGGGCTCGTAGACCTCAATCTATCCTTCTTAGGAAACAGTGTACCTTGTAGGCCTCAATCTAGCCCCTTTAGGCAAAAATTATAGCCCATGAGTGAACACATTTTATTATAGCCCCTTAGGCAATTTAAATAGCATGTAGGCTCTACTATAGCCCTGTAGGCAATCAGAGTAGCTCGTAGGCTTCAACTTATCTTAATATCCCCTTAAACAACATGCATATATCTCCTAAGGCATTGGTCCTATCTTTGAAGCTCATTATGATAGCCTCAAGGGCAATAACAAACAATCAAATGGCCCAAAGATAAATAATATATTTATAAGTGACCTACATGAATAATCTCTAAGTTATATCTAAGCTCGAAATCACTATTAATATAATACAAATACCCACGAAGGATGATATATCAAGTCAAACAGCCAACCAAATTAATAAGGCTACGAGTAATTCATCTACAACAGCTAGCTTTATCATTCTTTAGCTTTAAGGGACTTGCCAGATAAGGGAATAGCCTTAGCATATTTTTTTCCATTGACTTCTAGCGAGATAACACCAATTCAAAATTTCTATGAACGACTCTACGGCGTCACACTAGACTCGAAGTCTATAGAAGCTATAACCAATCACATTTCTTATGTTCTAAGCATCATTTACGCCTCAAACATCATTCTCAACTAGACCCAACGAACTATACAATAAGAGTTTTGACTTAGACAAATCTCTTCCCCCAAGGTTCACTCATACTAAACCTTAGATTTAATGCAAAGTGAACACACCAACGCACATAGCCCCAAAGGTAACCACTCATAGTCCTGCAGGCAAATAGTAAAGCCACAATCCACTGGAGTATATATTTTCTAATTTATAACTAGACACGATATAGCGAATATGAGTCCCTAACAAAGAATTACTAAGATAACACATAATAAAGCAACCCCAATTTGAGATATCTACGGGTAGTTTTCTAATAGCACACCATAAGAGGAATACAATAATATACTCATCCAAAAGCTCTACAAATATCTCTTTTAAAATACGCTAAATTTGGAACCTCTAAAATTAAGGAATCATGAAAAAAGAGAAAGGAATAACTTTTACATACCTCGAGATCTTCACAGATATGATAAATTTGCGAGTTTCGAACGATCTCAAGAACATTGTTCTCTTTTTGTGCTTTAAATACCAAAATTGGGGAAACTCAGCTACTAATTAAATTTAATCTCAATGGAAATTCCTTCCATCGTGATCTGGTATTTAATACATGTTGCTCGCATAAGATGTTACTTAATTAAAGCACTGGAAAGTTATATGTATAGTAGTAAAGTGACGGTGAAAAGGTGGAGAATAATTAAGCACTATGCACTTTTAGTATAAATGTATGTATGTGTCGATGGTATATATCTTTTATATAAAGTGCACCTTATGTCTTAAGGTGAAAAAGGTAAGAAGGCAGCAGTAGGTTCCTTATAATTTATAAAGAAATATATTGGTTGGACCACCTGTCTCATTACCTCAATATTTCCCCATATGCATATGTTTGCATGGCATATTAAAAAAGGTAAATTCCAACTTATTATACCATTAGTAAATTATTTATAGCTTTTAGTAGAAATCTCCAAGAGATAAAAGGTTTAAAGTATGGAAAACTAAACTCGAAGACCTTTAATTGGATAGGTAATAGGCTTTCTAACTCCTTGTAGATCAGGAGATATGCGCATTTCAAGTCAGACCACGTACGAGATTATTGATGTACTTGGATTTTAGGAACTTTTGATGCTTTTTAACAAAGGATTTGTAGTTCTTAAGTGTTTTGTGTGTTATGATGGTATTTTTGTGTATGTGCAGGAAAACAAGGTGCATGAGCAAAAGTTGAAGTTTTGAGCTGAAAATGACTAAGGGTTGATCTGTAAAACAGAATGATGGACCGTGGAATCAATCCACAGACTGTCTTGTTAATCGTGGATAGGTATCTAAAGCTTTGAAGGTTGGCTTTTAATTGACGGCTCATTTGACGTACCCTGAAACCAAATAATGACTCATCATGTTACTTGTGGAAAAGGATCTGCAAGGTTACAAGTTGGTCTCAAGTTGATGACTCGATTGACAGCCTGTGAAATCAACGACGGATTCATCCTGTTATTCGTAGAAGAGTTTCTATAGAGGTATAAATTGAGTCTTCATTCTACGAGCCTTTTGACGGACCGTGAAACCAATTCACGGGTCCATCATGTCACTCGTCGACCAAGGTTCTGAGGAGAATTATTTTTGGTCTCAAACCACAGTTCAAGTTGACGGATCATCAAAGGAGTTGACAGACCGTGGAATGACCCATAAGAAGCTGCAGTTCCGAACATGATTAAGCAGAATGACGGTTGACTCTCAACTTCCATGACCATAATTCTGAATGATGGACCGTGGAGTGCTGATGTGGCCAAGTTTTTCTAGTTTGTTTAGGATAGGATTTTATGTTTATAAATTCTTTTCTTAGGTTTTATTTTTGAGGTTACTCATTATTACGCATTAGTTACGATTATTACTCACATTTTAAGTAGATACATGATATTGTTGATTTGTTCTTGGTTCTTGGAGACTTTGCTAATACTTTGATCATTGATTTGATAATACAATTCTGTTTTTACTATTCTTCCTTTGTAAGTTGGTTATTATGGATTCTTCTACATCTTTTGATATGATTCTTGCAAGGATGAGTAGCTAAATACCATAGCTAGAGTTGTGGAAACCATGATGGAATAACAAATATAGGTTGAATATAATACTGATTCTTGAACGGTGATTGGTATGTGTTATTAATTCCTTCACTTTAATTGATTTTTAGCAGTTGCAAACGTTAGAAATCACCATAAATCTTAACTTGCTTGATAAAAGAAGTATAAATTAGGAAAAGAGATTAACAACGGATATTTGAAGCTTCTAATCTTCATCTAATGACTTGAGTGGTCAATCCAAAATGCATGTCAAAGTTTACTCAATAAACACTCAAAGGCCGAAAGCATTTAGAGTGATATTTATCTCGGAAGACTTTAGATGAATCTTAATCGTTAGTTATGAATGTATAACATCGAATAGATCACCAATAAAATAAACCTGCTAAAGTTACAAAATCACGGGAAATACAGTCCTAGTTTCTTCTCACATATTGATTACAAAATACATTCTTAAACATTGGTTACTGATAACTACAAATCTTGAATTCTTTTACTTTTAATGTCAAACCCCCATTGAAATATCGAATATTGATTGAATAATCACTATTGACGTATCTTTTGCCATGTTTTCTATGGATTTGACCCCAATCTTGTTTGGATTCTGTCATGACCCGATTTCTCAGGTCATGATGGCACCTACAACCCCCAAGTAGGCAAACCAATCCCCGTAGCTTGGAACGTTTAGTAATGGGCTACTACCTAACCAAAACACACAATAAGCAGAAATAGCGGAAGCAGAGTGTAAAGGTAGACAAAGCGGAAGCAAAACTCAAATATATACATAAAGAAAACTACACCGACCCCAAGACTTAGTATCGATAGTACATAAGCTTCTAATAGAGTACAAGTGCTAGAAGTAACAAAATACAATACAATTTGTCTCCGAAAGTACAAGGAGTAACAGTGCCAAAAGATGAGATACGGCCAAGCCCTGACCATCAGGCGCTCACCCTAATCTATAATATCCATAATCTGCACGAGTCTCCAACGCAATCAAGGGCGAAAGCTCAACTAATATCTGCATAGAAAATGCAGAAATGTAGTATGAGCACCAAAACAACAGGTACTCAGTAGGTATCATCGGCCGACTGAGCGCATATAAGATCTAAAAATAGGAAGTAACAGATAGCAAGAAAGCAGTCACTGAAGCAATAAAGGAAGCACAAGGAGATAGCACAGAGGATACAATTACACAGAATCACAGGTGAAGGAAAGCAGAACGCACCTGGGGTCCTTGCACAACAATACAAGTAAGTAAAGAGAGAGAGAGAGAGTTGAGAAAATGGCGGTATACCGGTAACCTCAAGTAAAGGAAAAGGACGCAAAGCAGTCTAACATACTCAAAGTGGAGTCAACAAGTATAAGGAAATCATAACACCAATCCAATCACATGATAGTATAAACAAGAGTTCACCCCACAAGTACAACCCTAGGATGGAATAACTAACCCACAACAACCAAGATATGCCACTCAGCTCTCGACAATAAAAGAACCAGAATCTCATACTCTACTCAGAAGGCCACACAAAAGTTCCTCAATGAGATAGGACTTCCCTAGCCCTCTCAATAATCAGAAATCCCATAACCGAAGCCTCAACAGGCTAACCATCACTAGTCCTTCGATAATCGAGTGCCAAGACAATCTCTAAATAAAGACAGGAGTAAATATATTCTACCTACAGTCCCAACGGCCGCCCATACAACTGAGGAACACAATCAAGTGAAAATAAACCCTTCAGTCGCCCATACAACCAGAGCGTACACTGAACACACAGCAAACAAGGGTGGAATCCGAGTGAAATATGCATGATGATGATATGATGGAACCGGTAATAGTAACTCTGTATGCACCTCTCCCGGCACGCCCGGCTCACCGGCAGGAGGACCCATGGTGGGTCATGCCTGCTATACCTCATCCTACACCGTATACCCCTCCTCTGGCATGCTCGACCCTTTGGCCAGGTCCTGGAATGGCAAGGCTCATAAAGGTCCCTGACCATATACAGTAACAACCACGAAATCTCAGAGAATCAAAACCTCAAAGTACATGACCGGAATTGAACCGGGTCTAAAACAATAGTAGTAATCTTGAAGGACCCTCTCAAAGGGTGCCCAAAGTAATACTCGGGTCTAAATTAGTGATCAAAGTCTCAGTAACCCTCTCCAAGGGATGCCTGAAGTGTGGCCGGGTCTAAAACTGTAGTAAATCAAGTCCAGTGCTCCACCCGCCAGAGACTAGTATCAGTAATAAAATAAAGTTTGGTGATTTGCCCGACAGAGACTAGTACCAGCAGTCTAATCAGTGCAAAATCATCCAAAATCCCCTTTTCTATCATGAACCGTACCAAAAATAGGCCCCCGGGGCCATGCAAGATTTGGAAAACCGTCTGTAGTGGCTCGCAGCCAACCGTCTATATGCTTGCACACAAATATAAAATTAGCCCACTGGCTCACAACAATTTCTAACAGCCCTGCACAGGCCTAGCAGCTACTCAGCAGACATAACCAGCCTAAAAGGATCATCTCTATGTCTGGGACTCGCGGGCATTTCCCAAATAACCCACGATCTATGTTCCAAAGTCAATACAAGGCCGCATAGGACCACAAGGGTAATATACAATACTACGCGAATACTACAAGCAACGTATGAATTAAATGGACGAACAAAGAAGACAAGGTCTGGGGTACCAACCTATAACAGCCCACCCAAGGATGCTAATTAATACAGTTATAGCCTATATACGCAGAGTCTAGATAGAGAAATCCATAACCTACCTGTCATCTGATTAATAGCTGCGGGGACGGCAGCGTCTGGGCTCAAACTGCTCCGGGAAGCTCCAATTTGCAAAACTAATATCAAAACAGTAATATATACGTCAAAATTAGACTAACAATACCCATAATTCCATAAGCACAATCGGGTCGAAATTTGGGTCACAATTGGGCCCGTGGGCCCTATAACCCGAAACCGGAAACGAAAACCACACTTGTGTTCCTTACCATCACGGGAACGCATGCCCAAAAATTGAGCAAAAACGGACAACAAATGGGGCACAAAACAGCCCGTTAAAGCCAAGAATTTAAGATGGAAATTTTCAAGAAATAACCGGAAATTGGACAAGAAAGCTTACCAAAAGAACATAAATTAAGGCCAACACGGGTAATCTTTCAAGCCCACTTGCATGCACAAGCTGGAGGGGTAGAATCTACACAATATTCCAAGCTTGGGTCATGAGCATCAATGGAGGTTTATGCAACAATGGAGGAAATTGGTTTTGGGAAGAAGAGGGATACCAATAATCTAAGGATCACGAATTATCGATGAACAATTGACCTCCTCAAGGTTAGGACTGAAATGGAGCAATTTAGAGAGTTATTTAGGTGCCAAGGAGTTGAGGGAAATGAAGGAAAATGGCTGGAAAATGAAGGCCAAGGAATTATATAGTTGTTGGTCGTTGGTCAGCGCTATCGCGCTAAAGGAGAGTGATCGCGCTGAAGGAAAAGTCCCAGACCAGCGCTATCGCGCTACAGGAGCGCGATCGCGCTGAAGGGAAAAACTCAAACCAGCGCAATCGTGCTAGAGGAGCGCGATCGCGCTAAAGGAGAAATCACTGGCCAGCACTATCGCACTAAAGGAGAGCGATCGCGCTGAAGCCCACTTGAACCACAAAAAACCAGCAACAGCTAAAACTTCTACGGGGAATTCCGGGCACAATTGGAACCCGATACTCAAAAACCAATAGAGCTATTAGAGTGTAAACGATATTCCAGACTCAACAGAATCGACAAAACTTCCATAAGAGGTCGTTTCAGAAGAATGTTGACCCAAGTCAACACTAGATAACGCCAACCAAACATCCAAAATGAGCCCGGCTCATTCGGAACCCGAACCAACCACCTACCTAACCCAAACTCGGCATTTCAGAGCTAACGGCGCTGATAGACTTCCCATCTGAGGTCGTCTTCTCTGAATGTTGACCAAAGTCAACCAAACCAGCCCAACTGGCCTGAAAACACAGAACGAGAGAGAATTCTAAGCTGAAAATCTCCCGAATCCTGACCAAAGGTCCCTCTAGACCAAAGTCCATGCTCTGGAGCTAATGGAACTATCGGAATCCAATTTTGAGCATGTTCATCAATAATGTTGACTGGAGTCAACAATTTCAAAAGCTAAAAGCTCTAAAATAAGGAATGGACAAAAAGACCAAGCAAATGGCTCGGGCACCAAAATACCGATCCCAGCAAGCCATAAATGACTTGGCGCCGCTATAGGCAAGCTCTAACGGTACAAAGAAGGCGAAAATGCATAAATGACCGAAAGGGTCATTATAGATTCTATATTTGAACCTAGATCACTTTATATTTTTGGAGGTATAATTTGAGAATATCAAATGTTGGCACCGTTGTCGGAGAATATATTTTAGAATTTGTCTATTAGTGTGTTATTCTACTTGTACTCCATATTTCTTATTTTACTTTATTATTATCGGTTTTGTTTTTCTACAGGGGTAATGGCTAGAAATCATGAACTCCTTGAGGGTGTTGAGCTAACTGAGGCTCAACGTACTGCAGTCGCTACTGCTGCAGCTGATCCTACTGCAGTTGAAGCCAAAAATCTACATTGCACTGCTAAAACTAAGGCTAAAAACCAACACCTAGCATTAGCATCCAATGCTACTCGTAACCTGTGGAACTTACCCCTAGCAACCCCCACGTAGACCAGTGCAAAATATACATCAAGAGAAGGATATTGACGTGGATATAGATGGGTTTGTTGGTGCCATATGACCACCACCACGGTGAAAATGCTAAGTTTTACATCACCAGTACCATGATGCACTAGCTGACTGTAAAAGGGTTGTTTGGGGGTCTACCTCATAAAGATCCAAACCAACATCTTAAGAACTTCATTGAGATATGAAGGGCGTACAGGCTACCAGGAATCTCCCAGAAAGCAATCAGTCTATGGCTTTTCCCTTTCTCATTAATGAGGGAGCCTACTACATTGTTGGGAGAACTACCAGATAACTCCATCACCATATTGGGTCGAGTTGAAGGACCTGTTCCTTGAAAGATTCTTCCTACCATCCAGGATGCTACAACTGCGAGATGAGATTAATAACTTCTGACAACTGCTGGAAGAAGCACTGCATGAGACCTGGTTGAGGTTTAAAAAAAAGATTGCCTAAATCATAATTTCCTGAACAAGTGCTCCTTGAGGTTTTCTATAGATTGTTGTACAGTCAACAAGTCGGTGGCTGATAACATAGTAGAAGGTACTTTGATGTGGAATACATATACTGAGGCTAGTGAGTGCTAGATAGACTGATTAAGACAAATTAAGCTTGGCACCAAAGAGTGCCAAACATTCTTTAAACCAGACTTTGAGGGCATCAGTCACAGGTGCCTCTGCTTCTACTGATACCATGGGAGCTACACCTGCAGCCCCGGCTTCGACACTGAAAACCGGTGCTTAGGTGCCACTGGTAAGTTCTTGCCTCCCACGTCTTGATATTTGTTTAGTGCATTGGGGACAATGCATAATTTTTTGTAGGGTAAGGGTTGTGTTCGTGTCCATCCTTAGGTTTTTCTTGTAGTGTTCTTTTCCCAATGATGTTTTATTTCTGTTAAACCAACATGCTTAGAATATAATATGTGTTTTATTTTGTGAATAGGTAGAAGAAAAATAGGAAGACTTAGGCACTGTAAAAAAATGTAGCAACTTGGCACACTTGAGCATTTGTGTTTATGAATTTGATATCCCTCCAAATTTTAGAATGTGTTTCATTGCTTTGATATGCTGACCTGTTTGGCTCAGTTTTTGACATTGTGGTCATTGGTTTTGATGATTGTCACTAACTAAATAACTAATAATTGATAATAGAACCACATGTCATGTGTGTGAGGTATTCTTATTGTGTTTTTATGTTATGTGTACAATCTAGAACTTGCCTGATTAGTCTTGCTACTGTCATAGAATAGATTAGTTAGGAAAGGATCATAGGCCTTCTTTGTTGATGTGACGCCATTTTACGTCACTTTTGACTCCTTTTTACTAAGAACAATCGTGCGTTTTCAAGCAACCGTTGTTGTTTTTGATGTTTTTATGTTGTATTTGTAGGAAATGGAAACAAACACGGAAACGGACGGAAATACGAGAAAAAGAGGATTCTGCCTAAGAGTGACGGCCTGAGTGACGGTCCGTAAAGGAGGCGGCACCACTGCCTAGCAGTGACGGTCCAGGCAACGGTCCGTCAGCCTGGCCGTCAAGTTAAGGCAGTGGCATTAAGCGGTTGCCCGCGTTTTGGGGATTCCTAGCCCGTTTTGGATTTGGCTTCTATTACTCCTATAAATACCCTATGATAGGTTTATTTTAATAAATCATTCACCCATTAGTGAAAAACACGTTTTTAGTTATTTTGGAGAGCAAACAACACGGTTCATTTGTATTGAACTCGTGTTCTTGATTCGTTCGTGAGTTCTTGGTATTTCTTGTTCTTGGATATTGGAAGATTGATTGTTTCATTATATTGTAAGACTTTTCTTCCCTTTATTATGAATACAACTATTTTCTCTTCTTCTTCGAGCATGAGTAACTAAAACTCCCGCAACTAGGGTTGTGGGAACCATGGCTAAAGTAGCGATATAGATTCCGGGTAGCGACGGGTTCAATTTACATGTAGTCACGTTGTTAATCATACTTTATGTCACGTTTTCTAGTGGTTGCAAACATTAGAACATGCCTAGGTTTAATTTGCTTGAGTAAAGAGATTAAAACCGGGAAAACTTGATTAACAACAAGGATTCGAGACTACTAACTCTCGTCTAATGATTAATGCCGTAACTGGATTAAGCTACTTGATGTTAGGATTGAAAGCTAAAAAGCACATCTTTTCGAGGTCGAGAGAATAGAAAAGGAAATTTGTTTATTTGGTCGAGAGACGTTTAGACGATACAATTGACGCAATCACATCGTGACACGCATGTAGAAAGAACCCTGTTAAGCCTAGAATCGACATTGTTACAACGCCATGGTGAACTCATCCCTAGTTCATTCTCTCCTACTGATTATTCTCTTACATTATTGTTGCTTTTGTTCACGTTGATTACAAAACCCCCCTTTTTATTTATTGGAAACGATTGACAACTAGTTACATAATTCACTAAAGTCTTAATCTTCACCATATTCTCTGTGGGATTCGACCCCAACCTTAGTTGGGTTCTATATTTGACAGTGACCGCTTACGCTTCGTAATTGAAGTTGTAATTTGGGCGTATCAATTATAATCCACTCAGAGCTAAAAAGATCTACCAAATTATGTATGTAGTCCCTAGATTCTGATTTGAGCCTTAGACTTTTTTTACTAGCCAAACTGTCACCCCATCATTTTGCAAGTAATCCCTATTTTAACCTCAGCCCCTCCTTAGATACTAGGCTTCAATTTAAGCAAAGCGTCTAAGTTGAGGGTGGATGATGTTTGGGAAAATATAGCAGAAAGTTGGGTATGAAAAGAAAGGAACTAGTCTGAGAAAAAAAGGTATGGTATGCTTGAAAAAGAAAAAAAGAAAAAAATCCATAAAATTGCAAGAAAAAAAGAAAGATAGTCATGTGTTAGGAAATAAAACCATACCCGAGTTAATTTGAAATAAATAAGGGAAGGGATGAGACGGGATGAGAACAAAATGAAAAATAGTGTAGTTTTCAAAGAGGATTGAGTCACTTATCCAAATTTACCATACCCTTTTTCTAAGCCTACATTAAAAGCCAAACAAAATCCTATAATAATCCTAATTCGACCATCCAATGACAGAAGCATAAAAATAAGGGCAAGTCTATGGTATGTATACGTGTAATATTTGAATTTCTTTGTGAGTGTGAGAGCACTTATTTATATCATCCCATTTTTACTTTGATATATGTGTGTAGGACGTTTCTTTGCTTTGTGAGAGAACTAGGGTGATGTTGTCTAATTGCTAGTTGTAAAGGTTGTGTATCACTAGTGTATGCATAGTCGTCTATCAATAATATAATATCAGTCTTTGATCCTTCCGTGTTGGGTTGAGATGCTTTGAATGTGCTTATCTGCTTTGAAAGAAAGGGAGCGTTGAACTTGTGGAATGTGTGTTGCTAAGTGCTCATATAAATGATGTAGACTTCCTAGTTTTCTAAGGCCTAAGCATCGTGATAGTAAAGTCTTGTGTAGTTGCTTGAGGACAAGCAAAAATTCTAAGTTAAGGGTATTGATGCTCCAAGATTTCACGGCACTTTCAATATTTTTTAACAAATGATTTTGTAGTTCTTAAGTCTATTTTTGTGTGATATGATGGTATTTTTGTGTATGTGCAGGAAAATGAGGTGCATGAGCAAAAGTTAGAGTTTTGAGCTGAAAATGACTAAGTGTTGATCCGTAAAAGAGAATGATGAACCATGGAATCGATCCATGGACTATTTTGTTAATCTTGGACAGGTATCTGAAGCTTTGCAAGTTGGGTTTCAATTGATGGCTCATTTGATGACCCGTGAAACCAAATGATGACTCGTCATATTACTCATGGAAAAGGATATCCAAGGTTACAAGTTGGTCTCAAGTTGATGGCTTGGTTGATGGCCCATGAAATCAATGGCAGACTCGTTATGTTATTCATAGAAGAGGTTCTATAGAGGTACAAACTGAGGCTTCATTCTATGGGCCATTTATGAAACCAGTTCACAGGTCCGTCCTATCACTCGTTGACCAAGGTTCTGAGGAGAAGTATTTTTGGTCTCAAATCACGATTCAAGTTGACGGATCGTCAGAGGAGTTGATGGACCATGGAATGACCCATAGAAAGCTCTAGTTCCATACTTGATTAAGCAGAATGACGGTTGACTCTCAACTTCCACAGACCATAATTTTGAATGACGGACCGTGGAGTGATGATGCAGCCAAGTTTTCTTAGTTTAATTAGAATAGAATTTTATATCTCTAAATACTTTCCTTAGATTTTCTTTTTAAGGTTACGTATTATTATGCATTAGTTACTAGTATTACTCACGTTTTGAGCAGATACACGATTTTGTTGATTTGTTCTTGGTTCTTGGAGACTTTGCTACTACTTTGATCATTGACTTGATAATACAATTCCATTTTCACTATTCTTCCTTTGTAAGTTGGTTATTATGAATTCTTCTACATTTTTTGGTATGATTCTTGCAATCATGAGTAGCTAAACACCATAGTTAGGATTGTGAGAACCATGATAGAATAACGAATGTAGGTCGAATATAATAGTGATTCTTGAATGATGATTGTGCATGTATTATTAATTTATTCGCTTTGATTACTTTTTAGTGATTGCAAACATTAGAACTAGCCATAAATCATAACTTATTTGATAAAAGAAGTAGAGATTAGGAAAAGAGATTAACAACTGAGATTTGAGACTTCAATCCTCATCTAATGACTTGAGCTGTTACAAGGATAGTCAATCCAAAATCATGATGAAGTTTACTCGATAAACACTCAAAGGCCAAAAGAATTTAGAGTGATATTCATCTACTTGGTCAAAAGATTTTAGGTGAACCTTAATCGTCAGTTTTGCATATATAACAGTGAGATAGATCACCAATAAAATAGACCTGCTAAAGTTACGAAATCATGAGGAACACCGCCCAGTTTCTTCTCACATATTAATTACAAAACACATTCTTAAACAATGATTACTGGTAACTACAAATCTTGAATTATTTTACTTTTCATGTCAAACCATCCCCAAAATATCGACTACTAGTTTAATCACCACTATTGACGTATTCCTCACCATATTTTCTGTGGAATTCGATCTCAACCTTGTTTAGATTTTATATTTGAACAACAACCGCTTTATATCTTTTCATAGGTGTAATTTGGGCGTATCAGTTATTTCAAATACTTCAGCGTAATGAAACCTTCAACTAGAATTATTATTTCAAGGATCCCTTTTGACTTCTAACTTTAATCTAACACTTCAAGTGACCTAATATAGGTGTTTGTTAGTATAATCACCCATTTGCAACTACTCTCCCGGCATCTCATCAACGGGTGACGTATAATGATAAGATTAGACTTGTAAGTCTTCGATGGTCTAATTCAAGTACTCCGAATGTGTGGGGTATTACACTTTATCCGTAACTATTGGTGTAAATTTGAGATCTAAAGGTCCAACGGCTAAGAATTTTAAATCTGGCATTAATGGTGAAAATAAGAAAGATAGCATCGGAACTCAGCTAGCAAAAAAAGAATAAAGCACAGACTAACCTTTGAAGACCTCAATCTTGAAAGTTCTCAGAGGTAACTCCAACTCACTTTATCATAAGCTAGCTAAACTCTGACATCTGAAATAAGGATGAATGACTTGACATGTGCAAAGCACTAACAGAAAAAGTAAGGAAAGAATTTGTTCTACTCACCAGAGTTCCACCGGAGAAGGAAAGCCACATCAACTAGCACCTCGGAGTTCAAGAGACCCATGGCACAGACATCGACGATGCTCAGATGAAGATGAAGAGGCGAATGAATCTAGAGTTTGCTTGAGTTCACATTTTTAGTTGCGTAATCTAAACTTGGGTCATTTATTTGGGCCTCTTGTACTTTGTTTTTGATGTAGATTGGACTTCGGTCCATAACATTTTTCCATTTATATTATGGCCTTTGGCCACTTTTAATTTTAAAAAATTGGATACTAACACAAATAGGCTACTCTATTGTCTAGGAAAAATGTTATGTTGAACGATATTTGAGTAGTGTCACATGCCTGAAATTTGACTCTGGGCTCAAGGCAGATTTTTGTCAAATTGGAGACCGTTGCAAGCTATCCCCCAGCGTGATGGTGAGCTTAACCTGGGGAGAAAGACTAGTGAAAGGTGAACTGAGAAGTACCCGGCCACAAAATCTCTTTTTACCCGATTGTCATGCCACCACAATGAGAGTTTACTTTATTTCTCCAATAATTATTATTTTTATTAATTAAGAAATTGAGTTACGCGAATACGAGATGGGGTATGTACTATGCTACAATGGTTCGTTCTAAATACGGGGTACCGGACACATCGCAATTTATTTTGGGACATGACATCACATGTATGTCATGTATATAATACGTATACATGTGACATACATTGGACATACACACAAAATACAGTCATTCCACCGCTACTAAACCGCCACAAAAAACTAGCATAGTTACCATATGTTCCTCCATTAGAATGTATAAATTATTTTCATACAAAAAAAAGAGAAAGAAGATTTCAGAAAATTCTGTCGTTTGTCATTGTTCAATTGTTGGATATCAAAATCAAAAATTTTGAATGCTAGATCGAGTTTTGAAGTCGGGGACTTTGCGTAATCATTTGATTTTAACCTTGAGTTACTGTGCAAATTGAGATTTAGAAGAAAAAAAAATTGGGTAGCATTGTTGAGTATATGAAAAGTTTAGTTTGAAAGTCTCATATTTTAAACATCCGAGATTTGAATGTGTTTGGACTTGAGAAACTCATTTCTAAGTTTAATCCAACCATTGTTTGCTGGTTTTGTTATTTGGAAAACGAATTTAAGAAGAAAATGTGATTTTCATTAAAAGTTTTGAAGCTCGAAAATCAAAACCTAAATATAAAAAATCAAATTCTGAAAATTATTGCTCTTACTCGTTTGGGTATGCTGAAACTACATGAGAAAGAAAGAGAAATTAGGAGGGAATAGTTATATATATATATATATATTTATGTGTGTGTGACGTTATATTTTCTATTTGATTTTGTGAAGTTTAAAGGGATTTTTACATAAATGATTTCTTCTAAATCAATTATTATCCTTATTTGAGGTACTTTTATTTTATTACAGATTATAACCTACTTTTATCCTTAATAGCTTGCCTCTTTATCTGACCTATGTATTGTATTGTCTTCTCCACCTCTATTATCTTCTCCACAATCATCCATGCCACATCTTCGACTCTGACAGTCACCACACCCACCTACACCGCCTTCTTCTCCTCCACACCACCACCATCACAAGAACCTCCGGATCCACCCGTTCAACTCCAACCTTTGATGAACCAGACCTTCTCTTCTTTCTTCATTTATCAGTGCGACACCAAAAACGCCATAAACTTCGGTGAAATGGAGACCCAGAAGCTATTAGCACCAAAAATCATGGTCAAACGATCTTCAATTTAAGGATCTCTTTGTTTGGCCAGATCTGGTGGAATCATCGGGAAAGAAAAAGGGAAAGATAGGTCGGAGAAGAAGGCGGTGATCATAGTACTGTGGTTGTCGTGGTGTTATTCTTTTTGCCGAAGTGTTGTTCGTTTCACCGGAGATGAAGTTGGAGAAGAAAGGAGTTTATTGACGATGGACAATTTCGTCCAGATCTGCCCATTTCATGAAGGGGAGGAGGTGATTTTATTGGTTTTTGTTGTTCGTCGGAGGAATTTACCGGAGGAACATGGCGTATCTTTTAGTAAAGGAATGGAAGAGAAAACGGAGAAACAGGAGGCGACGATCTTCGAAATTGAGATGACAGGTAGACGGTTTGGAATGGTCGGAGCTACTGGTCGTCCAACGATAGTATAGTGGTGGTGATTCGCCGGAGAGGAAGAGTTGAAACTTTTTAAAGTTGTATTAAAGTTGTATTAAAACTATACTAAATATAAATGATAGTTGTAATACAATTTGAATTCAATATTATACATTGTTATGAATTCGATAGTTGTTATTTCAGAACAAATATAATACATTTCTAACAACATAAACTAATTTAAATAGTACGCAAATATTTGAAATTCACATATAATACTTATAATACATTTGTATTAAAAATGTTTTAGTTATGTATTCACCACGTGCATTGAAACATGCCTATAATATGTATAATATATCGAATTCAAAATGTATTACAATTATTGTTTATTTTTTTCTTTTATTAATAATGTTAAAAACGTATTATACTTGACTTTCAAACATTCAAATACTATTCAAATTAATTTATGTGTTGGTATATTAAAATTGTGTTACAAATGTGTTATATATGTATTTAGCTGATTTTGCTATTTTTGGTAAGAAAAGTAAGGTTATAATCTGTAAGAGTAAAAGTTATATTATAATTCGTAAATAAGATTTTATAATACATTATCTACGTAAAAAGACTAGTTTAAATTACACATTCAACCCAAATAAAATTGGATCCATACAAGAGATTGGACTTGAAAAAATCCAATTAGATTTTATGTGTGGCGTTATCTCTCTTTTTTAAAAGGACATGACAAAAGATTGCATGAAAATAAAGTGAACAGCATTTTTTCGTCTAGGATGCAAGACGACGGAATTGCCACCACCAAACGAGTGCCAGTTGTTGACACCTTTTTTGTGTTGTTGCGTTCCATTTCAGTAGACACGAAATTTTTTAAAACAAAAAAAGATTATTTTTTAACATAATCTAAAATAAATATTTTTGTGATTATATATCATTTAAAATAAAATATTAAATTTAAATTATTTATAAATACTGCAATAAAATATGGCATGCTTTTTGAGATAAATTTAAAAGAAAAATATATGACACAAAAATTGGGAGGGGTGTGAAGTGGTGGGGTAGGACCGTAGGAGGATAGTCATTTATGAATTTAAAAATCTACAATTAATAATGACCAGCTCAATTGCTGTCTTATTCACCATTTGTTTTCATAAATAAACGTCTCTTTTTCCAATTTACAAATACAACTATGAAAGTGGGAACCTGTTTAATGGCCCTTTTTCTCTGCCTACCAATGAATGAATCCCCAATTTCTCCCTCCCTCCCTATATATGTCCATAAAAGAATTTCAACTTCCTACCTACAGCTCATTTATAATATATCTACCTTGCCTGCTCACCCTCCACGGTTACAACAAAACCCAAAAGAAATAATAAAAACTTGAGATGGATTATTTTTTCTTTCCAATATAATACACAAAATAAAATAACTGAATCCCCCTACATTACCGTTGTGCACCGGGGACCTTGGATTCAATCCGGGTCTTGATAGGCTTCAGTTTTAGCCCCATGCTCTCCGGAGAGAGAAGCTCGGGCGCGATACAAAATGGACTAAGAGGACTCCTTGGGCTGCCACTGAACTGGTTAGGTCTGTATAGTCCATATCCCATGAGGAAATACTCCATTGGTATCAACATCGCATGTGGCTGTTCTTCTGTCACCATTGATCCACACTCCTGTACCTGCAAATTGCAATCACAACCCCATACCTTTCGTCAACAACACCATTCCCTATATTAATTCAGTATTTACTCAAAGTATATAAGATCTACAACTCAACACAAGACCCAATGCCTATGCCAAGTAATACATCAGCATTTAAAGTAGAATATTATTAAATAGGTACATTACTTCAATCATGACACTAATGCACCTTTTCATGAACGTGCACATCATTTTATTCAGGTATACACTACAAACAGCTTCTTGCCTAACCGGCCAAACATCACAGAAATGGAAATTAGCCAGCCATACTTAACTTTTAGCCAGAAAAGGAATACCATTATATGGAAATATCGTGTTGTTAAAGATCAAAGTGAAAGAAAGCATACCTCCACTAAGGCACTGAATCTTCTGTCTAATTTAGCAGTCATGTGGAGAGCCTCTGAATGGAAAGGAGAACTATCCCCAACAAATATGAGGGTTCGACATTGTAGTTTCTTCAATCCTTGTGTGATATCCGGTCTCCTGCTCATTTGCAAAACCACTCTTAGGGATGTCTAATTTTGTGACTATTCGAAACAACACATTGCTATCTATACTTCATGCAGGGAGATCAAGTTTCCTACCCGTCAATAGCTTGTAGAAACCGTAAAATGTTTACGCTCTGCCTCTCATCTAGCAACTGAAAAGATAAGAAAAACACCCAAATACAACAGTTATAGAAGAATCAAGATCTGCAAAGCAATAATCTAAGGAAGGTAGAAGAAGAATAAAATTGACTAACTTCTGCAAACTAATTATCGGAGGAGAGAGGCACTTACTCTTCTGCATGCTTGAGCTATATCTGATTCTGGAACTTCTGCAGTGCCACGAACCTCCTGATAAAATTAAAGCAACCTCCTTATTCAATCTGATCAGTACAAAAAGGCAATAGACATGAAGGAGGAAAAACAAATAATAGAACACAACACGTACCTTGCTGAAGTAACGGTATAGTAAGAAGTCTTTCAGCAGACCACACATTCCATAGAAGTAAAGTAAATTCGACATGACCTGCAGTTGAACAATTATCTCAACTTCTATAGAATGTATTTTCTTCTCATTTGAGAAACGGTAAAAGAAAGATACGAAATATTTACCTTATTATAAAACCATTCACTCCAAGAAGGTGCTCTGCATAGAGGGGAAACAAGAATCAAACCAAGAACACGCTCCCTATGTTTTATCTGCAATATAAGATACATGTTAGTGAAATAGATGATCGACCACTAAGAGGAGTATCACATGGTCAGTTTTGAAAAACAAACTTACCGCGAATAAGGTGAGTATATAAGCACCAGCCGTTACTCCCATACACATGACTGACCGAAGCCTGAAAACAGCAAGAAATGTTGCTTAAAAAAATTCCTCCTTTTTTTTTCCCCTGGAAGAGTCCTTGCTTAAAAAAAAACCTACCAAGAAAGGGCTCACAAAAAGCAGAAAACAGATCTGTAACAAGTTACAAGAAAAGAAACAGCATTTCCAATCCTTGTATAATCATAATTAAATATATAGAGTAAATGAAGCACGAGAAATTACCCAAAATAGTTGAGAACCTCAACTATCTGATCTGCCAAATCATCCACTGAAGGTACAGGATCCTCTGGACAAATTGCTGCAGCTCCCAACTGCAAGAACTCTTGTGGAAATCAGAGAGCACTATGTGAGTAATGGAGATAAGTTAAATCGACACTAATGGAACTTGGAACAGAGAGCCAAAAACCCAACAAAATTACATGAAAGGAAACAAGCTGTCCAATTCACGGACCTCATGCCCCGGAGGACTTATGTGGTAAATGCAAAAGTTATGGAGCAGCAATGAAGCTGCTTCCGGACAGAAGAACAATCCTTGGAAACATGACATATCTGCAGAATGCATGTCTGAAAGTAAGACACCGCAAATAAAGATCAACAGCAAACAAGCAATAAAATAAGCGACCTGAAAGCACATGAATAGAATCCTGAAAATGGAAGATATGGAACATAAGAACACAAACCCTTACTTACGATTTAGAGCTAAATCAGGATAAGTTATCAGTGGTGGCTTCTCTTGGTCTCCATAAACTATAACAGACACAGAGCCGCAGCCAGTCCGTACGACGTGCTCCTGAATAGAGTTTCTTTGTATAAGTTCAACAAATAAAGAAAATCATGCATCCATTATCTACAGGATACTAATTCCTCCAAGTTTAAAGTTTAAAGGAAAAGCTCTACTAATCAGTATGATTTTATAAACCAGAACGGATTTGGTTTAGTGCAATTTAAATCACTTATCTTATACAATATCACTCACACTTCAAGTAGAAGACATTGTTGTCCTCCACCCCTCCCATTCCCCAAACATTTTATTCCTTTTTAAAAAAAATAATTTCCCCTTCAACCACTTGTGGGATTACACTGGGTATGTTGTTGTTGTTGTTGTTGTAATTTCCCCGTCAACTATGTACAATGAGCATGACTATGTGATCGGCTCGCTACACATTAAAATATAACGTCAAACAAGAAAAGAAGAAATTTGGATTATTACCAGTTCTTGGAAAGAGATAAGACAAAAAGGACGGAATCAAAGACAACAACAAAGAAGAGATAAATGGACTCAAAACAGGAAGTTGTTAAGTAAAAATAAAATGGATAGACAAAAGAAAAGGCAAGTTGTGTTTGAAAGTGACTGGAATATCAAATGTCACAAGAAGATGATAGGTAAGTTTCAACCAATGGTGTACAAGTAGTAGAAGTAAGCAAAAACAGAGGATTGAAAAGATAAAATCTAACAATCAAATAGAACTTACAAAAAAACTAAACGAATGTCCTAGCTTCATCAACATTATTCAGAGGAATGAAATTTATAAAGCAGTCAATTAGGCTAAATAATCAGAATAAAAAGCTATTGGGGAAATGTAAAATGAGTCTACAACAATTAAGACAAGAAAAGCAGATGAAATCCCATTCAAAATCCAATTCTTTTTTTGGGGGGTCATCTGTAACCAAAGAAAAGTGCATATGATAATGACTCTAAAAGGTTTATTTGAGGAATTCAATTAGTCACGTCCCTTCACCACCAACACAAACCCAATTGGGAAAACAAACAAGAATTCTTGTATTTATGGAGCCGTAAACAAGAAATTTGAGAGAAAATCTCCAACTGTGACGGATAATCTTCTTGTACCCAAAATATAATCTACACTAAACAACTTCTACGAAAATGGAGAATTACACATGAAAACCCAAAAATGCCTAGAAATGATATGAAAGAGAAACAAAGGGGATTGCCCGTTTACTTAAATTGACTAATTAATAAGGGAAACCTATTTCGTTTATTTATCAATAAATACACATACAGAAAGTGTAGACCAAAAAAAATAAAAAAATGGAACCTTTCCGCCAAGATAAATGGTCTCAACGTCGATGGAAACAGAATCGGTACTTGAATTAGAATCTGCCATGACAGTCAGCGTCTGGAGGTAAAATCCTTCAACTCTTTCTCTCTCTTTCAATGCATATATGTAAATGGGTGTTTCAAGAACGAAGACTAGAATAGAAGGCTTATATACCAAGGCAATTCTTTCTCTCTTCAATCTTTTTTCTTCTCTCTTCTTCTTTCTTTTTCTCCTCTCTCTACTTTGCTTATTTTGGTTTCTCCATATTTATTCAACGGTCCTTTTTATTTCTCAAGATTATCAATATCAGTGGTGAACTTAACCTCCACCGACGCCTCTTAGGCCTTAACCATTCACTCTGGTCATATTCTAACCGCAATTAACGACCGACAGCTTGGCACTACCAAAATATATTTTCTCTATATATGCGGGTCATACCTTATTGCGAACTGCTTCATACTACGTCGTTTCCTAATATTTGTACCATATATTAATGGCAGAATAAAGCACGTGCCATAAGAAATCATTGTTTGGACATGCAATTTTAATCTCTTATATTGTATTTTTTTCTCGAAAATTCTACAAGTTGTGAAAACTATCAAAATTTCTCAATTATTATATAATCTTACCAAATGAACAAAATATAGTTCATAAACGATATCAAAATGTCTTAGGATGCCGCATTAATAAATTGCTTACCATATTCCTTTTATGAATAATGTTGGTGATTACAAACTTTCAAATACACATAATTTATAAAAATTCACTAGTCAATAATAGTAATAATTAGTTATTTTTCAATATAATCTTTGCACCTGATAAATCGCATATCTATGTTCCTTTTATAAATAATGTTTGTGATTACAAGCTTCTAAATACACATAATTTTGTAAAGATTCACTACTCAATAATAGTAATAACTAGTTATTCTTTAATATAATCTTTTCACATGGTATAGACAATCTCTTCAAGCCAAGCATGAGTCTTTTTTTGTAAAATTTAAAATGATGAATCTTTTTTTATAAATTATAAACTTATGGGTCAAATTTTATATTTAAAATAAAATAAAATTATGATTTGGAATCCTAAATCATTATTTTTTGGACAATTTAAAATTTGATTACAAATCATGATCCCAAATCACTTGTTCAAGCGTTGATTTAAAATCATGACTTCATACTTCATAAATAACTTGACGTTTTTTATTTAATACATGTCTGAATTTTACGTTTGCTTAATAATCATTGTGAGCAAGATATTATTCTATTATCGACTCCTAAAATGATCTCAACTCATGAAAATGTGATCCCACACACTCCCATGTGGATTATTTGTTGGGTTTTAAAAGGTGCTAATGAAAAATGAAGTGTTTTTTTCTAAAAGACACTAAGAAAAATGATGCAATTTGAATGCACATTTTCATATTGAATGAGTTGTAACTTTTTTAATGGGTTGTGACTTTTTTGATGATTTATAACTTTTTTGATGAGTTGTGATTTTTCTAATAAGGCATAATAGCACCTATTAATACTACCCTTCGTTGGCTATAAATAGAGAGAATTTTTCTCATTTTTCTGCATTGAATGTTCTGAACTTCTTCACCATTTTTCTTACAAATAAATATCGAGTTTTTGTGTGATTTGTTACTGATTTTGAATTCAACGAAGTTGTGGGTATTTGAGGTTTGAATTTTATGATATTGGATATTTTTCTTTATAAAGTTTTTTGTTTTACAATTTATATAATTTTTCTTGTTTACTAATTTGAACACAATAGAACAATAAGCTTAAGAATAATTATTTTTGTTTTTTGTGCTCATTTCTCTTTAGACAAAAATCTTTTCGATTTTCTATTTCAATTTTATATTCGATTTGAAGAATATAAATTTTTTATTAAATATTAAATCTGTTTCTGAAAAAATCACTTGGTTTGAAGAAATAAAATCTTCACCAGTTGATAATATTTTTTGTTATTACAATAGATATGACAGAAATAAATACCCCAATGATTGGCTCTATAAGTAATATAGCCTCCTATAGTCGTTTTGTGCCAGTATCGGCTCTGACAGAAAAGCTCAAAAAAAAATTTGAGATCGATTTAAAGTATTGATAGCAGAAGATGTTCTTTTACTTGATTACATTGAGTCTACATAAGTTCATCAAGAAAGATATTTTGGTTCTGTCGAAATCAACTTCCGATAATGAATATTTCATAGTGACTGAGGCTTGAAAGCACTTAGATTTTTTATCCAAAAATTATATTTTGAGTGGGTTGGAGGATGATCTAGACAAGTCTATAGTAATATGCAAACTTCAAAAGAACTGTGACATGCGCTGGAAAGGAAGTATAAGACCGAGGATGTTGGGTTGAAGAAGTTTATTGCAGTCAAATTTTTATACTATAAAATGATAGATAGCAAGCCTTTTATTGCCCAAGTCCAAGATTTGCAAGTTATCATTCATGATCTCCTTGTTAAATATTTGGTAATTAATGAGACATTTCAAGTCGCAATCATAATTGAAAAGTTGTCTCCTTTATGAAGGGACTTTAAGAATTACTTGAAACAGAAGTGCAAGGAGATGAAACTTGAAGCTCTGATTATTCGATTGAGGATTGATGAAAATAATAAAGCGGCTGAAAGAAAGATTCGTGAAAACTCAACAATAATGGGAGCAAACATTGTTGAGACAGCTCCAATTAATCCAAAAAAAAAAAGCCTTCAGAAATTCAAGGAAGATTACCGCAACTGTGAAAAAACTAGACACAAGGTTGTAGAATTCCATACTCCAAAGAAAGAAAACAAAAGGTTCAAGCAAACATGATTAAAATAAATATGGAGATTGATGATTTGTGCGATATGCTGTCTTAGTGCAATCTAATAGGAAATTTCAAGGAGTGGTGAATTATTTTTGAGCCACCTGACATATTTGTGTTGTTAGAGAAGCATTCTCTTCGTATGCTTTTGCTGGACCCGATGAAACTATTTTCATAAAAAATTCTGCAACGATCAAGATTGAAGATTATAAAAAAATATTTCTGAAGATGACCTCTAGCAAAGTGATGACTCTGAACAATGTTTGTCATGTTTCTAAAATTAGAAAGAACTTAGTTTCTTCTTGTTAAAAATAAATTCATGTGTGTTTTATTTTAGACAAAATTGTAATAAGTAAGAGTGAGTTGTATATAGAAAAAGGTTACCTTAATGAGGGTATTTTCAAACTGAATGTAATAGTTGTTGATAATAATAAAATTTCAATTTCTTCTCTTACTTGAGTTCAATGATATATGTCACTCTCATTTAGGACATGTCAATTATAAAATTTTGCATAAAATAATTAATTTAGAATTATTATCTAAGTTTGAATGCAATCAATCAAAATATCAAAAATGTGTTGAATCTAAGTATGTTAAACATTCTTATAAGTTAGCTGAAAGAAATTCAAGTCCCTTAGACTTAATTCAATAGATATTTGTGATATGAAGTCAATATCATCTCGTGGTGAAAAAAGCATTTCATAACTTTATTAATGATAGTACGTGATATTTTTATGTTTATTTACTCAATAGTAAAGATGAAAAAATTGAAGCATTCAAACAATATAAAAGTGAAGTTGAAACAGAACTTAACAAGAAAATCAAAATGATAAAAAGTGATAGGGACGACAAATATGAATATCTTTTTGAAAAAATATGTTTTAGAATATCACATTACTTACCAAATAACTTTTCTTTACTCGTCTAATCAAATAAAATTACAAATAAATAGAGCACTGAATAAGATGATGAATGTCTTGTTGATAAGTTTTGATTTACCCCAAAATTTATGAGAAAAATCTATTTCTACGGTTAGTCAAATACTCAATCGAGTGCCCCACAGAAAAACACAGTCTATTTCATATAAAAAAAGGAAGAAAGTCTAACTCTGAATACTTAAAGTGTAAGTGTGTTTGGCTATAGTGCAAATTACTAAACCTAAGAGGATAAAAATCAGACCAAAAGTCATTGATTATGTTTTCATAGGATATGCTATAAATAGTAAAACATATCATTTTCTGGTTCATAAATTAAAAAAATTCGACATTCATATTAATATGGTAATTGAATCAGATAATGCTGAATTTTTAAAAAATATATATTCGTATAAAAAGAATGTGAGTCGTCTAACGAAGGATCTAAACTCCCTCGGGAAGAAATAAAGAAAAATATTCTAGATAAAAAATATTCAAGACGTAGCAAACATCAAAGGACTTCTACTTTCTTTGGACCAATTTTTTTATATTTTATTGAAAATTGAGCCTCGAACTTTTAATGAAGCTATGACTTCTTCGGAAGCACAATATTGTAAGAGACAATCAATAGTGAGATTGAATTCATAATGAACAATCATACTTGGTAATTGATTGATCTTCCTCTGAAAAATAAACTTTTAGGTTCCAAATGAATTTTCAAAAAGATAATGACACTATTGACAAATATAAAGCAAGACTTATAGCCATAGGGTTTGTAATGATCCATTCTATTGTTATTAAAAAGCTCACAATAAAATAAAAGAATTTAATATTTTGTGTTATGAATTATGTGTGAAAGTAATTATGGTAGTATTTAAAATAAATACGGATTAAAATTAATTAAAGAAGTGGGATCATATAGCCATGGCTCGCTGTAGCGGTCCTGATCTCGTCACAGCAAGTTCACCGCATCGAGAGATATTCCGCTGCAGTGAGGCACACGAAATGGAATGTTAGAATTTAATGTTTCATCTCCTTGCTCTATCCTGAAAAGGAAGTTTTCTCCTAAAAATGACTTAGGTCTAACCCTAAGCCTTGAACACTAAGAAAAGAGAGAAAAGGCACTCAAATAGCATGATTCTCTCCTCCTCCTCCTCGCGGCTCCTTCCTCCAAATTCATGAAACGAGAGCAAGGAGCAGAGTTGCATGTAGTTGTAGCAGCAACTCGACATTGATGTAAATTATGGTTAAATTTTAGTAAAAACTTTGATTGTGTGATCATAATATATAGAAGTTGAAAGAGATAGCATGTTTAGTTCTTCAGGAACATAGTCTAGATGGGGACTGTTAGGAAATCGTGAACTTAAAATCTTTGTAGTGGACTTACTTGTGCTATATGTTTCTTGAGGTGAATGTAAAATGAGTTAATGATATGCAAATAGTGAGAAACAGATAATATCATTATCATGTCGTAAAAGCTAAAATTATACTATTAGAGGTTGGAAAAGAATTGTGAAGTTATAAAAATTTTAAACGTGAACTCTTGATTGTCGTATTATCACTTGGTAACTTATATATTTCCCTGACATTGTACACTTGTTGTGTGACTATTTGATTGAGTAAATCACTTGTTGTCATCCCTGATGTTATGGTGTAAATGGCGTCCTAGTGAGAATTATCTCAAGAAATTTTTTTGGTTGATATCAAAACTCGATTGGTAATAAAGAGAAAGCAAACTAAGGTTGTGTGATTGGCATGGTGTGGCTAGGTTATCGATAGATGGCTAATAATAAGGTGCTTATGAATAAATTAATAACAAGAAGGATCATGTATGAATACGTTGTTAATTAAGGTTGAGACTTAATTTAAGTGTTTGTATGTGATTGAACTAAATGACTTGTGACTGATCTTCAGGTATACGTGAGTTGATGTTGTGATCATGTAAATACTTGAATGAATAAGATTTATTTTTATATATATAAAAGTGATTAAAAAACTTGAATGATAAAGTGTATGTGTAATTAGTGTACAATATTATCCTAAGTGATAGAGATTGGAACCATAGGTTCACAATAGTTAAGGGGTCGAGTACCACGTCGGTACAGATATTATTGATATTATTATGGAGCAAGTACCACGAATCAGTACGGATACTAATATTACTTTTATTATTATGAATTGGGTACCACGCCGATATAAATATTGTTAATATTATTATGAAGCGGGTACCACGAGCCGATATGGATACTAATATTGCTTTTATTGTTATGGATAGCATACCATGAGCTGGTACAGTACATGAACCCAGTGCATTCCCTATAGTTCATGGCTAGTTGGGCAGAAATAAGTCCCTTTAGCATGTGTGTACACACTTATATTTATTATTGTGATACGATGAGTTAGAATGATAACTTGAGAATGAGACTGATGTTATTGAGCTACAGATGAGTGAGCATGGTTACGGTACTTGAGGTAGTTGATATGCAAAGGCTATAGGTCTGAGAGAGTAAAGTGGGAATGAGACCCATATTGTGTTGTAATTGCATATACCTTGTTGATTCCATGTGACTTGATGTGTCTATTGGTGAATGTTATGTCCTTCACTGTTATACTTGTTATACTTGTCGGTGACTATGATGTTCTTGACTGTTATACTTGCTATGCTTGTCGGTGACTATTATGTCCTTGACAGTTATACTTGCTATATTATTCATAACTATTATATTCTTATCAGTTGATACTTGTCATGTCTGTAAATGAGAGTTATTGTCTGATGGTGATAATTTCTAGATGAACTTGAAAAGTGGGTGAGAATTCTTAATTAATGATAAGTGATTGAATATGATCAAATGAATAATGATACACGTGCATTTTGGAGAGAGAATGTATATAATATGAGGAACCATGTGATTATAACAAAGGGCCTAGAGAGAACGACTAAGGTTAATTGGAACTTAGGAGGTTAACTCAATTCTTGTGAGATGTAATAGGGTAAGTATGAAGTGTGATATTTTATGTATGCTTGAGTGAAATTCTCTATGCAAGTGATGATACTAAGATTATCTGTTATATGTTGACCTCTATATTTATATTATGTGAACTTAAGGGTGGGCATAAATACCAAAAAACTAAAAAATTGAACCGAACCGAACTAATTCGATTTTTCGATTTCGGTTCTATTTTTTTTAAAATTTTGGTATTCAGTTCGGTTTTTAGTTTTAGGATACCAGTTTTTTGGTTTTTCGATTTAACCAAAAAAAATTTAATTTCAATATTTTTTTTTCCAGACAACCAAAAACAGAAAATGACTTATTTTCATCCTACCAAACCCACTCTTTTAAGTTTTTGAAAACTTTAAATTAAACTCTTGCATTGTTACTCATTTTCTTTTGGGCCTCAGATAGACCCAGCTCTCCTTGGGCCTGTTTTTCTGCATTATGTCTCTTAGTGGACTTGTAATACATCACGTAAAGTAGCAGTTGGGCTAGTCCAAGAGCAGTTCCTATAGAATTTGGTACCTAACAAAGAAGAGAAAACCGACCCATTAAGAAGGCCCAGAACCGAAAAAATTAAATTCGATAAATTGAAACTGAACCGAACTGAATTTGAAAAAACTGAACCGAACCGAACCGAATTAATTTCGTTTTGGTTTTTGGTATCCCTTTCTCATAACCGAAAATCGAAAAAACCGAATCGAAATTTTGAAAAACCGAACCGAATAACCGAATGCCCACCCTATGTGACTAATTTTAGTCGACCGATGATACCTACCAGTACGTGTGATGTACTAGTACTACTCTTACTATACTCTTTTTGGATTTAGATGTGTAACAGGTTGATTGAAATTTCATTGCTTGAATTGAAGAGTCTCCATCAGCAACTTCCGTATTCTATTCCACAGATAAAAGTTGTGTCATGTACATTCTTTTGTCATATTCTTATTTTAGAAGCTCTTGTATATATCTAGATCAGGTCTTGGGAAGGATGTATTTACTGCATTTCAAAAAACTTAATTTCATGCTTAATTGAATATTAATAATTATGAGCTGCCTCTGGACTATTAGAGTGTTGAACTCCTTAAAGAAAAGAATTCTGCTTAATCTGGAATTTGGAGGAGTCGTGTGTTATTTTGGCTGTTGTGAAGCCAATCTAGTTTAGAATCTATATTTATGCACATTTATATGATTTGTAATGATATAATAAAGATAAGGGCTGCTCGAGGGTGGGGAATTTGTGCGCTATATCTTTCTTTTTTCAATTTTAATTCTCAGTTTATTACCCCTCTTTTATTTTTATTTATATTTTTATTCAAATGTTTTTTTAAACACATATTCATTTGTTAAAGTTACTTGTATTTCTTCATTTAAAGTCACTGTCCAGTTTCATTTTATACATTTGGACTGAACATGATATTTTACCTCTTTTATATAAATATTATCTCCTAACTTATAGTTAGTGGGAAACTAAAAAGAAATTACGAGGTCTAATTCTATTTTAAAGTAAGCCGATGCATCTTCGGGAATATCACCTACCCAAAGATTTCAAAAGGGATTATGTGTATTTATATATAAATATATTTATGTGCCTATATTCAAAACTACTTTCACTTGTCTCTGAATTTTTTTATTATTACTTAAACTTTAAAACCAATCTCCAATCAAATCGTTGTTATGGTGAAAGAGCGCGATTAATAATATCGTGGTATCATCCCTATAAAGCAACAAACATTGTAAGTCTTCTAATTTATCTCATGACTTCATTTGAACCTCAAACATATTTATTCTTATAAAATTAATTTTATTACTATGTTATTTTAATTTTTTTATTTATTTGGGGTAGTTAGCATTTTTAATATTTAGACTCCCTATTTTTTCTATTGTATTTGGGGTAGTTAGCATTTTTAATATTTAGACTCCCTATTTTTTCTATTGTAAATAAAATGTAGTTTCACTTGTTTAAATCAATTTGAATAATTATTTAATTTTTAGATTTTGTTTGATAAAAATAGTCAGCCTTTCCTTGCTTTACTATTTTAAATACATTTTTTCTTCTCGCCTATCTAATATTAATAACCCTTGCATGATTACTCAACTAGTTATTTAGACTTGCAATAATCAAGTTCTCACGTCTAGTTTTGCTTGCTGGTTTTTGAATAATTTATGAATAAATTTGCATAGTTAATCACTCTTATCATCTAGATTCTTATAAATTAGGTAACAATTGCATTTTCACCTAGTTTATTTATTCATCTAAAATAAAGGTTTCTATGTTTAATCATTTAGTTATTTAAATTGACATATTAGGAATAACTAAGTTTACATGTCCATTTTGTTCACTTGTTTTAAATAATGCACAAGTTGACATGTTTAATTATTTATCACATGTTTTAGATTAACAAGTTGATGCACGTTTAATTTATTTACTTTCTTAAATTAAGGTTATATTTGCTTAATCACATAGCCACTTTTAATTTTTAATAAAATTAATCGACCCTTTGCTTATCACGAAATCTCCCTACATAATATACGAATTCGGCAGGGACTCACATTTTTGAACCTCGAAAGGTGCTTAACACCTTTCTTTCGAGGTAACTTGAACCCTTACCCTATTTTCTTGTTGAAAAGTAGAGTTAATTGTATAATTAGTTAAACTGGTATCCTAAAACACCTTAATTCGTTAGGTGGCGACTCTTTACTCTTTCACTCTTAAAAGAGTTGTCACGTTGAATTCCATTCTTTTCGTGAGAAAAATAGGGCGCAACAGCATGACGACTCTGCTGGAGATACTTAGGTTCTAACCATTTTGGATTTGTGCTTTCTGCGGGATGTCATGTATTTTTTTAGTATTCTTGTATTTTTTTATTTTCTCTTTTCATCCTCCACTTTTTTTATAAGTGTTCTTCCATATTTAGATTCTGTGTTTTAATTCATTTACTTAAATTGACAATATTTCCTTTTGCTTCATTGGTTTTCTTTATTAATAGTATTTTTCATGATAGACCTTTTCTTTGTTTATCTTATATGTTACCTTAATTTATTTTGATACGATTTTTATGGTCACTTTTCAATTCTATTTTTCATAATTGATTAAACACATTTAGGCTTATATATTTTCTTTTGATTAGTTAATTGTCTTTGATGCTTAGATATGTTATTATTTGCCTTTCAAAGCTAGTTAATTACCTGTCATGTCTATATATTTGCCTAAGCAACTTAAATCCTTTTCATTCCCTTCTCCCTTAGTTTTTTCTAATTATTTGTCTTCTTTAATCATTTATCTCTTTATTTTGGGACTGACAAGTTTGCTTTCTTGCATCATTTGCTGCTTGGTATTTTATTACTATTTTGCTCATAAATTGTGTATTTTGTTAGTATTTTTCATGTGTGCTATGTGTTATTGATTTACTTATAAACTTTCATTCCGCTCATATTTCCTCCATTGGGAACCTCACATTTTTGCACACATAAAATGGTTGTGTAGTTTCATGACCGTTCACTCTTAAACACACTTTAGGGAATGTTTCCTGATTTGGTCGATCAATGGTGCATCGACAGTGATAAACTTTTCCACTCTCAAGTTGTCCATTTGAGGGTACCGTGTCAAAATCATTGTTGTTGTTAGATCGCGGTCGCGTGTCCCTTTACTAAGGAATACACATCTCATTAAACCTAGAATGTCTTGATGCCATAGGTGTGCCAAGATTAATAGTAGAGCGTTGTCCTGAGCCCCAGGGGATTTTCAATCCTGAAAGGGACACATTCACAATTTATATGCATTTGAGAGATAAATATGCCTAAATATTGTCATGTTGCTCCCTGGGGGTAGGATAGGCTAACCTTTGTTGTTATGCAGATTCAATGACTCCTCCTACATCATATCCGAGATTTAGTATTGTTTGGTGCATTGATACGCCCAAATTACACCTCCTTTTTGAAGCTTAAGCAGTCGCTGTTCAAATATAGAACCCAACGAAGGTTGGGATCGATCCCACGGGGAATATGGTAGGACTATGGTTGATTAGTATTTACTTGCGCTGTTATTCATTTATTTACCTCAGAAGGGGGGGGGGGTTAAGTAACAAATATTAAACGTAACTTAGATTCGTAACAAGTAACTAGTAACAGTTTCAGAAGTTGTTATCAATAAGAGAAGTGACTAGGGTAGTGTTCCCCATGAAATCATAACTTAGTAAGGCTTTGTACTTAGTAAACTAGCTTGGTGCTCATCATGCAGAATCGGTAAGTTAGGTTCACCTAAATAGTTGGTCCCTCAAATAGATGAATTACACTACACGCCTTGTTCCGACCGTGGGTGTATGATTTACTAACCCTTACCCTGGATCCCAGATTAGCTATTCCCGGATAAGGTCAAGATATTAGTGAGGGTTGGTAGCCTCAAATCTCCATTGTTGAACAACCTTTTTCCCATCCGTTACCTCCTTGATCCGGCAAGTAAGAATAAACCGAGGTTTAACATTGTACACCGTTAAAAAGTAATCAAAGCGAAGGGAAGAACAACACATGCATAAAACACCGCCCTAGAATTACCAAGTACTTTGCCTACTTCGTTAATCCTTCATGGTTCCCACAACCCTAGTTGTGGATTTAGCTACTCATAATTATAAGTAAATAATCAGAAGTTATTGATGCGTTCATGATCATATACTTACAATAAGAAGTAAAGAAATTCGTAAACTTGAATAGATGAAGATAAACTCAAGAATAAAGAACTATGAATGTGATTAACTCTCAAAACCAAGAACAAAGCAAGATCACAAATTTTCGAATGTGTTTCCTACAAAGTATCGAGCATAAAACATAAAAAAAACCTAGGAAAGGTATTTATAGACATTAAAAATCCTATCCTAATTAAACAAGGAAAACTAGAATCGGCAGCTTTTACAGACACAGTCTACAGGTCGTGGAAGCTTCTATGGATCGTCAACAGTACTCGTGGAACTCAGAGATTTTATCATCCTGTGGGTTCCTTTCCATGAGTTCAGTCTACGACTCGTGACTTGAATCACAGCTCGTGGAGTTGAGTCGTAGATCTCAGACATTTCTCTCCTTCTCTGATCAGGTTCCACGACTTGGGTCTACGACTTGTGAACAGGTTCACGGCTCGTGAAAACCTCCCGGAGAACTCAAGCTTCAACATAATCTGTAGTATTCTTTCCACGACTGACTTCCATGACTCGTGGAATGATTCACGACTCATGGAGTTGAGTCATAAAAGTCAGTTTTAGCCACTTTTACAGTCGTTTATCCGTACTTAGTCTCCAAACCCTATTTTCCTGAACAAGACTCAAAAACACATCAAATCTACTAAAAATCACTAAAGAACATACTCCAATTCCAAGTTTCAAGCATCGAAAGTGCCGCAAAACTATGACACATCAATACCATCAACTTAAAACCATTGCTTGTCCTCAAGCGACAAAACAAAACTATTCTATAATGATGCTTGAGTAAAAGAAAACTAGAAACTACGGCAGTCATATGATTTAGCAATTCAGCTCATAATAATTTCCCCCCTTCTTTTCAGTCAAAACCAGTGCACAAGTTTCATTTATCAAGACAACACAAGCGGATAACTCCACGGGGCATTCTGGACATAATCGAAAACTGATATTCAAAAACCAATAATGCTAATAGAGTGGAATTGACGTTCCGGACTCAACGAAATCGATGAAACTTCTATACGAGGTCATTTCAGAGAAATGTTGACCCAAGTCAACATTAACAAAAAGGAACGGCTCAAAATGAGTCCGGCTCACCCAGAACCCAAACCAACCAGCTTTCCAGCCCAAACTCATCATTCCGGAGCTGATGGAATCGTCGAATTTTGAATCCGATACTCCGATCATCAAAAGCCACCCAAAGTTACACTTTTAACTCCAAATGGCCTGAAAACTGAGGAAACCACACAAAACCCACACCGGAAGTTGTCAGGCCTAAACTAAAGGTCCAACTAGACCAAAATCAATGTTTCGGAGCAAACAGAACTGTCAGAATTCAATTCTGAGAATGTTAGCTAAGAATGTTAACTAAAGTCAACGATATTCTAAGTTAAAGCTCTAAAACAAGAAAAAGGGCAAAATAACCAAACGAATGACCAGGGCACCGAACTACCGGTCCCAGCAAGCCATAAATGACTTGGGGCCGCTACAGGAATGCTCTAACAGTACAATAAATATGTAAACACGAAGATGACCGAAAGGGTCATCACAACATCCACTACTAAAAAGACTTTCGTCCTCAAAAGTCAAGAAGAAGGGAGTACCTGAAGGCTTGAACAACTGCGGATACTGAGCACGCATCTCACTCTCGGTCTCCCAAGTAGCCTCCTCGACCGAACGATGCCTCAACTGAACTTTCACAACCAGAATCTCCCTAGATCTCAATCTCCTGATATCTTTGGACAGAATAGCTATCGGCTCCTACACAAATGATAAACTCTTGTCTATTTGAAACGAATCCCAATGCAACACATGCGACGCATTTGGCATATACCAGCGCAACATCGAGACAAGAAAAACTGGGTGAACAGCTGAAAACATCAGGGGAAAAGCTAATATGTAGGCAACACTACCAACCCTCTGTAGAATCTCAAATGGTCCAATAAACCTGGGGCTAAGCTTGCCCCGCCGACCAAATCTCATCACGCCCTTCACGGGTGATACACGAAGAAAAACCAAGTCACCAACACTGAACTCCAAGGCACGAAGTCTATGATCAGCGTAGCTCTTCTGCCTACTCTGGGCTGCTCTAATTCTGTCTTGAATCAAACGGACTCAGTCCAAGGAATCTGTAAGCAAATCTGTACTCTGAGGTCTGGACTCTAACCCATCAAACTAACCAATTGGTGATCTGCAACGCCTACCATACAAGGCCTCGAAAGGTGCCATGTCAATGCTCGAATGAAAACTATTAGTATACGCAAACTGGGCCAATGGCACAAACTGATCCCATGAACCTCCAAAGTCAAGAACACAAGCCCGAAGCATGTCCTTTAGGACCTGAATAGTCCTCTCGGACTGACCATCTGTCTAAGGGTGGAAAGCAGTACTAAGCTGAACCTCTGTACCCAAATCCCTCTATATAGCCCTCCAGAACTGAGATGTGAACTGCGTGCCACGGTCTGAAATGATAGAAGCTGGGACTCCGTGCAACCGAACATCCTCACGAATATAAATATGAGCTAACCTCTCATCACCGTAGGAAGTCTGAACCGACAAGAAGTGGGCCGACTTAGTCATCCGATCCACAATCACCCAAATGGAATCAAAACCCCGAGAAGTACGAGGCAAACTGGCAACAAAGTCCATAGTAATACCTTCCCACTTCCACTCAGGAATGGGAAGTCACTACATCAAGCCACTCGATCTCATGTCCTCAAATTTCACCTGCTGACAGTTCAAGCACCGAGACACGAACTCTGCTATATCTCGCTTTATACCACTCCACCAGTAGAGCTGTCTCAAATCTCTAGACATCTTTGTCACGCCAGGATGAATGAAGTATCTATAATAATGTGCCTCACGAAGTATCAATTGAATCAAATCACCAACCCTCGAAACACAAAGTCGGCCATCAAACCTCAGAATACCATCAGAACCCAAAGTAGCCCGACTGGCCTCACCCCGAACTACCTGATCATGAAGGTCGCACAAACTCTGATCCTCAAACTGTTGGCTCTGAATTTGATCAACTAGAGTAGAACGGACCTCAACACTGGCAAAAACTCTACTACTTTTGTTCATTAGTCGACTTAGCTGTGCAGTCAACTTTTTCAGATGAGGATATTGTTGTTTCAAGTCCTTCATCATCATCTGTACTATTCATTTTCTCAACAATACGATTAGAGTCATCAAAGATAACATGAATAGATTCTTCAATACAAGAAGTACGTTTATTGAAAATTCTATAAGATCTGCTAGAGCTTGAGTAACCAAGAATCTTCTAGGATCAAACTTATCAATATTGTACTTACCATTGTTGTGCATAAAATATTTGTACACAAATGGGTGAAAATATCCAATATTAGATTTCTTACCATTCTATAGTTTGTATGGAGTTTTCTTCAGTATTGATCTGATCAGACACCTTTTAAAAATGTGTCATGTGGTACTTACTGTTTTTGCACAGAAATGATGAGGAAGAGAATGCTAACGAATCATGGTTCATGCCATATCCTGAAGAGTCCTGTTTTTTTGTTCAACAACACCATTTTGCAGAGGGAATCTTGGTGATGAAAAATTGTGAGTGTATCCTCGTTTATTGCAGAAGATTTCAAAGGCTTTATTTTCAAATTCTCCTCCATGATCACTTCTTATGGAGGTGATGAAATAACCTTTATCTGTTTGTACTCGTTCACAAAAATACTCAAAAAAATTCAAGTTTTGTTAGCTAAAAATATAACTCATGTGAAACGAGAAAAGTCATCAACAATAACAAATGCGTACCTTTTTCCTCCAATGCTTGCAGTTCTAGTAGGACCAAAGATGTCCATGTGAAGTAGTTACAATGGTTTAGAGGTAGATACAATATCCTTTATAGGAAAAGAGTTTCTAGTTTGCTTACCGAGTTGGCATGCATCACAAATGTAATTCTTCTTGTAATCTAGTTTGGGCAGCCCAAGAACAAGTTCATGTTTGGCAAGTTTCTCTATGAGATGCATACTAGAGTGACCCAGTTTCTTATGTCATATCCAAGGATCTTCTGAGATGGATGCTAAGCATATGCGTTTATTTGATCTTTTGATAGAGTCAAGAATATAAACGTTTCTATCTCTATTTTCTCGTAGTAAGGCCTTTCCAGACATGTATTTTATCATGCAACCTGTCTTTTTAAATCTTACCTCAAGGTCTGCATCGCATAGATGACTGATGCTCAACAGGTTGTACTTCAAGTTCTTCACCAAATTAACATTAGTAATTTCACAGGATTCATTGAAAGAAATAGTACTAATACCTATTACTTTTCCTTTGGAGTTGTCTCCAAATTGAATGTTTCCTCCATCAAAGTCTGCAATAGATTTAAATAGGTTTTAATTGCCCGTCATATGATTTGAACACGCACTATCAAGATATCATTTTCCTTTTGATTTTGAGTGGTGTTCCTGTAAAACAGATTCATTAATTTCTTTTAGGTACCCAAGTTTTCTTGGGTCCTTTGGAATTAGCAGTTGGTTTAGGTTGATTAGACTTAGGTCTCTAAATTCATTTAGAAGAAGTGATAGATCAAAACCTGCAATTATAATATTTATGATCAGATTTACCACAGTAATGACAAGCATGAGAAGAGTGTTCTTCAGTGACAACCATTTGAGTCGACTTACCACTACTGAAGTTATTTCTGTGTGATCTAGCATCAGTCGACTGCTTGGATCTGTCACCACTGAAATAGTTCTTGTTGGTGGTATATTTGTCACTATCAGTTCTTTTATCAGTTGACTTATTTGAAGGAGTTGACTTATTTAACCTGACAACACTATGACTGAGAGATTTTTGAAAACTATTGATTTGAATTTTTAATTCATCCATTTCTTCTTGAAGAAAATCTTTTTCAATTTCACAAATATCTAGTTTAATTTTCCAATATTTCTTTTCTCTTTGCGGAGCTTTAAAGTCATTAAAAACTCTGTTCAAGTTAGCTATGGTACGATCTATCAACTTTTGCAGTTCTACACAATTTCAACAGAGATTAGATCTTACCTCACTTGTTTCTCCAATTGCCATGAAGCATATGTCTTCAACATCATTTTCTTACTTATGTGCATTCGCTTGTAGTGTGTCAAATACTTTCCATAATTGTAGCACTTACCATCATTTTTGTTGAATTCAATAACTTGTTTCCCTTTGGAGAAGTGTTGCTTACCTCTTCTTTGATTTCTTGATCTTCTGAATGAATCCACAACTGACTTGGTAATTAAGGTAATTTCATCTTCTCCAAATTCTTCTTCTTTATCTTCTTTGATATCTTTTGTTGCTTTGAAAGCTACAGTCTTTTTCATGTTATCTTCTTGTCTATGTTAGTTCAAATGAGTCTTCTCAAATGCAATGAGATCTCCCCTTAATTCATCATAAGTAAGATTGTTAAGATTCATGCTTTCGATGGCAACAATCTTGGCATGCCATTGAGAGGGAAGACTTCTAAGAATTCTAGTGATCTGATCACTAACAGGGTAGGTTTTTCCAGATACTTTGAGATCTCCGATAATTTTGCTGAACCTATCAAACATGTTTTCAATTAATCCTTCCTTCATCTGAAAGAGTTCGTATTCATATACTAGCAAGCTGATGATAGTTTTCTTTACTTTGTCAGTTCCTTCATAAGTTACCTCCAGCTTATTCCACATTTCTTTGGCAGTCTCACAACAGGATATCTTTTCATACTCCTCTTCACTGATAGCATTATAGAGCATATTTTTTGCCTTGGAGTTTATCTGTATGCTCTCCATCTGTTCGTTAGTGTAATTCTCAAGAGTTGGAATAACTTCAGTTGATGTTGTCCCATTTTCTATATTATTGTCTTCCTTCTTTGGCTTGATAATGGGAATATCACTAAGTTTAATAACTCTCCATACTTTCACATCATAGAAGGCAAGCATTGAACCTGCCCTGAATTCAGCTTCACAAAAAAGAAGGTCAACTGCTCCAACAGAGTGAGAGTTGCTTTCCAAACCCAGCAGAAGCTTAGTCTGATGTGAAAATAAAATATTTGTTCTGTGACGTGAGGCTCCAGCTTAAAACTTTGTATGATGGAAGTCTTCATTCTGATTTTTCAATGAGAGAAGTGCTTACCATTGAAGTATGGTGGTCTGGTTTGGGAGGTTCCTTCTTGGAATAGAGCTCCAACAGCAAGTTCATGTGCTATGATCTTTTCTCACTTGCGGTTAAGCAACTTTATGTGAGTCCTTGCTCTGATATCAATTGAAAGTGCAAAAGGGGGGTGGGTGAATTGCTATTTTCATTTTTCTTAGATGATTTTCTGTGAAAACCAGTCGACTGTTGAGCAGAGAAGAACAATTATTCAAAGTACTGAAATATAAGTGCAATAAAGTAATTGACACCAGATTTTTATACTGATTGAGATTCAGAATGGATTTTACTCTAGTCCCTTTGGGTTGCAAGGGTGTTCTCTACTAGTTCTTCGGTGTTTTGATTTTGGTACAAGTTTGAGAGTATAGTTCCTATGTCTATACTCAATCTTTTTCTTTTTTTTCTCTTTTGATACAATGCCTCACCAACTATATTTTTTCTCTCCTCTCTTTTTCACTACACAATAAAACACAAGGTAGTACAATGCTTAATAAAAGTAGAGCAAAGAACTTGAGATAATAGAGACGATTTGTATAAACTCTTCTTCAATCTTCAAAGGCTTTTATAGAGGATAGACTAGCCGTGGTGAAGATCTTTGGTGAAGAAGGCAACCCAAGAGATTTGATCATTGGAAAAGAATATAAGAGATCCTATTTCCAAGAATAAGGGTGGATTGATTTCAATCCCTTCAATTCAACTTCCTCTTATGTTCTTGTAGTCTTCAACTGCTTGATTCAATCCTTTTGAAAAGAATTTTTTCCTTTCTGGGACATAGGCGATCTTTGACGAATTAATGTTGTTTGATTTAATCCTTTTTCAAAAAGGACTTCTTCCTTTCCTGGAGCCGAGTAATATTGACTCATTAATGCAGTTAGATATTATCCTTTCCGATAGATGTTCCTTGGTACTTCAATCTATTCTTGGTACTTCATTCCTTTCTTGCCCTCTTACTCTTTTTGCTTTCTTTTTATGACTTTACCGTTTCACTGCTTGTGATACTTGGTTCAGTCAACCGTCCTTGAGTCGTTATTCATTGTCTTTCTGCATATGTAAATTGTCACTCATTAAAACAACACTAACAGTTTCAACTTTCAAGATGAAATTTATATAATTTTACATTTAATTTTAATTTTAATTTTACTTTTTTATTCTTAAGTACCCCTCGAATCGTCCTTAATTACCTAAAATTTAAATAAGTTTCATTGGTAATATATAATGAGACATACTATGTAAAAATTTTATATAATTAATTGTACTTAACACAAAAATAGATGTTTCAAATGAACCCAAATTTATGTATTGGTGTCTGAAATGATTCTAAATGCATATTATTTTTGTATTTTTCTTCCTCAAATCAAGATGTGTACACAACAAATAAGAATTTTATTCGTTACATGATTAGGAAATAGATGAAATGAAAACCATCCATATAATGAGACATACTATGTAAAGTTTTTATATAATTAATTGTACTTAACACAAAAATAGATGTTTCAAATGACCCCAAATTTATGTATTGGTGTCTAAAATAATTCTAAATGCATATTATTTTTGTATTTTTCTTCCTCAAATCAAGATGTGTACACAACAAATAAGAATTTTATTCGTTGCATGATTAGGAAATAGATGAAATGAAAACAATCCATAATAGAAAATACTTATATATTTTGGCTTATTGCTTAAAATTGCATTATCTCTCATCCGTTTGGTATCAAATGTGTCTGACTGAAATTTTCTAGATCGAAATAAAACAATTGATATATAGTGCAGTATAAACAAAAAAATTATAGAATTAAAGTTAATTTTTTAAAACTACAAAAATTAAAATAACACATTATTTATCCTTTTTTTGTTTTGTATTAACGTTCGCACGAAGCGCGGGTAGATTTACTCAATATTACTAAGAGAAAGGTGAGTGAGAAAAGGGAAAAAAGAAAATGGAGATTATGGGTGAAAGAGACAGTCGTGTGAAAATTTGCTCGACTTAAAGCTTTTGAACTCGCAAATCGAATCCAACAGAGCTGTAGTCATTGAAGTTAGGTCCAACAACTATGCAATAAAATTTCAGTTCTTCAATTAACCAAACCGGGACCCCTAAAATCAAGAACCAAACCACCAAAGTTTCAAAAAATCACTATGAAACCAAATCAAAGAACCCAACTAATTCAGTTCGATCCAATTTTTTGATTTTTGATGCCCACCCCTACTTTGGAGTCTGGGTCAATCAAGGGAAAGCCGCACTTCACCAATAGCTGTCCATCTTACAAGGTTGACTGAAACCTTGGACCAAGTTAGAGTAATACAATCAATAAGACAGTCATTATTTCATAAGCACCCCTTTCGTAAAATTGTCCTTTTAGGCCTCAGATACAAAATGCAGCCAAGATAAACTTAGTTGTGTAACAAATAGCAAATAGAAAGGAAAATAACCCACAGTTGTGTAGGAGAAACAATAAGCAGAAACGATAGGCATAAATTCGTATTTGCCTTTTGGAAAGAGTGAGCTGTATTGAAAATGATCAGCTCTGAATATAAGAAATCTGGTGCAACAACCATTTTGCTTTACTGGAAGGACAAGCAGAAAAATGTATGCTCTCCAACACAAAGCATCATCGCATCCGATAACATTGAGTTCTTGAAACAGAACGACGCCGACCATTTACTGAGTACTTGAGCATTATATCAAGATCTCGAGGATTCTTCTTGTTAGGCGCCACAGTCATGCTCCCAACTACAACTTCCCCTTGGCATACAGTAAGCACCTCTTCCAGGTAGAGAACTGTTTGCTTCCAGTGTGTGCCACGAGACCTTGGTCCTGCATGTACTCTCATGGTCAGAAATAGCTATTTTATTTTATTTCCCCCTTTTCCTCTCCTTTTTATTTTATTCGGACAGGGGGAAGTTGACTGGACTTTAAGTGAGTTAATAAGTTTCCAATCCCCAGTCTCAGAGGAGATATACATGTCCATAATATTCATACAATACCTGATGATAAATGTATCTTCGGATGAAATAATTAGAAAAGCCCATCACCAAGAAAAAAGTACAGCCATCCCCTCTCCCTCCCGCCCTTGCCCAGAAAACCTCCCCCCTCCCTCCCGCCCTTGCCCAGCAAACCTCCCCCCTCCCACCCAACACAAAACAAAATAAAACAAAAGATAATTGCACAAAAGTTCAACAAAAGCAAGCACAAAAATTATAAACCTGTAGAGAAGCCCATCAATTTGTGACACTTCGTGAAAGAGACGTCAAAGTAAGCTACAAGAGCATGGATGTAATCGTCACGTTCTGCGATTAGCTTAAATGGAACCGTGAAGGAAGCATCACCAGAAGCCATCTTAGAGATGTCCATTGTCTGTAAAATAAGGACCCCGTTGTAAGTGAAGTAAAAAAGACAACTCCATGACACAATTTAGGGCTTCTTAACATTAGCAAGTTCGAAGACAAATATATTTTTTTTGAGATGGAGTTTGAAGACAACCATATTTGATCTAATTACCTTGAGTAATTGGCAATTTGTAACAATCTGCTTCTGATCTACATTATCAACAAGTGGTTCCATTATAGCTTGCTTCCGGATGCAGCTCATATCAAAACCATACACACTATTCCAAACTGCAATACCATGTAAAAGAGATTGGAATCAGGGCGACAATTTAGCCCAATAATGAAGAGGACTGGCATAACCAAAAAAGACTCATGGGAAGTGCATACTAAATACAGAAGTCAATATTCATCAAGTAGAAGATGTGAAAGTGATCAATCTCACATTCGATTTTCTCATCCTTGTAGTCAGCATCTTCAATTGCTGTTAAATACAAAGAAGCTCTATCTGGCAGAACAAGGCCATCTTTTACCTGTACAGGCGGAAGAAAGGGTATATAATTAAAAAGAGGCCTTTTTTTAGTAGAGCTCAACCAAAAAGTCAAAACCCCAAGAAAATTGAAGCAAAAAGGAAAATGCCATACTTAAAGCAATAATGAGAAAAAGTTCATTTGAAAAGGATAACGCACATTATCCAGTCACTAATTTTCAGTGACCCCAAATCTTTAATATAATACAACCCAGCCATAAACTAGGGGTACTAATTCTCATAGTCTTAAGAAAAAACAAATTTTCCAATTTTGAATTACAGGTACCCATTTTCATAATCTTAAGAAGCCAACATTCCCACTTTTTCAATCATTACGTGGGTAAACAATTAGTCTACTTACACTTCAACTTTCTTTTCGATTCTCGAACCTCAATGGAGGAAATAAATTGCCATACTCTCTAATAATCTTTTCTGCATACAAACACCTTGAACTCAGCACAACCAAGACGGCAATCATTTTTCTTGAATACAGTGTGTACCTTTAAAAAAAATTGGGTGGCTGTGGGGGTTCAACTTGGTGCTGGGTGGAAGGGAGAAGGATCAGCATGAAGATTTGATCAATGCAGGAAGTGTGATGATAGCTGAAAAATGTTTGACGGGTGGGGATGCCATGTCGGGCAAAGTCTAGATTAGCACTCAATGGTAGAATGCAACCCACGCCTTTTTCTTTGAACCCGTTGCCAAGCTCAATCAATAAGCTTGGTGTAATTAATATAGAAGAGGTTGCGCATGTCACAGTGTCATGGCTTGGAAAAGGACAGGGGCCCTCTTCATTATTCCCCACTTATATTTCATTGCTACCAACGCTTCTTCCTGCTCATACCTTTTACTTTTCCATCATTTCCATTCTCCCTTAGAAAGGAATCTTGGGCTGCATGAGTCCAGGTTCCCACACAGTATGTCAAAAGCTTTTATTTGCATATTGCATAAACAAGAAAAAACACCACATAGATCCACCACCCAAATCTGTAATTTGAGATTTAATCTTTGAATAAAATATTCTATTAAATAGAAGTAATTTCTTTTACTATATTATATACAGACATAATAACTCAAGAAAGAGCTACTTATGTAAGTGATGCCAGCCAAAAGCTAAGGAGATTAATTTGAAGATTGGCATCTTATTGATACCTCTAGTTGTAATTAGCTCGTGGAATTTACTGTAATAAGCAGAGAAAGGATGATTAGTTACAAATTCCATAGGGAAATTCTAATATGGTTCAAATAATAAATACATGTAGACACAAAGTATCTACATAAAAGCAGTAAGATCGTATCAGAAGATAGCCTAAATTGCAAGAACAGAATGTTGCATTAAGCAAAGGCAACTAGTAAAAGCAATTTTTTGAAATTCACAACTAAAAGCAGCTTACCAGCCATTTGTCACGGGCATACAAGACTGTATTTAACATGTTCTCGTAAAGTAGAAAGTATCCCATCCACTCAGAAATAATTATATCCACTTGTGGAACCGGAAGGTCAATCTCTTCTACCTTTCCCTTGATAACAGTTATAACTGAGAAAGCAAACAGACTTAGTAAACTAGATTGTACAAAAGCACACCAGATATGTGTCACAAGGTTCATGACTTGGCGATAAAATCAGCTCACCGTCTGAGAACCCATTGAGTTTTACAATTTCTTGGGCCATATCAGCCATGCTGGAGCACTCAATCTGAAAATATCAAAATGGCAAAGATAAGTCTGATTGCATTAGCATTACAACTTTGTTCAACATTATCTTATGAAGTCACACTGCAACATCTCAACAATGAAGAGCATAGTAGATAGCATTTGAATATGTAGTGTGTGGTGACCAAGACAGCCACCATGTTACAATCAAGAAAAAACAAGAATACACATGATAAAGAAGTGATACTATGGCCAAAGAACAAGAGATGGACTCCATACCGCGTAAACATGTTTGGCGCCAACTTTTGCACAAAATAGTGACAGGATTCCCGTCCCAGCACCCACATCAAGGACCACTTTATCCTTGATTAAGAAGGAGTTTTTGTAAATAACATTTTGATAAGTCTTAGTTCTCACCACATCCTTTAACATCTCCTGTTACAGAGTAAGAATTATAATTAGAACCATGAATGAAGATTATTTAAGCAAAACTTGAGGTAGCGTCAACAGCAGACCACCACACCCTAAGATGAAATATGAGTACTTACTTCATGAATACCTGCAAAAGTATCAATAGAAGAAAGGAGAAATTAGCTTTTATAAGTGATTACCAATTAAAAGACATCAACGGTTATGAATTCAATGGTCAAGAAGTTGCTACAAGTATGATTATGGTTCAACGGGTAAAAGGATATTTGATAAGAACAACATTTGGGGAAGCAGCCACTTATATGAAAGTATAGCTTACCTAGAACCAACTAGACTCTTCCCCATGAGCTTCTTTTATTATTTTACTTTTCACCTTAAAATTCTACATTAAAATTCACAAGAAAATAGAAAGCAGAACCAAGCAACAAAATCAAAAAGAAACACAAAATTTCCATTGTGGCATCATAGTCATTCTTTAAGAGAGGTGGCACAATTGAAGTTATCACTGAATGAGGAGAGTACACCTTGATAATCCTGCTTATCAAAAGCATCAGGTTCGATATTTCAAAAGTGACCGACTTGAATCACGGCTTGGTTATAAGACAGATTGACGGGGTAAGTGAGGGCAGCATAGACATATGAACCGTGGATTCTTCAATGCTGGTAGAACGCATTACGTAATACCAAATATGGTCAGTATTCCTCCACAGTTTTTTAATCACACTAGGTGTTTGGGCCACTTGTGTGCACCTCTACTATTCCACTGGATAACTGCTAACCTCCCGCCAGTGTAGGTGCCGGGAAGCCTGTGGCCTAGGGAGATGGGAAGAAATCACCTAGTATTTTTTTGTTGAGATTTGAAATCGAGGCATCATGGTTCTTCTCCCATTTCACAGGGCACACAATTGGGTACAACTAGTAAACACAGTTGATACAGGACAGAGGTACATGTGACATTGGCACAGCGGAGGAGTTTGGAGAACAGCCTGCCAAAGGGCATGATCATAGAAGCAAGGGGCAAGGCATTGAACCTTGGTGCAGAGGTCCATAATGTGTACACAGATGGGTTAAGTAGTACTTTTTACATTATCAACGCGAATAACCCAGCAAGCGCATATATGACTGTATCAAAGAGGCGACCTTTACATCATAGAATATTTCGCTTTTCACATTACAATAAAGGCGATGCGGAGAAATCACAGAAGAAAAATGTGAAAGCTTAAGAGGTAACTTACCAAAGTGAGAATAGGAGTCGAAGTAATAGTCGGCGCTAGTTTTGTCGCTTCCCACCATAGAGTCGTCAGTAGGGTCACACATGGCGGTATCTTCCTCCACCTCAATGTTGGAGCTTTCATCTTGCTCTTGCTCTTCATCCTTGTACTCAAATTTCATCTTGGATGATGTGCTTGCCGAGTTCTGATTTTCATAGTTGCTTCGAGAATCCATTTTCTCCAAATTTAGGGTTTTAGAACAAAAGGTGGCTCCTGTTTAGCGTTTATAGAAGGAGCGGTCAGCTGTGAGGGCTTTCGTTGAGGTTTTATAGTAAACCATTTTACAGTCCGAAACCTAACACTTAGGTTTTATAGTAAACCATTTTACAGAGTCCGAAACCTAACACTTAGTTTGGATGGTTGTTACATGGTACGGGATATAGGCTAGAACAAATGTGAAGAATCACCTCTGGTCTCAAGTCTCTTTAACTCGCTTCATTGACCACTAAGCCACACCCTTGTTACTTAAAACATATTGTATGGTATGGTTTACTTCTTTCTTATTTTCTTTTTTTTAATTTAAAGGGTTCGTCATGAAGACCATTTTATTAACACAACAAAAAGGGAAGAAAAACATGAAAATTAATTCTATGGTTAGATAATTATGAAAAATCTCATTTTATGTAACCACTAATTTGATAAAAACATGTCATTATCTTATATATTTTTCTCATTTTATTTTTGTTTGTTATTTATCCTATATTTTTACAGTAGCCCTACCATATATCATACTTTTCTAGTAGGTTTATCCTTCAAATTATTGATGTGTGAGATTATATAACCATGGAAAATGATATAATTTATCCAAACATTGCGTTCATTAAAACAATACAGTATGATACAATACAATATAATACATAATAAAACAATACTTAACGACCATCCAAACAGAGTGTAAATGACAAATAAATTTTAAAAAGCAACTGAAATAGCATGTGATATAAAAGTTGAACCAAACTAGGAATAGCACACTAATTTGGTGCGCTATACCACTATTCTGACGACCTCATGTTAACGTTCATTAACAGTTAATGGACCCCTAGCATACTAAATTAGTGCGCTATAGGAGTCTTTATTAGGGAAGATTTCAGTTTTTGCAGGCTTTTTTACATGTTTTTGGAAGACTTTTGTACTTTATGTGATTTATATAGTGGAGAAAAATAGTACGCTTTGTAATTTTGTTCATTAGAGTTTTTTTCTCAAAGATCTTTAAAACTCTATTTAAATAGCATTAAAAAGTGTCTAGTGAACCATCTTATAAATCTCTCTATTTACATCCATCTCTCATCAATCTTCTTATATTTTTCTTCATTTGAATCCAAAAAACGACTAGTGAACCAACTGGTAGGATTTCATTATATTGGAATGGTGAAATTATTCATGACAATAATAATGTACATTATAACTGTCCACCCAAGTGCAATCTTAAGTTACCAATTTCACTTGACTACAAAATATTTCTTGTTGAGATGGGTGTTAAACAGCAAAATTACTGTCACAACCTAAATGATCGTGAGTGGCACCCACACTAAACCATCAAATCCAATCTTAACTCATTCACTTAATCAATTTTAGACGAGATAATAATGAAACTAACTTCAATGAACAAGGATTAGTCGAAAACTAATAAATTATAAGTGCAAAAATATTCAACTAGCTATTACATTTCTCAAGACCCGAAAATCATCGTAACTCTAAAATAATCAAATATGTCTAAGATATCCAAAAGTAATTAAAAATAAAGAGTTTCAACGTCCAAAAGAAGGACAATGACCCAATGAAGATCCATGGCAGCTTGGAGAAGTAGTGCTCACCCTTGGATCGAAATCAGTTGTCTGGGCTAGAGGTGAGGTCGCGTCTGAGCCTCTGGAACACTGTCTGCACACAATAAAAGAAGAGTACATAGTAGTATCAGTACAAATCACTATGTACTGGTAGATATTATAAGCTGACCTAATTTAGAATAAGTATATAGTTAATCAACACTTAGGACGTAGTTCAGTCAATACATAATCACCTCAAGTCAAGCCAACAAAATCTGTAACAGAAATCATATAAGTCACTAAATATCATTATAACAATTTAAGTAATCACATCTCAACAGTCACATCACACGGGGATTTATGTCCGCCTCACTCTCACAAATGTACTCAGTACCCTTAATTTTATCTCAATATGTCATTTCATCTCGCACGATCTAACAAATGTAAAAGTCAATGTAAGTGTATACACACGTGCTAAAGGGACTTATTTCTGCCCAACTAATCATTAACTGCAGGGAATGCACCAGGGTTCATGTACCATATCAGCTTGTGGTACTCGATTCATAGCAATAAAGTCAACATCAATATTTGTACCGGCTTGTGATACTCGATCCCTAATACAATAATCATACCATCATAGTGAAACTTGGCTTGCTACGGCGAGCTCTGACGACTTTGCCAGATTGCTACGATGGAAGGTGTATCGCTACGGTGGATTCACTGTAGCGAGATTTCATCCGCTGTAGCGGTATCAAAAATAGAAACTCGAAAACTTTACCAAAACTCTCCATTTCACAACACAACCTTGATTTTTAGACATCACGAATTGATCCCAATGCGACAACCATTATAATCAGAGTTTTATGAACCCGTTTATCATTTTGAAACTTTTTATAGGACCCCAAATCACTCGACTATCCATAAATGGATCCTACACTATCAAGTATTACACCAAGAGACACAAATCATCTCTAAAGCTCACGACACCAGATTTTCATTAAAATCCACTCTAGCCTGAAATTTTATCAACTCTTATCTTAGGAGAATCTCTAGCCGGGTACTTACCCCCAAATAATACTATAATGATAAAATGAGTCATTACAATTATAAATTGATTGTAATTGGGCAATACCCAACCTTCTTTACACCACAAGGTTTTGTAAGACATAGGAAGTTCAACATCTATGACGATGAGTCTTTTAGTGACTTTTTGAAGGCTCCATTCGATATATAGATCAAATTAAGCTAAATGTTCTTAGAGTCTATGTCAGGAAGGAGTCTAGAACTCATTGTTAATGTTCTCCATCTTGAATTAAAACTCCATCTGCTCATGCCGACATTCCTAGAGCCCAGACTAGTGATTTTCCTAGATTGAATGCTTACTAAGATATTCTTACGGGTAATATGTCAATGGAATTATTAAGACCTGATTTGTCCCAAACTTTTTTCAGGAAAGAGACTGATAATGTATATTATTCTTATTATTAGTGTTATTATTATTGTTATTAAAATTAATTTTACAATTATGTGTAGATTTATATGTTCTAATGATTATTTTATATTTGTAGGAGTTTTTCACAGCATGAGATGAATAATACTTGAAGTTATGGGCAAGATATAATTTTGGTGAATCTTTTCAGTCCGGATAGATGGATCATGCAGGAACATCCTCAAATGTTGCTCCCTCCTTGAGATTTAGTGCTGCTGATTATGAATATTAATTTATGTATGTTTACTTGACAAATCAAATATATGTGTCTTTTTTTAGATAGGAGAAACGTTACACAAGATGAGTTTGTTGCCCCCAACTAATATTGATAATATTGATCTGTCGAAGATAGTGATAGTGATGAGGTGCCTAATGCAAAAGTATCGGGAGACAAAGTTTCTTTTTCAGCATTTGAAAGCAATAATGATTTTATGATACCTGATTTTCCACAAGTCATTTACACAAGCAAGAAACGGTGTCACAGAGTCCATTTCATGAAGAATAAGTGATTTCACAAATATCGTTTCAACAGTCAGTATCACCTATAGTCCCTAGACCTCAATTTCATTCTCATCAAATTTCATATCTTGATCACGTTCTAGATGGACCGAATGTGTTTGTCTTTACTCATGAGCATGATGAAATTCGACAGGTTATGTAGTCTGAACCACATGATCTTCAAAATGGCCAACTTAGTTTTGATTTCGGTATACTTTTCAACTCCAAAACAATTGTAAAGGGCAGTTAAATTTTTGCATTATAAAAAGGTGAGGGAGTTTTTTATTTGTCAGTCCTAAAAAATAATGTGGTGAGTTACTTGCAGGCATGCAAATCAAGGCTGTAAATGGATGCTTCGTGGTAAACAATGTCCTTCTTGTAATATGGGTGCCACCAAGGATATTCCAATTTAAATATCAATATGATTGCATTTGTTCTAATTACGAATATTGAAACGACGCCAAGGTATTATTTTCCCAAGATTATTTAAATTTATAAATCAATACGTTATTTGCTTTGCTAATTATTAAGGTTAAAACTTTTTAGGTTTTCTACTAAATATTATCAAACATGCATTCATAAAGCCTATGGCAAAATAATAAAGTGGAGAAAAATTTATTTTGAATGAAAGCGTGCTTTTGAAAAAAATCTATGAAAATTGGGAGGGCTCATTCTGCTCATTGCCAAGGTACATGACTACTCTTCAATACTTTAATACATGCACAATTATTGAATGAAAGTTCGAATGACGTGCTGATGTCGTTACAAATATTTTCAACTATGTGTTTTGAACTTTTAAACCATGTGTTGATGGTTTTGCTTATTATCATCTGGCTATATCAATAGACGGAATACATGTCTATGGTGTATATGGCATCAAGTTATTGATTATTGTCGAAGTGGACTCCAATGGCTCAATATATCCCTTGGGTTTTGCAATTGCCGCTAATGAGAGCATTGAGACATATGGTACATTTTTGCATTATTTGCACCAACATGTTGTGAAGACGTTCAAGTATAACTTTGATATCTGATAGACATTATGACATACTTGCTAATATATATTAATTGTCTAATTGGCAAACTCAATTTGCCTACCACCGTTGTTGTTTAAGACATTTAAAGTCAAATTATCAGAGAGCATTCAAAAATGTCCATTGAACAACCTTCTATGGCAAGCTACAACAGATCACCAGGAGAAGAAGTTTCTTGAATATATGCAATTGATCAGAGATACTAATGAGAAAGCTTATCATTGGTTGATGAAGATTGATCTCGATATGGACCTTACACAAGGATGGTGGTAAGAGATGAGGCGTGCTTACAATGAATAGCTCTGAATTATTCAACAGCTTGATAAAGTTTGCTAGATGGCTACCAGTTACTGCAATAATGAGAATGACTTTCAAGCAGATTGTGAAGTGGTTTTTTAGCAGATCGACATATGTGAGACACCTATTGGCAGATCAACAAAAATAGATACCAAATTCATTCAACCGATTTGAAAAATACAGGTTAAAGTCATCACATTATATCATCACCAATTATCTTTAAAGAGAAAACATCTTTGAAGTCAGGATTAATATGCACCAAGGTAAATGAGGCAATGTGCACATTGTTAAGGTGACAGAAAGAACTCGTCAATGTGGTAAGTGAAAATCATATCACATTCCAAGTTCTCATATGGTTACGTCCTTTGAGCATGTTGGGGTTAAGGCATTGAGCTATATCACACTGAAACATAGCGTGTGAAACTATAAAAAGGCATACACAGGCTGTCATGACCCAACTACTCAGATCGTGCGAGTATCTACGCTAATCTACCTAGATAGGAGAACCCTTATCACCCATTTAAAACAAGTATGCGAAAAATCATTAAGAAAACTAAAATGTTTTTAAAAATGACAACCAGTTGGAAAACCTTCGAATACATTGAAACCTTTAAAACTACAATGGAAAACCCTTCCCATGGAACTAGTCTAAACAGGTACAAGAACTTCTAAGAGAAGTACAAAACCAAAGCAAAACACAGCTCCCACCATAGGAAAGAGATAAGTAGAAGCTGTTGGAGATCACTATCCACATCACCTGAAAAATATTCACTGATCCTGCAACCAGACTATATCTCAAAAAGGGTATAGCAAGAGTAGTATCAGTACAAACAACACGTACTGGTAGGTATCATCACCTGATCAGGGTTAGATCATGTAAACACAATATAGAAATCACTAAAAAAAAAGCATGACAACTTATATAATAATTTAGTCCACATTACCTTTATCCACTTATGCTATCTTTATTCCTCATATTACTACGAGCATTTCCATCCTTATCCTTGCTGACTTAGTTCTATGCAATTTATTACATGTAGTCAATATGATAATAAACCAAGTCAAGACCTTGACGATCAATTATTAACCAGGTCAACATCCATGACTCTACAATAATAACTTCAACCTTATATCAAATCCACGAGTATGTAGACAATAACAGAATATATATGCCATTCTTCAACATCCTTAGTTCAGACCACTCAAGGATCCCTAATTTATGTCAAGTAACCGGATCACACAAGAATCCCAAATATATATCAACTAATCGGACTATACAAGGATCTCAAATATATGCTAAGTAACCGTACCACACAGGGATCCCAAATATATGTCAAGTAATCAGACCACACAAGGATCCCAAATATATGTCAAGTAACCAAACCACGCAAGGATCTCAAATATATGTCCAATAATCGGATCACATAAGGATCCCAAATATATGTCAAGTAACCGAACTACACAAGGATCCCAAATATATGTCAAGTAATTGGACCACACAAGGATCCCAAATATATGCCAAGTAGCTGGATCACACAAGGATTCTAAATATATGGCAAGTAACTGGACCACACAAGGATCCCAAAACAACATCCATAAAATAACCCGATCCATTTATGGAATCAATATAAACAACAACCATAACAATTATAATAAACCCGGCCCACTCAAGGAACCGTCAAACTCACTAATTCTTTGTACACACATGCTAAGGGTCCTATGGTTTCCCACTAGCCATGACCTGTAGGGGACGAGCTCTTATCCATGTACTATACAGGCGTGGGACCTGAGCCAACCAATGAATCATAGAAACTGCACCGATGTGGTACCCGAGCCAACTAATGAATAACATCAAACAATTTCGTGAATATGTCCATCCCACAATAACAACAAATATCATAACAATCACAATAACAATGAGAATAAGCAATCATACTTGTACAGTCAACAATCCTTTACATAACCTCATTATATGTGATTAACACTTAGGATATCAGTTAACAATTACCTTCCTTAAGCATGCATTGCAATAATATACAACCACCCCAAACACTTGGTCAATTCATGTTACTCATTTCATGTAAACAATAATCATTCTTTAACACACCAAATCACAAGTAGACATGATTCATTGATTTTATCAATTACAGCATGCCCGAAGACCAATCCCCACTTATTCAAGTAAGCATTATCAAGCCATATTCATTGAATATAAATTCTCATTTTAAGAGTGCACATTTAATCCAGTGGAGTCTAAACTCTAGTTGAAGTCATACACCTTTATACCTTTTACTTTCTAACCCTTAGCCTAACTTGACCTTAGACTCTTAAATTATGTGATCGCCTCCTCATACCATAATCAGTTCTCACCACTAACCTTAAGAAAGATTATCCCATAATCCAAACACATATAATACCAAGTTCACTTTTTTTTTATGGTAATTAGGCTGAATGACTAGATTATAAGCTCACACAATCTCCTTATCATCTATAATCACATAATTCATATTAGAATCCATCACAGAATCATACAAACATAAAACACCCATCAAGGATTCATATATTAACATATCAACACATAATAGGTCCTTATTACAATAATCATATATTTTATCCATCCAAACTCTGTGCCCGTAGGCTTAAGAATGATTTCTCTCGTTAAGTCTATATTGTGAGTACGATTTCTAATCATAGTTTACTACTCATAACTCATAACCCACCTGGGCGCTAAACTGCTACTACGGAGTGCACTATTATGCGGTTGCCCTACCTTTTCCTGCTGCTCAACTGGATCTCATTCTAACAATAACAGTAAAATAATAATTCAACCATTGTTCTACCAATTCTAGGCATATAACCTAACTTTTATTGATTTTAACCCAAGATCATACCTAAACTTATAATTCCAGAGTTTTCTACCCTTCAATCTACTCAAAATCTCTATATCTGGGAATGGTTAAATCAAATTCTAGTCCCAAAAATATAATCTATCAATACTAACTCAAATTCAAGGGATTTTAACCTATTAATTCACTTTACACTAAAAAATTCCACCTAGGTTAACTTTCTACCCCCACCATGGTCAATCTAATGTTATTCTAAGGACTTTAGAATCAAATGAGTGTTAGATTGGAAGAACTTACCTTGAAGGAGTAAATCAATAGAAAACTAAGGAAATCACCCCTCCTATGCCCTAACCTGACCTTGAACGAGTTTGGGGAGTAAAAGAACATTTTAGGTTTGAAAATTGTATTTAACTGCACGTAGCCCGATGTAGCAACCCCGCTATAGCGGCCTAGTCCCGCTATAGAGGCCTCAACTTTTCAGCACAGACAGTCTTCAGTAAAATAATCATAACTTTTTACTTCAGAAGCGGATTAACAAATGGTCAGTGGCATTGGAAAGAAGACTCGGATATCTTTAATTTGGTGGGTATTGGGCCCCATAACTCATTATATTCTAGAAGGAGTGATCATTTGAAGTTGATCTTAGTTTAAACTTAACCCAAAACTAAATCAATAAGGACACTGTTAACTTAACTTTGTGCTAGGAGCATTATATGACCTTAAATCATAACTAATGCACTCACATACCAAGAAATTGATTCTAACACCTATGACAAATGAGATTCGTATACCTTTATCGTAGATACTTTTAGTAACGACAGAACATATCATTACAACAGATAGTAATTTATCCATCGTTCATCCCCGAACGATCACCATTAGAAAAAGAATGGTACGAGTCAAACTTTGAACCTTAACGCCTCTACCACGTCAATGCATTTGGAGACTTATGTGAACTACCAAAAATTTAGTTCCCTTGGTGTACTAAAACTCAAGCCAAAACTTATTGCTACTCCACCCTATCAGAAAATCTTCCTTCCTTCGAGTCACATAAAGCTAAGTAGAGCAACCCTTTCCCCGGGTGCCTAAGTAACTCGGGGCCTCGTTAATATATCAAAATGAAAAGATTTCAAACATAACAGACAAAAATAACTTTCTGTGCTACAAGGGACTAGATCCTACTATAGTAGGAGAAGGCCGCTATAGCAGAAGCTAATAGTTTACTGGGGTGAGAATTGGTTTCTTGCCCATTTCCCCTTCTTTCACTCGAGAAACTCCCTTAGAGATTAAGCACCTAATCAGGTAAACAGTTAAGCCCAGTTCAACTCAAGGAACAAACAATGTACCTCAAGTAAACAGTTAAGCCCGGTTCAACTCAAGGAACTAATAATGTACATCAAGTAAACAGTTAAGCCCAGTTCAACTCAAGGAACCAATATGTACATCAAGTAAACAGTTAAGTCCAGTTCAACTCAAGAAAGTAAACAATTATGCCCCGTTCAACTAAAGGAACCAACATGTACATCAAGTAAACAATGAATCCCGGTTCACTCAAGGAACCAACATATATAAATATCAAGTAAACATATAAGCCCAGTTCACACAAGGAACCAACACATATATGACTATCAAGTAAGCCATATTTATACCCGGCCTTTCTGTCGAGGCTTTCTAGATAAGAAGATGCGGAGCCAAACCATCACACATGAATTAGTTATTTCTCTCACAATAGTCTAAGAACAAAACCTTGAGAGTTCATGATGAGATAATATCTAAAATTAGAGAAAACTGAAACTTTATTACATTGGGCCCGCTATAGCGACTCAATTCCCTCTATAGCGGCCTCGCTATAGCGGTACCATGGTAGCGGCCTGCCTCCCGTTATAGCGGTGTAGGTGAGACAGTAACTCTGGGCAGTCCCAATTTTGGCTAATCTTACAACACAATCTCATATTTTGACATTCCGAACTAGCCCCTTTACGTTAAATGCTATATCCGGAGTTCTACTAACCCGAACTCCATTCTGAAAGTTTCTATGGGATAATATGCCCCTCACATATCATGGTATCACCTTAATTTTATCAAACACTATACCTCGAGACACCAAGTATCTCTAAACCATACAACACATAATTTTCATTGGAGCCCACCCTAGCCTGAGATTTTGTCAACTCTCATCTTAGGGAAAACTTTACCCGGGCACTTACACCCTAACTAATGTTATAATGAACACATCACTACCGCTCAAGGAGAAATAACCACCAAGTATTATCATGATCAATAAGAGAGATATGAATATTCAAGAATACATCTAATAACCTTACTCCATCAATCGACCCTACAACTAAGGATCATCAATCATAATCAAGCTAACTTATTTCAAAAACCTCAACAATTCAATAATACCCAGTTCAAGAGATGCTATTAGCCCAGAAATTTATCAATTACTACAAAATTTCCTCATTACCCTTCCCTGTTTTCAATACTAACACATAAAATTGCACTATGGCCCTTAACATAATCCCAAGACTAAACCGAATAATGCATAGACAAGAATTTAGCATCAAATTATTTAAAACCATTTATGAATCACACCAAGAAACTTTTCATAGCAAATCCTGCTATTTAAGCAATAATAGCCTTTTTTCCCATGGTCCTTAACCAAAATCTGACTGTCCTAAAACCGAAGTTTCACACAGTCATAAGCTATTTTTATCCCCTTATCATTTTTACCAATGATAAGTCCATACATAACAATTAGCACATAGTTTCAGTTAAGACATATAGCAAATAATTCCCTTAACCACCAACACATAACCAAGTTATGACCTTTCACTAACTACAAATTTTAGAGTAATTCAAACAATCATATTTCACGTATTCGCAGTCACTCAAGCAATACAAATACACATAAGCACCAATCTCAAGTTTTATCACTGAACAAGCCCTTTTTATGATCCTTTATTCGCCTCATGGATGACTGTTAGCCGATTATCCAGGCATTTACATAGCCTCTATGGCCAGATACAAATTAAAACCTTTCTGATTCCAACTTCCCTTGCTTGTGTCATTTCAGCCAGAGTCAATGGCATTCATTTACCTCGTTGAGATACCAATTGGAATCTGGAGATACCAATTAAATTCAACCCATACAAGCAAACAACAGACCGCACGAAAGGAGGAAAGAAGTGGAATAATTTTCTAGAATGCCTCATTGCTTCCCGAAGATTATATGTGGACGTCAACACACTAATATGCATGACTCTATTTGACATTTGCTCTTGTAGTGGAAGACCGATAACTTAGGCTCTGATTCAAAATTGCCATGACCCAACTACTCAGATCGTGAGGGCACCTACTCTAATCCATCTAGATAGGAGAACCCTTACTATTCATTTAAAACAGGTATGCAAAAAATAAATAAGAAACCATAAATGCTTTTAAAAAGTACAACCAGTTTCAAAACCTTTGAATACAGTGAAACCTTTAAAAATACAACACAAAACCCTTCCTAAGGAACTAGTCTAAATAGGTACAAGAGCTTCGAAGAGAAGTACAAAAACAAAGTAAGACACAACTCCCACCATAACAAAGAGATGAGTAGAAGCTGTTGGAGATCACTATCGACGTCACCTGAGAAACATCCACTGATCATGCAACCAGACTATATCCCAAAAAGGGTATAGAAAGAGTAGTATCAGTACAAACAACACGTATTGGCAGGTATCATCGCCCGATCAGGGTTAGATAATGTAAACACAATATAAAAATCACAGAAAAAAAGCATGACAACTTATATAATAATTTAGTCCACATTACCTTCATCCACTTATGCTATCTTTATCCCTCATATCACCTATGAGTATTTCCATCCTTATCCTCGTTGACTTAGTTCTATCCAATTTACTACATGTAGTCAATATGACAATAAACCAAGTCAAGACCCTGACTACCAATCATTAACCAGGTCAAGAATCATGACTCTACAATAATAACTTCAACCTTATATTAAATTTACGAGTAAGTAGACAATAACATAATATATATATGACATTCTTCTATATCCCTAGCCCAGACCACTCAAGTATCCCCAATTTATGTCAAGTAATTAGATCACACAAGGATCCCAAATATATATCAAGTAATCAAATCACGCAAGGATTCTAAATATATGCCAACTAACTGGACTACACAGGGATCCCAAATATATGTCAAGTAATTGGATCACACAAGGATCTCAAATATATATCAAGTAATTGGACCATGCAAGGATCCCAAATATATGTCAAGTAACTGAACTACATAAGGATCCCAAATATATGCCAAGTAACTGGACCACACAAGGATCCCAAATATATGTCCTGTAATTGGACTACATAAGGATCCCAAATATATGCCAAGTAATCAGACCACACAAGGATCTAAAATATATGTCAAATAACCAGACCACAAAAGGATCCTAAAACAACAACCATAAAATAACCCGGTCCACTCATGGAACCAATATAAACAACAACCATAATAGTTATAATAAACCCAGTCCACTCAAGGAACCGTCAAACTCACCAATACCTTGTACACACATGCTAAGGGTCTTATAGTCACCCACTAGCCATGACCTGCAGGGGACGAGCTCTTATCCATGTACTGTACCGGTGTGATACTCTAGCCAACCAATGAATCATAGAAACTGTACCAGTGCGGTACCCGAGCAAACCAATGAATAACATTAATCAATCCCATAAAGATGTCCAAGTACTGGTAAATCCCACAATAACAATAAATATCATAACAATCACAATGACAATGAGAATAAGCAATCATACTTGTATAGTCAACAATCCTTTATTATAACCTCATTATATGTGATTAACACTTAGGATATCATTTAAAAATTACCTTTCTTAACCATGTATTGCAATAATAGACAACCACCTCAAACACTTGGTCAACTCAAGTTATTCATTTCATTTAAATAACAATCATTCTTTAACACACCAAATCACAAATAGACATGATTCATTGGTTTCATTAACTACAGTATGTCCAAAGACCAATCCCTGATTTATTCAAGTAAGCATTATCAAACCATATTCATTGAATGTAAGTACTCATTTTAGGAGTGCACATTCAATCCAATGAAGTCTAAACCCTTGTTGAAGTCATACACCTTTATATCTTTTACTTTCTAACCCTTAGCCTAACTTGACCTTAGGCTCTTAAATTGTGTGACCGCCTCCTCATACCATAATCAATTCTACTTACTAACCTTAAGCAATATTATCCTGTAATCCAAATACACATAATACCAAATTCACCCTTTTTATGGTAATTAGGCTGAATGACTAGATTATAAGCTCACACAATGTCCTTATCATCTAAAATCACATAATTCACATTACAATCTACTAAAGAGTTATACAAACATAAAACACCCATCAAGGATTCATATATTAACATATCAACACATAATTAGGTCCTTATTACATTAATCACATGTTTTATCCATCCGAACTCCGTACCTACAGGTCTAAGCATGATTTCTCCCACCAAATCTATATTATGAGTACAATTTCTAACCACAGTCTACTACTCATAAACCATAACAAACATGGGTGCCAAGATGCTGTTACAAAGTGGACTATTACGTGATTGCCCTGCCTTTTCTTGCTGCACAACTGGATCTTAGTCTAACAATAAAAATAAAATAACAATTCAACCATTTTTCTACCAATTCTAGGCATATAACCTAACTTTCATTGATTTTAACCCAAGCTCATGCCTAAACTTGTAATTCTAGGGTTTTCTACCCTTCAGTCTACTCAAAATCTCTATATCTTGGAATGGTTAGATCAAATTCTAGTCCCAAGAACATAATCTATCAACACTAACTCAAATTCAAGGGATTTCAACCTATTAAATAACTTTACACTAGAAAATTCCACCTAGGTTAACTTTCTACCCCCATTATGATAATCTAATGTTATTCTAAGGATTTTAGAATCAAACGAGTGTTAGATTGATGAAAGAACTTACCTTGAAGGAGAAAATCAATAGAAAATGATAGAAATTGCCCCTCCCTTGCCCTAGCCTAACCTTGAATGAGTTTAGAGAGTAAAATACCATTTTTAGGTCTGAAAACTGCATTTAATTGCGTGTTGTCCGCAGTAGCAGCGCCGCTATAGTGGCCAAATTCCGCTATAGTGGCCTCAACTTTTCATCACGGACAATCTTCAGTAAAATTTTCATAATTTTTTACTTCGGAAGTGGATTAACAAATGGTTGGTGGCAGTTGAAAGAAGACTCAAAAATCTTTGTGTCACAACCCAGTTTCTTGGTCATGATGGCACCTACAACCCCCAGTAGGCGAACTAATCCCCGTAGCTTAGAATGGTTAGTTATGGGCTACTAGCTAATAAGTAAGTGGAAGAACATGTAATATAAATGGAATCAAGGGTTATACGAGAAGAAAAGCAATAACAGGAGTATACATATATAGTACATACGGAAGCTAAATCAACCCAAAACCTAGTATCACAGTATATAAGATCTGGAACTACAAATAAGGAGTACAAAGGATCCAAAATAATATATACATGATGCCTCCGAGTAGTAAGAGAGTAAAAAATATGAAAGATAAACTAAAGCTGAGCTTCGGTCACCAAGAGACCACCCTCAGTCTGGATGGTCCAAAAGTATCCTCGCACGAGTGTCCACGAGCTAACGGCGAGGGCCCATACTAGGATCTGCACCAGAAGATGCAGAGTGTAGTATGAGCACCAATGCAAAGCAAATGGTACCTAGTAGGTATCATAGGCCGACTGGGCACATATAAGATAAAAGAGCAGTAATAAGCATAATAGAAAAAGTTAGTTACAGAAAATAACGAAGAAGTACACGGAAACTAGCACAGAAGGAAGACAGCAGAAACAACATACATGGCTAGCTACATAATATATATTACAGACATAGGTGAAAGAAAGAAATGATGAACCTGGGATCCTAGCAATAACAATATATAAGAAGTTTACAGAAAATGAGTGGTATACCGGTAACCTCAAGTAAAAAGGGAAGGAGGAAATAGGAAACAAAGCATGCTCGAATACAAGAATAAGAACCAAGTCAAGATATAAGTACTACATCCACTATCCAAACCATAGTTAGAAATCATCGTAAGGAATAATAACTCAACTAAGCAATAATAAGCCTACCTACAGTCCCACGGGCGCCCATACACCCGAGAAACACAAGCAAGTGAAGACAAACCCTCTGGCATCCCATACTACCAGAGCGTACACTCATCAAATAGAAAATAGCAAACAAGGGTGGAACCTTACACAAATGAAAGGTATGATGCATAATGAAATCTGGGTGGAACAGTAACTTTGTATGTACATCTTCCAACGCCTAAAGGGCCCAGCAGGTACGTTCCATGGAAGGACACTGTCCGTGTACCTCTACTACACTGTATACCCATTTTCCGGCACACGCAGCCCAAATACCCTGGCCAAGATCGGCAAGGTCCATGGAGGTCCTCGACCATATACTATATTTCATTCTAAAAAAAAACCTCATCCGGAGTGGGTCCGGATCCAATCTAGTAACCCAACCTCTAATATGCATGCCCAGACTCTGTACAGGTCTAAAACAGTGAAATAAGTCTCAAAACCCCATTAAGGGTGCCCAGGCATAACCAGGTCTAAAACAGTAGTAAGACAGCTCTGGTGCTCGGTTCAACCGAGTCTAATATCACCTAAATTTATTAAAAAGCCCAAACTAGCACTATGGCCCTGCCGAGTATAGTAGTAGTAGTAAAGCTGTGATGAATTTCTCTTTTAACCTTTCTTACACAAAGAAGATCCACAAAGTCATTTCCAAACCATTTCAAAGTCATTTCAGTCGAAAATGATCCCCTAGGGCCATGCAAAGTTTAGAAAACTAGTAATAGTGGCTCGAAGCCCAAAATCGTAGTAAAATATGGTAAAAATCCCTTTATATGCATGGAAATGGCATGCTCAACCACAAATAGCAGCCCAATGGCTCACAATCAACCTATCGGCCCTGCACAGGCTCTAATCGCTCTATAACACAGAAAACCAGCCTAAAATCACGATAACGATATCTGAGACTCACAGACACCCCTAAATAACCCACCATCTATGGTCCAAAGTTAAAACAAGGCCACACAGGATTACAAGGGTGATAATATCAGTCTACGAAGAATACTACACACAACGGAGGAAAGAAACGAGGTGGGCATGGAAAAATGGTCAAGGTCTGTGGTGCCAAGCTATAAACCCAACCCAAGGATGCCAATTAGTACAATTTTATCCTATATATGTAAAGTCTAGGAAAGTTAGACCGTAACCTACCCGTCGTCCGGCGATAAGCTGCTGGAACGACGATGTATGAGGCCGAACCACTCCAAGAAGCTCCGAATGATAATTAAACTATCATAAACATAAATAACACATTAAAATGAGACTAATGATACCTATATTGCTATAATTATAGTCGGGTCAAATTTCGAGTCAAAAGCGGGTCCGCAGGGCCCACAACCTGAGGCCGAAAATGAAAGAGTACAACATGACCACCTTGATCATAGGAGTACATGCTCCGATAAATTAAGAATTTGGGCATGAATTTTGAGCTAAAATAGCCCTTACGATACAAGAACTAAAGAATGGATTTTTAGGGAATGAAAACCGGTAATTGGGCAAGAAACACTTACCACAATGAGAGAAAACGTCAAAGAGGCGAGTTCCACGAACCCATAAACATGCAAGCCCAAGATAAACCGAATTTACACGTGATTTTCAAGCTTTGAGAATTGGTCAACAATGGTGGTTTTAACCAAATGGAGAAGAAGCAAGCTTTGGGGAAGAAGAACTTACCAAATAATAGAGGGAGCACGAATTCTTGATGAACAATTAAATTCCCCAAGTTAAGAACTGATTAGAGCATTTTGTAGGGAGTATTTTGTGGTTGGAGTTGGGATTAAATGAAGAACCAAGCTGGAAAAATGAAGAGAAAAGTATTTATACTGCCCAGGGGTCCTTCATCGCGATCGCGAAGGGACTCTATGCGGTCGCGATGACTACACTGTCTAGACGATCGCGATCATGAGGACTAACCACGCCGTCGCGAAGAGCAAGGAGAAGAAGTCTTCATCGCGGTCATGTCAAAGGATGTCACGATCGCATAGAACAAGGAAATGGGTGCCTCATCGCGGTCGTGAAGGAGGAGCTCACGATCGCATAGAGGTAAGGTACCAGGTCCACATGACCTTCATCATGGTCGCGTGAAAGGGCCTCGCGATTGCGATTAAGGCCTGAGGCCTATACGTACAACAGCCAACAAAAAATTTTGAAGGGGAAAAAGTCTCTGGGTGGGCCCACAGGGCTCATCCAGGACCCCGCGTACACAAACAAACTAAGCTAACATACCAGAAATGGCATTCCATAATCAACAGAATAGACAGAAGACCCAACGAAGGTCGATTTAGCAAAAAGTGGGCCCAATGCCCAAAAACCAACCTTAAACAAAACAAAACTCAACACCCAAAAATGAGTCCAGAAGCCTCAGGACCCAAACCAAAGCTCCCTTTAGCCGAGAGTCGACATTCTAGAACTAGCAACGCTGATGGAAATTCCATCTGAGGATGTCTTCTTCCAACCTTACCAAAGTCAAACTTTCAAGTTGAACTTGTCTAGAAATACAAAAACCAAGACGAAACTAAACCAAAAGCTCCCAGACCCCGACCAAGGGTCTATCTAGATGAAAATCCACACTCCGGAGCTAATAGAACTGTCAGAATTCGATTCCAAGCATGTTTACCAAGAATGTTGACCAAAGTCAACGATATCCTAAATTTAAGCTCTAAAATAGGCAAATGACCATAATGACCAAATGAACGGCCAGGGCACCAAACCACTTGTCCCAGCAAGCCATAAATGAATTGGAGCTGCTACAGGCAAGCTCTAATAGTACAAGGAAAGCATAAACACAAAGATGACCGGAAGGGTCATCAGAACATCCACTACTAAAAAGACTTTCGTCTTTGAAAGTCAAGAAGAAGGGAGTACCTGAAGGCTCGAACAACTGCGGATACTGAGCTTGCAACTCACTCTCGGTCTGCCAAGTAGCCTTCTCGACCGGACGATACCTCCAATGAACTTTCATAACCGGAATCTCCCTAGATCTCAACTTCCTGACATATTTGGGCAAGATAGATATCGGCTCCTCAACAAAGGACAAACTCTCATTCAACTAGATCAAATCCCAATGCAACACATGAGACTCGTCTGGAACATATCGATGCAACATCGAGACATGAAACACAGGATGCATAGCTGAAAACATCGAAGACAAAGCAAACTGATGGGCAACACTACCAACCCTCTGAAGATTCTTAAATGACTCGATGTACCTGGCCTCACCGACTAAATCTCATCACACCCTTCATGGGCGACACACGGAGGAATACCAAATCACCAACACTGAACTCCAAGGCACGAAGTCTACAATACACATAGCTCTTCTTCCTACTTTGAGCAACTTAAAGTCTATCCTGTATCACTCTGACTCGGTCTAAAGAATCCCAAAGCAAATCTGTACTTTGTGGCCTATACTCCAAACCATCAAACCAACCAACCGGCAATCTGCAATGCCTACCATACAATGCCTCAAAGGGTGCCATGCCAATGCTAGAATGGAAGCTAATATTATACACAAACTCAGCCAAAGGAATAAACTGATCCCAAGAACCTCCAAAGTCAAGAACACAAGCCCAAAACATGTCCTCCAAGACCTGAATAGTCCTCTCGGACTGGACATTTGTCTGAGGGTGGAATACATTACTAAGCTGAACCTCTGTACCCAAATCTCTCTGAATAGCTCTCTAGAACTAAGATGTGAACTGAGTGTCATGGTCTGATATGATAGAAGCTGGGACCCTGTGCAACTGAAAAACCTTACGAATGTAAATCTGAGCTAACCTCTCTGCACTATAACAAGTCTGAACCGACAAGAAATATGCTGACTTAGTCAGCCGATCCACAATCACCCAAATAGATTTGAAACCCCTAGAAGTACGAGGCAGACTAACTAGAAAATCCATAGTAATCCCTTCCCCCTTCCACTCAGGAATGGGAAGTCACTATATCAAACCACCTGGTCTCATGTGCTCGAACTTCACTTGCTGACAGTTCAAGCACCGAGATACAAACTGCACTACATCCCACTTTATACCACTCCACCAGTAAAGCTATCTCAAGTCCCTATATATCTTTGCCACACCAGGATGAATGGAGTATCAAGAACAATGTGCCTCACGAAGTATCAACTAAATCAAATCGCCAACCCTCAGAACATAAAGTCAACCACCAAACCTCAGAACCCCATCTGAATCTAGAGTAGCCCGACTAGCCTCGCCCCAAACAACCTGATCACGAAGGTCACACAATCTCTGATCCTCAAACTATCAGCTCTGAATCTGATCAATCAAAGTAGAATGGACCTCAACACTAGCAAGAACTCTACTAGGATCCGACAAATCAAGCCTAACTAAATGGTTAGCCAAGGACTGGATGTCCAAGGCCAACGATCGCTCTGAAACTGAAAGTGAAGCTAGGCTACCCATACTCACCACCTTCTGACTCAAGGCATTCGCTACCACATTTGCCTTACCTGGATGGTACAAAATAGTGAAATCATAGTCCTTCAGTAGATCAATCCATCTCCTCTGCCTCGAGTTCAGCTCTCGCTGGCTCGTAATGTACTGAAGACTATAATGATCAGTGAATATCTTATAGTAAACCCCATATAAGTAATACATCTATTTCTTGAGCGCAAAAACTACCGCCGCCAACTCCAAGTCATGAGTGGGGTAGTTGCACTCATGAACCTTCAGCTGCCTCGATGCATATGTAATCTCTCGACCCTACTGCATCAACACACAACCAAGACTGACCTTAGAAGCATCACAATACACGGAGATACTCTGACCCTCAACTGGCAAAGTCAATATAGGAGCTAAAGTCAACAAGGCCTTAAGCTTCTGAAAGCTATCCTTGCACTAATCCGACCACTGAAATGGGACATCCTTTTTATTCAACATGGTCAAGGGTGCTGCTATGGAAGAAAATCCCTCAACAAACCATCTATAGTACTCGGCTAACCCAACAAAGCTGCGAACCTCAGTAGGAGTAGTAGGTCTAGCCCAGTCATGAACCACTGAAATCTTACCAGGGTCCACTCTAATCCCATTCTTAGACACCACGTGTCCTAGAAATGCAACTGACTCAAGCCAAAACTTTCACTTTGAGAACTTGGCATAAATCCAATGATCTCTCAAAGTCTGGAGTATAATCCTCAATTGTTGCTCGTTATCCTCTCTACTCTGCGAGTATATCAAGATGTCATCTATGAAAATGATCAAAAATAAGTCCAAATACAGGCTAAGCACCTTGTGCATCAGATCTATGAAAGCTGCGGGGGCACTAGTCAACCCAAAAGACATCACCAGGAACTTATAGTGGCAATAACGTGTCTTGAATGCTGTCTTAGGGATGTCCTCTGCCCTAATCCTCAACTGGTGGTAGCTTGACCTCTAATATTTCTTCGAAAACACTGCTAAACCCTGAAGCTGATCAAACAAGTCATCAATCTGCGGCATCGGATACCTATTCTTCACAGTCACCTTATTCAGCTGTCGATAATCAATACACATCCACATCGACCCATCCTTCTTCTTCAAAAACAAAATAGGAGCACCCCAAGGTGATACACTCGGCCTAATAAACCCCTTAGCTAATAGATCATAGAGCTGCTCCTTAAGCTCTCTTAACTCAACTGGAGCCTTACGGTAAGGGGAAATAGAAATGGGCCTGGTGCCCGGCTCTAACTCAATAGCGAAGTTAATATCTCTCATAGGTGGGAGTCCTGGCAGGTTGTTAGGGAACACATCTAGGAAGTTTCTAACAACAGGAACAGACTCAGAGAAAGAAGGGTCGACACTAGCATCTCGGATATATGCTAGATAAGCCATACACCCATGAGAGATCAACTTCCTAGATCGAAGATAAGAGATAAACCCAGATGGTGCGTGGCTAATAGAACCCTGCCACACAACTGGGGATACGCTGGGAATAACTATGGTAATAGTCTTGGCATAGTAATCCCAAACCACATAGTGAGGGGATAACCAGTCCATGCCCAGTATCACATCAAAATCTAACATATCAAGGATCAACATATCACCCCAAGTCTCCAAGTCACCCATAGATATCGTACAAGATCTCATAATCTAATCCACTACTAAAAAATCTCCTACATGGGTTAAAACAGATACAAGAACAGATAATGGCTCACTAGCTAAATCCAAACAAGGCATAAAGTAGACAGATACATACGAACAAGTGGATCTAAGATCACATAATGCAAAGGCTGGGCAAAGGCAAATAGAAATTGTACCTGTGATCACAACATCTGAGTCCTCTATCTCTGGTCTCCCAGGGACCACATAGAACTAACAATGACCACCACCTAACTGACCGCCATCCCTACCACCTGTCCTACCCCATGGGTCACCACCTATACCCTAACTACCACTTTCTCAAGCCAGTGGCTGAACTGAGCAAATAAGCTGAGCCAGTTGAGTGACAGGCTGAATTGTACCCCGCTGGGGGCAATTTATGGCATAATGGCCTACAACACCATAATCATATCAAGGCTATGGTGCCCTAGATTGGCGAGATGAACTAGCAGAACTTGTATGGATACCATGTCCTGATGCCCTAAATATTGCACCTCTCGACGACTGACCACTATAGCCTTGCTGGCTACTCTGACCCTCCTCAAACTAAGACCTACCAGAAGACTGAAGTGAAGCCTGAACTGACCTACTAGATTGACCCTGGTGCTGCTATGGCTGATAACCTCGACCCCACTAGCCTGAACCTCTACCACCCTGACAAGAACCACTGTAGCCACCCTGATGTCGAGGCCTCTTATCTCTGGCCCTGGAGTCCTGATGATGCAAGTCCTCTACTGTGCGAGAATAGTCGGGAATAGCCTGGAATGATCGGCCACTAGCAACCAATATCTCAGTAGGCCTTCTAAACTCTGACCACAACCCCCAAACAAACCTACGAACTCTGTCAGGCTTGGTAGGAATAATCATGGCCCTAAATGGAGCAAGCTAATGAAAACGGGTCTCATACTCCGACACGGTCATAAAACCCTGCATAAGTCTAGTAAACTGCTCCTTATGACACTCCCTATCACTCTGTGGAAAGAACTTGGCCATGAAGGCCTCATAAAAGTCAGACCAAGTTAATAGAGGTGACGATGCTGGTCTGCAAGCAACCTGGGCCCTCCACCATAACTTAGCTGAGCCCTCCAGCTGATATGTAGTATAACCAACACCGTGGGTCTCCAGCAAACCCAAATGGTGCAACATCTCCTCACAAGTGGTAATGAACTCATGTAGATCCTATCCAGAAGTACCAACAAACCTCAGAAGTGCCAATATCAAGAATCTACCCAACGCCTTTTGCTCCATCTCTGTCATAGCTGGGTGAGGAGAAAGAGGCTGAGCAACTAATGGGACCAGAATAACCTTGGCACAGGGAGCCGCAGTAGTAGGCTGCGATCCTAAACTTGGTGTACCCAGGGCTGCCTCCTAGGTGGATATCTGTGCTACCTCAGAAGGCCGCTCTCTAATCATACACAAAAGTTATAATAGTAAACCCCAAATATCTGAAGACTGAGCTAGGGCTGAAGCTGGCATAGGAGCGGGTGCTGGAACTGGTACTGGAGCTGGTGGTACCTGGGCTATCCCTGGGTCCACATGCTGCTGCTCATGAACTAACTCTATCTCAACTCTAGCAGCTCTAGCAGGTGCCGTTGCTCAGGGACATCCTCGACCCCTACCTTTATAACCTCCCCGACCCCTAGCTAGTGTCGAGGGCGATGGGGTCAGAGGCTCATCTTTGCCTGATGCTGACACTCTCGTATAAACCATCTGCGCAAGAATGAACTAGGGAATGTAAGATTGCAAGAAACTTTCAAGGACTATGCACGATATAGAAGCAAATAAGAGAGTCATATTTCCTAGGATGTCACTATAGCCTCCCGAAGATTGAGTATAAACATCTCCACCCTAATCCATAAGAATCTACTTGTCACGCCCTGAGGTTACCCCCTAGACGTAACACAGGACTTGGGACCACAAGTGCCCCAAGATAACCCTTGGTCATAGCATTCCCAAGCATAACAAAAGATAAGCGGAAGCATAATAGATAAAGTCGGAATAACAATAATAGATAATCAAGTCAAATAAGAATACAAGATCCATTGGAAGACTCAAATACTGTCTATGTCTGAAAAGCCTCTACTCATGACGTAAAGAGTTGCTAGGACAAGACCTTAGCTAACTCGAAGTACGAAAATAAAAGCAAACAGAAACTAAGAACATAACTAGCCCTCGACCTAAGAGGACTCACCAATAGCTGACTGGGAAAGTGGCCTGGGAACTCTAGTCACGAATTTGAGAAAGGACACCTGAATCTGCATCATCAAAGGATGCAGCAAAAAATATGTGTCAGTACTATGGAATGTACTGAGTATGAGAGCGATGCATGAATCATGATAAAACAGTTTAAAAACATGCTTAAGAATGAACTTGTTACTTAAAGAAGGACCATAAATAAATATCAAGGTATAAAATATAAAACATGAAATAAAGCTTAAGTTTCATAATATAGAGTCATATAACTTCATAGCTTGAAAATAAACATGTGGGAGTTTCTCTTGACCGACATTAAACCATGCTGAGCTACATGGAGTTCAGTGTCTTACCCACACTAAAAGAGTTGTCCCAACCGGCCAAGGTTAGAACCATTTCATACCAGGATCCTGTCATAATAAGCCTCAACACAGGCAACCTACGGTGGCAACGTAGTTTTGGACTTGGGTTATCTGAACCCTCATCTCTCGGTGCTAAATACTACTCTCAAAATATAATAATAACATATGCTCACATACATATGGCATATCTGATGCCAACTTGTTAATAACTGGTGACATATCTGATGTCAAATCTGTTCATAACTTGTTCATAACCCGGATCGTCATACTACTCATGAGTTTTAGTTTAGAAAATAACTCATGAGCATTGATGGAACATCGGGTGTCTTATCTTGCATAATACTTCTTAACATAGAAACTTGCATATTTCATGACTTGTAAAACTTTGCATGGCTCTAGTTCAATTTCATAAAACATATACTTTCATAGAACATAGGAACTAGGAATGCACATGCTTAAAAATTCATGAGAGACATGCTATCAAACCTAATTTACTCAAATCAATTTCACGCATATGGAAATTGCCATGACTAAGCTTCAATTCATGAAATAAAAGTTCATGTGTAAAAAACCATGCAAAATCATGTAATTTAATAGTAATTTCATAATCAAATCATGAGAAGACCATATTTAGCAAAACCCCATAAGAATTGGATAAGAACCCTAATTTGAAGATCATGAAATAAAAATTTGAATTAGGGGTTTTGGGCACAAGGATGGAAGGAACCTATTATTGATTACACACATACCTTGACTGAAGTTAACCCACTTGAAATTGAAAAAAAGAGGAGGCTTGAACTTTGAGCTTGAAACCCTAACTTGAAGTTTGAGAAGATGGAACTCCTTTTCTTCTTTTGGAAGTTGATTGAAAGAATGGGAGAGATCTTAGGCCAAGTGGGAATAAAACCCCTCCTAAATAGGCTTAAAATGACTTAGTATAGGAGTTAAAAGAGTGGGAAATTACAAAAATACCCCAAGGAAAAGAGTCTAAAAAACTGCAAAATTTTTTGTCACAGGCTTCTACGGACATGAATCACGACTTGTGGAATATATCACGGTTCGTGGTTCCTAGGCAAAGATTTCCACGAGTTGGTTTCACGACCCCTGGAAACTTCCACGACTCGTGGAACCTCCTTTTGGTTATCAGGCCACTTTTAAGCTTCTGGACTGTTTCCACGAGTTGGTTTCATGACCCATGGAAACTTCCATGACTCATGGAATCTCCTCGTGGTTTTCAGGTAAAAAAACTGATTTCCACGAGTTGGTTTCACGACTCGTGGAAACTTCCATGATTCGGGGAATCTTCTTGTGGTTGTTGTCTGTCATTTTGATAGACAGACACCCTTTAGTAAAATAATGATAACTTTTTACTCCAGACTCGTATTAAGGCACGGTCAGTGGCGTTGGACAGAATATTCAAAAACCTTTAATTTGGTGGGTATTAGGCCACCTAACTCTTTATGTTATAGGAGTTATGATCGTTTGAAGTTGACTCCTTAAAAATCTTACACTTAAACTCAATCGGTAAGGAAGCTTTCAACTCAACTTTGAGCTAGAGGTTCTTTATGACCCTAATTCATATCTAATACACCTTTGAAACTTCAGAATAAGTCTTAATACTTAGATACATAGAAATTTTATATAGTTTGGGTCTAACAACACATGAAGAACGATTCAGATGTGGCTTAGAATTTCTAGGGTGTTACAATATCTCCCCCTTGGGATCATTCATCCTCGAATGAAGACTTCTAAGTTGAGAGTAGAGGGGGAAAGGGTTGCAATCCCATCAACTGAGTTTTAAAAGCTGAAGTATTTACATGATAACTAATCTCTGATTGAATTATAAACTGAGCTGAATTCATGAGGCATGTAAGCATATTGAGGGCATGAGAACAACCGATGGTACTTGAAACTAAATGGATAACATGATAACTGAAAAGGACGTCAAACTGAGAGGGGTAACTATACGAGGAAACCATTCTCCTTTAATACCTTGGACTAAACTGAATGTAGGGCCTTCTAGCCTTAGGAATGATTATCGATAGGTCTGAACTGATCTGATATGAGGAGTCTAGTATTCTTGCAAGTTGAAGCTACTGGACCTAAGATATTTTCACCCTGGGCTAGGAGTAAAAAAGACTATTCTTGCCTTAATTACTATGATTGACAACTCTTAAGCTTAGAAACACCTTTCAACTACACTAACCCTTCTGAATACTAAGGTCTGAGTCTAACTACCTACTTTCACTATGTTCAAGCCTATCTTGACTAAATCTCTTACATCCAGAGTTACCTCCCAAGAATGATATTTCTCCTTATCTCGAAAATCAACTAAGCTTGAGCTCTAATCAATGGGTCACTAGGAACACAAAGCAAAAACCCACATGTATTTCATCATGACTTTTAAGCCTATCACTATGATCATCCTATGGTCTGTATCTCATACTATCCAAGACTTCTCCTCTCTTCCTAGCATATCTAGGAGCTATAACTTGAAGAAATTCTACAAAGGGACATACCAAAATTCCTCATCTAACTATTTATCATGAATAATCCTCATCTAACTTTTCTTCCACGCTTACAACCTACTACTTCAGGATACTACTACTTAGCTTTCTCTACTAACAATTATGACAACACAAGCCAAGATCACTGAGAGAATAGAGTGGGAGCATGAACATCACGAATGAAGGAATACTGATCGATCTTGACTTATACTTAGTTTGATCTAGCCACTCAAGGTGGTGTTTGAGAAGTCAAGTGAAAAGGGCATGAGTGTCTCATATACTGGACATACAAAGCATTGTTAGAGTAAGGAAATCATAAGCATGAATTATTAGAGAAATCTGGTATGAGCATATACATGATGTAGCATGATTTCATTAGCCATTAAAGCATATCTTGAGAACTGAGTATGGAGATTGAGCATAGTGTGAGACATGAGCTTTCATATATGACAAGTATCATGGTGTAAAACTGGAATTCGTAGAATCATAGAGTAAGATTGGAATCGCTGTCTGGAGCAATTTCTATTTGTTATGGGAGTTGAGTATGGACGTGAATCTGCATGAAGTTCATGAATTTAAATGAAGAACATGGCACTGGAATACAAGTCATGAATGGGTTGTTGCATATTTGAAATAGGACCATGGCGCTGATACATAAGGCATGCAAAAGGTATCGCGATGGAAAAAGTATACTTAGGATGCTAGGATGGAAATAATCTTCTGCCTCCCCTCTTGACTTTGTTCTAATACCCACAAGCATCGCTACCTGAGCCTCTAAAATCTGATCGACCCTACATTCCACCATCTCCCCCTTAGGTTCATGCTACCCTCCTAAGTCTATGGACCTCCCACCAACCTCTCAAGGGAACTATGATCGTTTTACCCTAATAGAACATACACTACTCAAGGATCTAGCACTAATACCCACTTCCTTCTATAGTTAAAGACTCTCCTTCTCTATAAAGTCTAGGTCTCAACCCTCCTATCCCCACTTAGTTCTAGGTCAAGACAACTCATAGCCAAACAAGAGTAGGGGTCCAGAGGCTATGGATGCATAAAGGAAGAAAATCTAATAACGTACCTGATTCAACTTCTAGAGGAATACTCTGACCCGACTGGCTAGGCAATGAAAGGAATTGGCTTTGGAGCTGAAAACCACCATTGCTCCGCTTAGATAAGGGGCAATCCCTGATCCTATGGCCTAACTGACCACACCCAAAACACCTCCCTTTGCCAGCAAAACACTCACCTAGATGAAACTTACCGCATCTACTACAACGAGGATACCCCAAGGTCTTGGGAGCCTTATGGTGACAAGACTGAGAATCGAGGGCAGGTGTGCTAACTAAAGATGGGGTTGGTCCGGATGACCTCTGCTGAGAAGATGATTGGTTCCATGTTCCGGTCTTCTTGTTCTTGCTCTTTCTCTTCTTCAGTTTCTCTTTCTCATTCAGCTGAGTAGTCATGGCTTGAGCCAACATACAGATGGCTTCCCAAAACTCCGCATTCATAACTTCATGATCCGAAGTGATTGGATTAGCATTCCTCGTGGGGTTTCTTCGTGGAGACATTATCTGAAATGCATACGGAATGGTTTAGAAGGGTAAGTAGAGTCAAACTCTATCGCACAATAGTGAACATGAAGAAGTGAATTTTTCCTAGAACACCTCGTAGCCTCTCTCTCATCATGTGGCGTGCTTCACACCCATGAAATAGACTCTACTTAGTGCGGCTTTCAGACACCCTAGGACTCTTGAACCTGAGGCTCTGATACCAAGTTTGTCATGCCCCGAGGTTACCCCCTAGACATAACACAAAACTTGGGACCACAAGTTCCCCAAGCTAACCCTTGGTCATAGCATTCCTAAGCATAACAAAAGATAAGCGGAAGCATAATAGATAAAGTCGGAATAGCAATAATGGATAATCAAGTCAAATAGGAATACAAGATCCATAAAAAGACTCAAATACTGTTTATGTCTGAAATGCCTAAAGAGTAGCTAGGACAAGACCCTAGCTAACTCAAAGTATGGAAATAAAAGCTAACATAAACTAAGAACATAGCTAGCCCTCGACCTAAGAGGACTCACCAACAGCTGACTGGGAAAGTGGCCTAGGAACTCTAGCCACGAATCTGAGAAAAGACACCTGAATCTGTATCATCAAAGGATGCAGCGCAAAATATGTGTCAGTACTATGGAATGTACTGAGTATGAGAGCGATGCATGAATCATGATAAAACAGTTTAAAAACATGCTTAATAATGAACTTGTTACTTAAAGAAAGACCATAAATAAATATCAAGGTATAAAATATAAAACATGAAATAAAGCTTAAGTTTAATAATATAGAGTCCTATAACTTCATAGCTTAAAAATAAACATGTGGGAGTGTCTCTTAACCGACATTAAACCATGCTGAGCTACATGGAGTTCAGTGTCTTACCCACACTGAAAGAGTTGTCCTAACCGGCCAAGGTTAGAACCATTTCATACCAGGATCTTGTCATAATAAGCCTCAACACGGGCAACCTACGGTGGCAACATAGTTTTGGACTTGGGTTATCTGAACCCTTATCTCTTGGTGCTAAATACTACTCCCAAAATATAATAATAACATATGCTCACATACATATGGCATATCTGATGCCAACTTATTCATAACTGGTGACATATCTGATGTCAAATCTGTTCATAACTTGTTCATAACCCGGATCGTCATACTACTCATGAGTTTTAGTCTAGAAAATGACTCATGAGCATTGATGGAACATCGAGTGTCTTATCTTGCATATTACTTCTTAACATAGAAAACTTGCATATTTCATGACTTGTAAAACTTTGCATGGCTCTAGTTCAATTTCATAAAACATATACTTTTATAGAACATAGGAACTAGGCATGCACATGCTTGAAAATCCATGAGAGACATGCTATCAAACCCAATTTACTCAAATCAATTTCATGCATATGGAAATTGCCATGATTAAGCTTCAATTCATGAAATAAAAGTTCTTATGTAAAAAACCATGCAAAATCATGTAATTTAATAGTAATTTCATAATCAAATCATGAGAAGACCATATTTAGCAAAAACGCATAAGAATTGGATAAGAACCCTAATTTGAAGATCATGAAATCAAAATTTGAATTAGAGGTTTTGAGCACAAGGATGGAAGGAACCCATTGTTGATTACCCACATACCTTGATTAAAGTTAACCCATTTGAAATTGAAAAGAAGAGGAGGCTTGAACTTTGAGCTTGAAACCCTAACTTGAAGCTTGAGAAGATGAAACTCCTTTTCTTCTTTTGGAAGTTGATTGAAGGAATGGGAGAGAGCTTAGGCCAAGTGGGGATAAAAATCCTCCTAAATAGGCTTAAAATGACTTAGTATAGGAGTTAAAAGAGTGGGAAATTACAAAAATACCCCAAGGAAAAGAGTCTGAAAAACTGCTGAAAATTTTGTCACAAGCTTCTACGGACATGAATCACGACTCGTGGAATGGATCACGGTTCGTGGAGAGGGTTCGTGGTTCCTGGGCTAAGTTTTTGGCCTCTGGACTGATTTCCACGAGTTGGTTTCATGACCCATGGAAACTTCCACGACTCGTGGAACCTCCTCGTGGTTTTCAGGTAAAAAAACTGATTTCCACGAGTTGGTTTCACGACTCGTGGAAACTTTCACGACTCATGGAACCTTCTCGTGGTTGGTGTCTGTCATTTTGATAGACAGACACCCTTTAGTAAAATACTGATAACTTTTTACTCTGGACTCGTATTAAGGCACGGTCGGTGGAGTTGGAAATAAGATTCAAAGACCTTTAATTTGGTAGGTACTAGGCCACCCAACTCTTTATATTCTATGAGTTATGATAGTTTTGAAGTTGACCCTTGAAAAATCTTACACTAAAACTCAATCGGTAAGGAAGCTTTCAACTCAACTTTGAGCTAGAGGTTTTTTATGACCCTAATTCATATCTAATACACCTTTGAAACTTCAGAATAAGTCTTAATACTAATATACATAGAAAATTTATCTAGTTTGGGTCTAACAACACATGAAGAACAATTCAGATTTGGTTTAGACTTTCTGGGGTGTTACACTACTAGATATTGGATTATATACCGATGACACCGGTGAACCTTAGGCTCTAATACCAAGCTGTCATGACCCAATTTCTCAGTCATGATGGCACCTACAACCCTCTAGTAGGTGAACCAATCTCCGTAGCCTGTAATGGGCTACTAGCTAACAAGTAGCGGAAGAACATGTAATATAAATAGAAGCAAGGGTTATACGAGTAGAGAAGCGATAACGAAAGCATATATATTTATAGTACATATAGAAGCTAAACCAACCCAAAACCTGGTATCACAGTATATAAGAGCTGGAACTACAAATAAGGAGTACAAGGGATCCAAAATAATATATACATAATGCCTCCGAGTGGTAAGAGAGAACAAAATATGAAAGATAAACTAAAGTCGAGCTCCGGTCGCTAAGAACCCACCCTCAGTCTTATCACACCCCGAAGCTACCCCCTAGATGTAACACGGGACCCAAGATTATAAGTGATCTCAAGATAACCCTCTGGCATTAGCATGACTTAAAAACTGAACAAAACATAATAACAGAAGCTTAACTAAAGCAATGAACAACTTAATCTGTTATATAAATATAAGTCTAAACAAGACAGTCTGAATTTAGTTGAATATCTGACTCTATATCTGAAAAGCCTCTACATATGACATAAGGAGTTACTAGGACAAGACCCCAACTAACTCTAAATACTAAAAGGACAATAATAAACTAAACACAAGAACTGGTCCTCGAGAGATGAGGACTCACCAACACTAGTTAAATATCCTGTGATCTCTAGCCACGTATCTGAGGAAGGAAACCTGAATCTGCATCATCAAGAGGATGCAGCGCAAAATATGCGTCAGTACTATATGATGTACTGAGTATTCGAGATATGCATATGTCATGATACAATATACTTGAAAGCATACTTAACATTGAGTTCATTCATAAATAAGAGGAATCATAAGTAAATATCAAAATTTGAACATAAGTCATAAACAGTAAGCCAAGCTTCAAAATAGAATATCATATAACTTAAAAGCTTGAAAACATTCATACGTGAGTTTCTTATAACCGACAAAGACCATGTGAGCTACATAGAATATAACTATATAACCCAAGTTAGCAAAGCTGTCCCGAACCCTGCCAAGGTACGGGACACCATTATCCAACTATATAACCCTAGTTGGAAAAGCTGCCCTATGCCCTACTAAGGCAAGGGCACTATTATCAAAGAGTGGAACCACTTTCATAAGCCCATCGGGCGATACATCTCCTACGCTGGCAACGTAGTTTTTGGACTTTAGTAATCGAACCCTCATCGCTCGGTGCTAAATACTACTCCCAAAACATACATATAACTCATATAATACTTGTGACATATCGATGCCAAAACTGTTTATAGCTTAGGTAGACATATCTAGATACCAAACCTTTCATAAAACATAGGGACATATCTGATGTCAAAACTTGTGTAAAAAGCATAAAGACATATCTGATGCCATGTTTCTCATATAATAAGTTTCTTGAAGCTTAGCATAGCCATAATTCAAATAATACCTTTCTTTCTAAATTTATAGCTTGAAGAATTAGGCATGCAATTTCATAATACTTATGGTCATGTTATCTAAACATGCCAAATTTCACTTGAAACATGCAATTTGATGAAATCATGCTAGAAACTATTCTCAATGCATGGGCTTTTGAAAACACTTATAGAATCCTTTATGAATCATGGGTAATAGATGAGAAACTATGAATTGATGCTAATAAACTGAATTCATAATAATTTTACAAATTGAACAAGGGTTAGTCTTCAAATCATGAATAGGAAACCATTTATATGACTTCATGCAAATCATGCAATTGAAAGTTAGGATTCATAGAAGAATCATGAGGGAACAATTTTAAAAGAACCCATGAGAATTGGGTAAGAACCCTAGTTTAGAAATTCATAAAAATCAATTTAGAAGATTGAGATTTTGGGCATAAGGGCGAAGAAATTCCCTTATTGAATACCTACATACCTAAACTTGAAGCTTTCTTAACTTGGGACTTGAGGATGGAGACTTGGAGATGAAACCCTAACTTGAAGCTTGAGAGGATGGAACTCCTTTTCTTCTTTTGGAACTTGATTGAAAGAATGCGAGAGAACTTAGGCTAAGTGGGAATAAAAACCCTTCTAAGTAGGCCTAAAATGACTTAGTATAGGAGTTAAAAGAGTGAGAAATTACAAAAATACCCCTAGACTTAAGCTTGGAAAAACTGATGAATGATGAATGATTATCTGGTCCATGGTTTTCAGGAACCACTCCTGGGAGTCTACTGGAATTCCATTCCATGAGTCACTCTATGGTCCGTGATTATGAACGATGGACCATCCTGTGACTCATGGTTTTGACTTTAGGAAATAAGGATCCTCTGACTCTCAGAAACTACAGATGGAAGGATAAGTCGTTGAATGGGTTGATGGGTCATCAACCCACTCATAGAATTTAGAGGACTTGGTACCTGTATAAAGATGATTCCATTGGTTACAGGATGGACCATCATTCAAAACGATGACCCATCAAGTCACTCATGAAAACTGGGGAAGAAGAGCTAAAATTTGACAAACCACGGGTCACTCTATGGACCGTGGTTTTGGTCTACGAGTCATGGACCAACCAGTGGTTTTGAAGATGAAAATTTTAAGGTTTAGGTCTGAAATCATGATTCACAGTACGGACCGTGGTTCAGAACCACGGTTTGTCATCCTGTCCATAGTCACTGACAATGCTGCAGTAAAATACCCACAACTTTTTATTCCAGACTTGGATTAATGCGCGGTCAGTGGCGTTGAAAATAAGACTCAAAAATCTTTAATTTGGTAGGTACTAGGCCACCTAAATCTTTATATTCTAGGAGAAATAGTCGTTTGAAGTTGATCCTAGTTTAGTCTTACAAGAAAACTCATTTGGTTGAAGTGCTTGCAACTTAACTTGATGATATGAGTTTCTTATGAACATGATTCACATCCAAAGCACTTACCACACTAGGGAAATGATCATTACACTCATGGAAAAGGTTCAGGTATTAGCTTAGGATTTTTGGGGTGTTACAAGTCTGGACGGTCCAAAAGTCTCTTCGCACTAGTGTCCATTAGCTAACGATGAGGGCCCACACTAGGATCTGCACCAGAAGATGCAGAGTGTAGTATAAGCACCAAATACGAAGCAAATGGTACCCAGTAGGTATCATAGGCTGTCTAGGCACATACAAGATAAAAGAGTAGTAATAAGAGGAATATAACCAGTTAGTCATAGAAAACAACAAAGAAGCACATGGAAGCTAGCAGAAAAGGAAGAAAGCAGAAACAACATACATGGCTAGATACAAAATATATATTACAGACAAAGGTGAAAGAAAGAAATGACACACCTGGGATCCTTGCTATAACAATATATAAGAAGTTTATAGAAAATGGGTGGTATACCAGTAACCTCAAGTAAAAAGGGAAGGAGGAAATAGGAAACAAAGCATGCTCGAATACAAGAATAAGAACCAAGTCAAGATACAAGTACTATATCCACTATCCAAACCGTAGTAAGAAATCATCGTAAGGAATAATAACTCAACTAAGCAATAATAAGCCTACCTACAGTCCCACAGGCGCCCATACACCTGAGGAATACAAGCAAGTGAAGAAAAACCCTCTGGCATCCCATACTACTAGAGTGTACACTCAGCAAACAAAAAACAAGGGTGGAACCTCACACAAATGAATGATATGATGCATGATGAAATCTGGATGGAACAGTAACTCTGTATGTACCTACTCTGGTGCTTAAAGGGCCCAGCAGATAGGTTCTATGGAAGGACACTATCTGTATACCTCTACTACATCGTATACCCCTCATCTAGCGCACACAACCCAAAGCCCCTGGACCGGATCAGCAAGGTCCATGGAGGTCCTCGACCACATACTATGTCTCAATCTAAAAAAAACCTCGTCCGGAGTGGGTCCGGATCCAATCTAGTAGCCCAACCTCTTATATGCATGCCCAGACTTTGTCCAGGTCTAAAACAGTGAAATAAGTCTCAAAACCCCATCAAGGGTTTACTATCTGTATACCTCTACTACATCGTATACCCCTCATCTAGCACACACAACCCAAAGCCCCTGGACCGGATCAGCAAGGTCCATGGAGGTCCTCGACCACATACTATGTCTCAATCTAAAAAAAACCTCGTCCGGAGTGGGTCCGGATCCAATCTAGTAGCCCAACCTCTTATATGCATGCCCAGACTTTGTCCAGGTCTAAAACAGTGAAATAAGTCTCAAAACCCCATCAAGGGTGCCTGAGCATAACCGGGTCTAAAACAGTAGTAAGACAACTCTAGTGCTCGGTCTGACTGAGTCTAATATCACCTCAATTTAATAAAAAGCCCAAACTAGCACTACGGCCCTGCCAAGTCTAATAGTAGTAGTAAAACTGTGATGAATTTCTCTTTTAACCTTCTTATCCCAAAAAGACCCACCGTCATTTTCAAACCATTTCAAAGTCATTTCATGCGAAAATGGCCCCTAGGGTCATGCAAGGTTTAGAAAACCAGTAATAGTGGCCCAAAATCCAAAACCATAGTAAAATATGGTAAAAATCCCTTTATATGTATGGAAATGACATGCTCAACCACAAATAGCAGCCCAACGACTCATAATCAACCTATCGGCCCTGCACATGCTCAAATCATTCTACAACACATATAACCAGCCTAAAACTATGATAACAATGTTCAGGACTCACACACACCCCTGAATAACCCACCATCTATGGTTCACAGTCAAAACAAGGACATACATGACCACAAGAGTGATAATATCAGTCTACGAAGAATACTACACACAACGAAGGAAAGAAACGAGGATGGCATGGAAAAGCGGTCAAGGTCTGTGGTGAGCAATAAACTTAACCCAAGGATGCCAATTAGTACAATTTTATCCTATATATGCAAAGTCTAGGGAAGTTAGACCGTAACCTACCTGTCTTTCGGCAATAAGCTGCTAGAACGATGATATTCGAGGCTGAACCACTCCAAGAAGCTCTGAATGATAATCAAACTATCATAAACATAAATAACACATTAAAATGAGACTAATGATACCCATATTGCTATAATTATAGTCGGATCGAATTTCACTTCAAAAGCAAGCCCGCAGGGCCCACAACCCGAGGCTAAAAATGAAAGAGTACAACATGACCACCATGATCATAGGAGTACATTCTCGGATAATTTAAGAATTTGGGCATGAATTTCGAGCTAAAATAGCCCCTGCAATACAAGAACTCAAGGAGGTAATTTTAGGGAATGAAAACTGGAAATTAGGCAAGAAACATTTACCACAACGAGAGAAAACTTAAAGGAGGCGAGTTCCACGAACCCACGAACATGCAATCCCAAGAGAAACAGAATCTACAAGTGATTTCCAAGCTTTGAGAATTGGTCAACAATGGTGGTTTTAACAAAATGGAGAAGAAGCAAGCTTTGGGGAAGAAGAACTTACCATATAATCTAGGGAGAATGAATTCTTGATGAACAATTGAATTCCCCAAGTTAAGAATTGATTAGAGCATTTTATTGGGAGTATTTTGTGGTTGGAGTTGGGATTAAATGAAGAACCAAGCTGGAAAATTGAAGAGGAAAGTATTTATACTGCCCAGGGGTCGTTCATCGCGATCGGGAAGGGACTCTATGCGGTCGTGATGACCATGCTGGCTAGACCATCACAATTGCGAGGACTAGCCACGTGAAGAGAAAGGTGAAGAAGGCTTCATCGCAGTCGCGACATGGGATGTCGCGATCACATAGAACAAGGAAATGGGTGCCTCATTGCGGTCGCGAATGAGGAGCTCACGATCACGTAGAACAAAGGTACCAGGTTCATAAGACCTTCATCGCGGTCGCATGAAAGGGCCTCGTGATCGTGATTAAGGCCTGAGGCCTGTACCTATAACAACCAACAATATAAATTCTGAAGGGGAAAAAGTCTATGGGTGGGCCCACAAGGCTTATTCGGGACCCCGCACGCACACAGGAACTATGCTAACATATCAAAAATGACATTCCGGACTCAACAAAACAGACAGAAGACCCAACGGAGGTCGATTTAGTGAAAAGTGGGTCCAACATTCAAAAACCAACTTTAAGCCAAAACGGAACCCAACACCCAAAAATGAGTCCAGAAGCCTCGGTACCCAAATTAAAGGTTCCTCTAGACTAAAGTTGACATTCTAGAACTAACAACACTGACGGAAATTCCACCGGAGGCCATCTTCTCCGAATGTTGACCAAAGTCAAACTTTCAAGTTCAACTTGGCTAGAAACACAAAAACCAAGACGAAACTAAACCAAAAGCTCCCAGACCCTAACCAAGGGTCTATCTATACCAAAATGCAAGCTCTGGAGCTAAGGGAACTATCAGAATTCAATTCTGAGCATGTTTACTAAGAATGTTGACCGAAGTCAATGATATCCTAAGTTTAAGCTCTAAAATAGGCAAACGACCATAATGACCAAATGAATGGCCAGGAAACTGAACCACCGGTCCCAGTAAAACATAAATGACTTAGGACCACTACAGATAAGATCTAACAGTACAAGAAAAGCGTAAACACAAAAATGACCAGAAGGGTCATCACACTTTAATTTGGTGGCTATTGGGTCCTATAACTCCTTATATTCTCGGAGGAGTTCTCATTTGATGTTGATCATAGTTTAAACTTAGCCCAGAACTAAATTGGTCAGGACGCTTTGAACTTAACTTTGTGCTAGGGGCATTCTATGACCTTAAATCATAGCTAATATACTCACATACCAAGGAATTTACCTAACACCTATGATGAATGATATTCATATACCTTTATCGCAAATATTTTCAGTAACGATGGAACATGTCATTACACAGGCTAATTAAATTCACTTGGTGATGATGTATATTAGCCAATAAATTCTTTTCTATGATTTCTAATAAAAAACTTTTGCGAAAAGTACGTGTCATAGAAAACACTCATATTCATAATGAAATAGATATTCTAGAAAGGACATACTCTGGCAAGTGCTCTTTATGCAAGCAATATTATATGGTCATGATAACCGCAACTGTCCTATGCGAGAACGTAACACCAGTGTATCTTGTGGTAGAAATAACTCTCATGGGAGAGTACTTCAAGGAGTTAACTTTTATTATATGCATTAATAAATATTTCTTTGTAGTTTCTTTGTATAAGTCATTAAGTATTATGTAGTAGTTGATTTTACCTTATTTATGGTGAAATTAATTAATGTTTTTTTTCTTAAAGTAAATTTTAGCTTTCAAATGCTTACTGATATAAAATGATAATGTGCACTCAAATAACAATAAAAACATATAATCTTAAAAATAATTAATCTTCGTCTGTTTTTGGAACCACATCTACATCGTCTTCATCATTATAATCGAGACTCCAGTTTGCACTCGTTTCTTGAGTAGACTCTATAACAGAACTTGCTTGATTTATGTAATAATATGGCACTCCATAATTTAATATTTGTGATAAATATCTTTTAAGGCATGTCCATTTGTTAACTATTAAGTATACAAGATATGAAGAATCTAAATATAATTTTTTATTTTCTAAGAGTTTTCAATACTCTCTTTCATCTACTCCATGATAGTTTAAATTGTGTAATGAATGAAAGATCTCTAATGCTTTTATTATTTTAGAGATTTCTTTCATCAACTGTTGAATAACTTATGTTTCATCCCTGAATTTAGAGGTCTAAAAAGTCACTGACAATGTTTGTGGTATGATCAAACCATTCCAGCAATATAAGACCTCATAATCACACCTTTTTGAATATAGACGAAGCCACTGAAGTTTTTCACCCCAAGTTATATCATCTTCTGGCTTAGAAGAGTGTGCTTCTCCATTAATGATGTGCCCAATAATATTTAAATCAACATAAATAAAAATAGATTAATTTTCAAAGGAACAAATTACACCATATTATTTTATATCTGATAAGTCGGTGTAACATCTTAATATTATTTTGTCAAGATAGGAATCGAGTGTGTTTGATTTTACACTCCTAACAAGAGGATTCCTTGAGTTTCCCTCACCTTGTTGTCTATTTTTGAACCAACTATTGAATGTACTTTTTAGACATTGTGAAATCGCTTTCTTTTACCATCATAAATGCAGTTATAATTTTTATAATGTTAAATCCTGTATTGAACCTCGTATAGCGCACTTATTATGTGTTACATATAGATAGCACACTTATTATGTGTGTTATATAGAATGACAGTATAATGTGTCATATAAAGGTAATTTTTTTGACTAGTCAATCAAAGGCGTCATTTATAAGTATGAACTCTCTCGTATAGCGCACTTATTATGTGATTTATATAGATAGTACGCTTATTATGTGTCCTTAACTAGTTCATTTTTAGCAATAATAAGCCAATTTAAGAATTAATAGTCAAATCTCAAAATAACTAGTTTAAATAAAATGCAGAAGTCTTTACTAATACATTCTAAAATTCAAAAGTCATCGTACAGGAAGCTAACTAAACAATTTCTAAGAATAAATTAAAATATTAAGAAATATCAATGTCAGAAATAGAAGATATGTGTGAACTAGGAGTAATCTGTGGCAGCCATGAATGAAAATAGCTCACCCTTGAATTGATCAATTGGTAATGCTAGATGAAAGGTATGATGACCTATTCCATCGTTGCTGAAAATATCTATGGTAAATGCATAAGATATTAGTTCCATAGGTTTTAGGGTCAACATCTTAGTGTGGGAGTGAATTTGGCATGAATTAACGTTGTGCAAATCCCCTATCACAAAGTTGAATTGAAAATGTTCTTACCGATTGAGTTTTGATATAAGATTTTGCTAGGGTCAATATTAAACGAGCACTTCTCCTAGAATATGAAGAGTTATGAGGTCCATGAATCACCAAATTAAAGGTTTTTGAGTCTTATTTCCAACACCGCTGACCGTTAGTTATTTCATTTTGGAGTAAAAAGTTATGACCATTTTACTAAAAGGTGTCTATGCTGGAAGCGACGCTCATCGCTATGGGGGTGTTCATCGCGATGAACGACACAAGACAGACCCCAGTTAAATCCATTTTTTAGTGTTTTATGTCACATAACTCCAAAATTTTATTCTAAAACCTTATAGGGGTAATTTCCCCGAGGTTAGGGCAGAAATTCTTCATTGAGGTAAGATTTTTACTCTCTTTGTATATCGATTAATCTATTCTTCTTCTAGAATCGTTAGAATGGAAATTATGGTGAAATTCTTATGGGTTAGAATTCTAGGTCCATGAAATTATGGAAAAAACCTATGAGTATGTGTATTATCACCTAAAATTAATCCTAGAATGTTCTTCCTTGATTCCTAACATGAAATTGATAGTTCTAAACATAATTAGGGCTAATAGGGAACCTTGGGTTTCATAAAAATGAGACCTTTAAGCATAAAAATGGCTAAAAAGGGGTTAACTTAATTAGAAACTTTATGGGTGTGGATTATATAAATATTATGGGCCTAGTTGATGATTCATTAACCCGTGAGGAACACTACAGACCTCAGTTAAGGGGTAGAACTAGTGAGTTGAATTTTCAAAGTGTTTATTTGAAGATTAATTGATTAATTACTCTTATAATCACTTGTTTATTAGATGTTGAACATTCTGAATCGTGAAGGAAAAGAAAGAGCATCTGTGGTAGAGCTTGCTTATTGCAACAACTTGGCATTGAGGTAGGTTATAGTTTATGAGTAGTAGACTCGGATTGGCTAAATGTATACACTGTGTAGAATTGATGAAATAATGCATGATTAGTCCTTCAGACATGGAGTCTGAATAAAAATTATTGGTATATACGGATATGTGAATCCCTTGATGGGTGTTTGTGTTTGTATGATATACTTGATGAAGTACCAGGTAAATATGTGAAAGTGGATAACAATAGAGGAATTGTGTGAGCTCGTAAGCTCATCTGTAATGCCTTAAAAAGGGTGAATTTGCTATTGTATGTGTTTTGAACGTAGGATATTTTTGCTGAAAGATAGTTAGGAGAATTGATCATGATAAGAGGATGCAGTGTTATAACTTAAGAACCTAAAGTCAAGTTTGGCTAGGTGTTAGGAAGTAAGATGTGTAAAGGTGCATGACTCAGCTAGAGTTATAAGTTGAATAAAGATGAATGGTTGAATGATCGGCTAATGAAATAAAATTAAACCTAGTGATGACTTGAATGTAAGGATTACTAGTTAGTAACTAAATTTACAGGTCTCAATAAGAATAAAAGAGGGTTGTATTGGTGAATGAACTAGGTATATCGAATTAGAGTGTAGACTCGATTTTGGTGGAATGTGCACTCCTAAAATAAATACTAGATTATTTGGTCTTTATGCATACTTGAATTTGATGAATATGGTTTGATAAGACCTGTATTATAAGTTGTTGATTGTCTTTCAGACATACTTGTGATTTCATATTTTGATAGATATTGGTTATTTACATGAAATGGTAAATTATCGAATTTGACTAAGTGTCTAGATAAAGTGTGTACTTGCATATTAGTACACTATGTTGATCCTAAATGGATAATTGATTTGAATGATGAGCGTTTACATGTTGTGCTTGAATGAATAAGCTACGTATACATGAAACTGAATAATGACTTAAAATGAATAAGTATATGTGATTTAGTGCACTATGTATATCATGAGAAGATAGGTCTAAGAACCTAGTTGCATTGATAATATAATTTATTATAGGACTGGGTACCACACCTGTATGGATTGATATTACGTTGATATGAGTACTATAGATCAAATACCATATTAGTATGGTACATGTACACCTAGGGTCCCCTGCAAGTCATGGCTAGTTGAGCAAAAATAAGTCCCTTTAGCATGTGTGTTCACTCATTTATTTAGTATTGCATTGTTGTATGATTTCTCATAGTGAGTTGGTGTTAAGATTTTAAATGAGACTAGAGATACTAGACGTATTGGTGAGAGATAGATGGATAGATGTTCCATGTGATATGACTATAAAAAATGTTTACTCTTATATTGTAATGAGGTGTTACAGTTCCTTGTGTAGACTAAATCCTTGAGGTGATGATATGATGATGAAATTGTTGATGTCTTAAATAGTAAAGCATGAAATGGATGAAACTTACCCTTGTGTGAGATTTTCAATATGAGCTTTGTTTATGCTTATTTGATGTTTTGAAAGTCTAATTGATTACTGATATGCTTATTTGATGACTTGAATGTCTACCTGATTAGTTATTGTGTTCTCAAATATTATGTTGGCTAAGTCTGAAGAATAGTCTAATGGTCTGGTTGTGATATTTTTTGGGTGAACTTGGGAAGTGGGCAAGGGCTTGTGATAATGGAAATAAGTTTAGTATGAATGAATAACTAGTGTTATGGGTGAATTCAGAAGAGAAAATGTGTAATGTAGGATTTCTTGTGACTATGTTAAAGGGGTTAGAGGTAATTGCTAAAGTTGATCGAAAACATAGGAGTACTGGTCCTATGGTTACAGTGGAGTAGGCTTGAATTGTGTTGTTGAAGTGAGTTGTAGTTCGAGATCCCATGTTGTTAAATTGGTGTGAATTTAATTGTTTAGCTATCATGTTTATCTTATTGATTTTATGTGGTGTTGAATGATCTAACCCTGGTCAGCAGATGATACCTACAAGTATATGTAGTTGTACTGATTCTACTCTTGCTACATCTTTTTTTGGGTGTAGTCATGTTGCAGGACCAGTTGAAGTTCTTATGTGAAGCAGCGAATATTCATCAATAGCTTCTACTCATCCTATTCCTACAGTGAGAGATGTATCTTTTGTTTTGTCCTTCATTTTATTAGAGACTCTTGTACATATCTAGACTAGGTCTTTGGGAAGATGTTGTTGTACATGTTTCTCTTTTGTACTGTAAAAACTTTTGTAGGATTTTGCAAGTAATTTATTTGTTTAAAAAAATTATTTTAAAGACTTTCGCATGCTTATGGTTGAGTGGTATAGGGTTCTCCTAACTAGATAGATTAGAGTATGTGCCCGCAGAATCCATCATAATTGAGGTATCTGATTATGAAAGGTGTCCAACCATTTCCAATTGGTATCTGACTATGAGAGTTGCGGTAAAGTGTGAGTATTGATTTCTTTGAGGCGTCCATAGTAAGTGTTATTTGAATTATCAATTGAAAATTCCCTTTTGTTTTAAGATTATGAGATAATGAGGTAAATAAGTTACACTTATGCTTTAACTGCTTATTTTGTGGTTGTTTGTGAGGTGGTTCATACCATTATTGCTTACGTGATTGTCTATGGCATTGCTGGTTGTGCTTGTTGTACTTGTTAACCTTATTAAATTACTTGCCATTGTGATATTATAGTTGTGATTTCAGAGTGGAGGCTATGGTGATACTGGTATGATTTATATGCTCTCATTGTAAACTCTATATGGTTGACTACTTTATTGAATTGGTTGAACAATTATTTTGTTGTACGTACTGATGTCTGTGATGATCATTGTTTCTGACTGAGATTGTTGTTATGGTTGGATAATACCTGAGTTAGCATGAGATTGTTATCTATATATTCGAGTGAACAGGCTTGGTAAATTGTTATGCATCCTTTATGTGGAGAAAGCCTAAAATTGAATTATGTTAGATGGTCACCTACGATAAACTACAACCTAGCGTAATAAAATGATTGGTTAAAAAAATCTCAACTATGATTTACCGAATTCTGTGTATCCTTAACGGGTGTGTTAATTTTATGGAAATTGTTTTATTTTAGTCTGAGTAAATGAGTAGAAGCATTGCAACTACTAATTAGTTTTTGAGTGGGCCTGGTTATTATATATATATACACACACACACACACATTAGGCATAGTTGGAGTAAGGAAAGGTTGGCGAGTGGCTATTGTGAATTCTAGAATGGTTCGAGTAAGACTAATGACTTATTATGTCCACTCGCTGACTTGCATGTCCTTAAGGCTGTGGATTTGATTGGTAATAGCGTAATAAAGAAGGAATGTGTTTAGTGAGTATATGTAACTAAGTTAATGTGATCTCAACCCGAATAAGCTAAGGTGAGTTGTGGTGGAGAAATTTATGTGTTAATGAAACTCATAGTTGTGTATTTGTTGGTGTTTGTGCTTTAGATGATTTATCCTAGCACGTTGACCATTAAGGTGCGAAAAAGAGTTATAACATAGATGTCTCGAGTGGAAAATATGGCGTACTATAAGTTATAAAATTGTTAAGGTGTAAGTACTCTACTAGATGTTTTTCTAGTATAAGAGTAACAGATCTCGGGGTAGTATGGTTTTGATTGAAAATCTAGTGTTGTATGATTTAATGTTGTATTGTGGATCGTGCTGTAGTGTTTTGTGGTGTTGTATTCGTGATAACATTGTTTAGGATGGAAGTACCCACCTACAAAAGTCTCTAGAATGAGAGTTGGTAAAATCTCAGGCCAGAGTGAGCTTTAATAAAAATCTAGTGTCCTATGCCTTAGAGGTGGTTGGGGTCTCATGGAATATTTTATGATAGTGTGGAGTATATTTATGGATAGTAGAGAGGTGTAGGGTCCCATTGGAAGTTTTGGGACGATAATCGATTTTATAGAACTCCTATTATGGTGGTTACCGTGTTGGGATTGATCCTTAATGTCTAGAAATCAAGGTTATGTTGTGAAATGAGGAGTTGGGGATGAGTTTTTGTCATTATGGAAATTGCACTTCATCGCGACGAAAGGGTCCCTTATTGCAACGAGCCATTGTAACTAGATGATCCTCATCGTTATGACCATCTCGATGACACCTGGTCCTATTGCGATGAGAGATGGGGCAGCTTCCCTGACCGTAAATTAGGTAAGGTTCAATGTAAATGCCTTTAAGAGTAATGTCCTTTTAATTCTGTCCCCGTGCCTCTCTTCTTCAACCAACGTCCATTCAGGAATGAACTGATGGTAAATTGGTATCTAATGTCACGACCTATTCCGTCGTTGCTAAAAAATATTTGTGGTAAAGGCATAAGATCTTAGTTTCCAAAGGTGTTAGGGTCAACATCTTAGTGTGGAAGTGCATTTGGTATGAATTAAGGTTGTACATGTGAGACCCCGTGTTTCTTTTGCATAATATACATAGCATATCATGAGTGTATGATGTGTATATGACTTGGTGTAGCACGTCGGGAGAACAAGGTTGCAAATGAGTGGTAATATCAAAGAATTAAACTAATGTTTTAGGTCAAAGGAATCCCTTAAATAAAAGTTTGAGTTAAAGAAATGCCTTGTGTAACACCTTGCCCGTTCAGAAGGTTTAAATTAACCCGTATCTTTAGGGTAAGACTAATAGTATCTAAACGCTAAGAAGGATGTATTATAAGGTATTATATTCTCAAAATTGTCGTATGTTAAGTTTTGAAGTCAAGCAAGTTGCGAAACAAAAGTCAGTAAAAGTTATCGTTTCTTTAATAAATTTTTTAAACTTTGGGTCCAATGTATCAGAGCTTTTCTCCAAATATTTAGGGGTCGTTTGGTGTGAGGTATAAGATATAATTGTCCCGGGATAAAATACAGAATTATTTTATCTTGCGTTTGGTTGAAAGTATTAGTTAGTCCCGGAATTATTTATCCCACCATTTATACCATAGTGATGGGATAAATTAATCCATATACATGGTGGGATAACTAATCCAGGGATAGCTAATCCCAGGATTAATTATCTCGGGATAACTTATTCCCAACCAAACGACCCCTTAAAGTATTAGAGGGCCCCCATCCTACAAAATTAAAGGTCTACGAGTGTAGTTTCCAACGCACAAAACCTCACGTCAAACCGATATCAGAGTAAATAGTTATGACTGTTTTACCGCGGACTGTCTGGGCTAAAATCGGGTCACGAACCGGGTCGGGTCAAAATCGATTTAAAGCTGCAAATTCATGTTTTAACATCCCAAAACAGTTTTGAAACTGAGAGCAAATATAAGAGAGGGTTCCAAGAGTGTTCTGGAGTGATCAAGGTGCATTTTAGTGATTTTTATCGCTAAAGTTTGCTCCCGTGCCTAGAAATGCGATCTCTATGTGTGGCAACCGATTTTCCCTTTGATAAGCTGCATTTGGACTTGGTTTTAGAAGATAGAACTTGGTAGTTCTTTGTGATTCTTAATTTACACTTGATTTTCTAAGGTAACCATCTCAAGGCTCTTTTATGATTGTTTTTATGAAGTTCTACGGACATTTCATCAAGTTGTAATTTTATAGAAAACCTGCCGATTTAATCTTAATTATGAACTATTTATAGGTGCATATAAGCTGCGTATATATAGTGTTTGCAAATAGACGTAAGGAAAAACTTTCGTGAAGGAATAATGGGCATTCAGACGTTCATTGGAAAGGTATGTTAAAGCTAAGCTTCATCCTTCCTTTGAACATAAATTTTAGAAAATTCCTAAATCGTCAAATTTCTATTGCTAGGAAGACCTTCTGTGAAAGGCATTGAGATAGCAGCTGAAATATTTTTGTGATTCTATTATATTGATATTTCACTCGTTCATTTATATAGGGTATTCGACATCTATATGTCATTTTGTCGACTTGTTTAACTATATGTCTATATGTAGGAGTTCTTATTCTTCTTTGGGTGTTGTGACTTAAAATGATTACAAAGAAACATTAAGAATTCGCAACCAACCCTCTATCATAACCTAAACCATCGCGAGTGGCACCCACACTAAACCCCTGGTGGGAGAACCAATCAACCAACCCATACTTAACCCGAAAATGAAGCAGCTAAAACTAATTCATATATTTAAACCAAGATTCACATCCAAAAACTTAAGAATAGAAAACCCGTTGAAAATAATCCACTAGAATCTGAAAGTCGTATACCAAAACTCTAAACATGTCTAAAAGATGGGGATGTAACCCCAAAACAAAGCAAGTCTAAGTCCGAATAAGGGACTAGAGCTAATAGAAGAATCCATGGTAGCCCGAAAGATGCAGCTCACCCTCGGATTCAGAAGTCGTTAGAACTATATGTGAGGTCGTGCAACAGCCATCAGAATATGCCTTGTACTCAACAAAAGAAGAGCAAGTGCAGTATTAGTACACAAAAATAACAGTATACTGGTAGGATCATCGGCCAGTTCCAAGATACAAAATATGAACAATTAACCATAACTTAGTAAAACAGGACAACATGTATACATAAACTCAAGTACATATAAGCAAGACTCTTAGTCATAAACTTGACTTAACCACCATATAAGACATGTCCACAAAGCCAGTATATAATAATAACTCGGACCACCCAAGGATCCCTAGGACATCATCTATGGCGTTCAACATGCAATCCCAATTTACTCAAGAAACCACCTTAGCACTTAAATATACCAACCCGGCAGCTCATGAACCAACATGAAGTAATAACATCACAATAGGTAAACTCGGTTCACTCAATGAACCAACACACATAACAACAATCAAGCCCATACTAGGTGATGTGCCGCCATTTTACGGTACTTTCGACTCCTTTTAACTAAGAACAATCGTACGTTTTCAAGCAACCGTCGTCGTTTTTGATGTTTTTATGTTATATTTGTAGGAAATAGAGACAAACAGGGAAACGGAAGGAAATACGCGAAAAAGAGCATTCTGGATAAGAGTGACGGTTCAGGTGACGGTCCGTCAAGGGTGTGACGGTCCGTCACCCAAACCGTCACACCAAGGCAGCAAGTGAGGCAGTCCACTGCCTAAGGGTGACGGTCCAGGCGACGGTCCGTCAACCCTGTGATGGTCCGTCAGCCTGGCCGTCACACTTAGGCAGTCCGCGACGCGGAATCCGAGCGTTTTTGGGATTGGTTTCCTAGACTCCTATAAATACCCTATGTTAGTTTTATTTTAATGATTCATTCACTATACAATAGTTCTCCCAATAGTTTAGGAGTTTTTGAGCGAGTTTTGAGAGAGGAAACGCGCTACACACGGTTTCCTTCTCCTCAAGCTTGTTCTTGAATCGTTCTTGGGATCTTGGTTTTTATTGTTCTTGGAATAATTAAAGATTGTTCTCACTACATTGTAAGGATCTCTTTTCTTTATTATGAACATGACTTTCTTTTATTCTTCTACAAGCATGAGTAACTAAACCTCCCACAACTAGGGTTGTGGGAGCCATGGCAAACGTAGCGATATAGATTCCGGGTAGCGACGGGTTCAATATGTATGTTGTCACGTTGTTAATCATTCGTTATTTAACGTTTTCTAGTGGTTGCAAACATTAGAACATGCCTAGGTTTAATTTGCTTGAGTAAAGAGATTAAAACCGGGAAACTTGATTAACAACAAGGATTCGAGACTACTAATTCTCGTCTAATGATTAATGCTGTAACTAGATTAAGCTACTTGATGTTTAGGATTGAAATCTAAAAAGCACATCTTTTCGAGGTCGAGAGAATAAAAAAGGAAATTTGTTTATTTGGTCGAGAGACGTTTAGACGATACCATTGCTTCAATCACATCGTGACACGCATATAAAAAGAACCCGATTAAGCCTAGGATCGACATTGTTACCAACGCCATGGTAAACACTTCCCTAGTTTATTCTCCTATTGATTATCATTCATACGTTAATTGTTCGTTTTGTTTACGCATTGTTTACACAAAACCCCCCCTTTTCCAGAAACTATTGACGACTAGTCACATACTTCACTAAAGGCTTAATCTTCACCATATTCTCTGTGGGATTCGACCCCAGCCTTTGTTGGGTTCTATATTTGACTACGACCGCTTACGCTTCATTAATTTGAGGTGTAGTTTGGGCGTTATCACTAGGCGTGATACCCAAGCCAACAAAAAGTGAAACTGTACAAGGCGTGGTACCCAAGCCAACCAATGAGTAACCTATATCAGGCATGGTACTCGAGCTAACTAATAATCTGTACCAGGTGTGGTACCTGAGACAACCATAGAAATTATAGATATCACAGCAATCACAACCACAATGAATAACATACCATACTTGTACAACCGACAGGCATTTAAAATAAGTTCATTGCATAAGATTGACATTGGTGAAAGTAATACTAAAGAGACAGTAATAATGCACACATCACGCAATTCTGGAATACAACACCTACCTCAATTCAAACCTGAATGCTCTACTGGACCGGAGCTTTTCCATTTCTTGCAACTTTAACTTGATTGTTGTCTAAAATTAAGAATACAAACACATAATCACCCAAATGACCCAAAATCGCCTCTGCCTTCCCCAAAATGCTTTTGTGAAATAATGAGCATTTTTGGGGAAGTTTCTGCATTTATAGTGATTAATCCCGCTATAGTGACCCAATCCTGCTATAGCGGTAGCCTCCCACTATAGCGGAGTTGACCGACTCTGACTTCCGCCAGAGCAGGAATTTCTCTACATTAGCAGCATTGTGGTAACATCATGTCACCCGCTATAGCGGGTTTTATGAGATAGAAATTCAAAAATCCTCCTAGTTTTGCCCATTTCACAACACACCCTCAAACTATGACGTCCCAGACCAACCTCCTTACATCAAGTTTGATATCGGGAATTCTACTCGCCCAAATTTACTTCCAAAAAGTCCCATGGACTCCTTAACGCCTTAGCTAATGGAAAAATAGGATCAAGCTTAATCATTTCACCTAATTCTTCCCTGGATTTCCCTAGACCTCACCTCGCTCAGGTTTCATCCGAGACCGGCCTAGCCTAAAATTTTCAACTCCCCAACCCAGAAATTTTCTGATCCAATTTCCTGCACGATTAGCTCACCCATAATGACAGGAAGGGTCATTACAACATATAACAATTTACCCATTTTTCATCTCCGAATGATCAAACAATGAAAATAAGCTAAATTAAGAAGAAGGTAGTACCTGAATCCTCAAATAAGTGAGGGTACTTGTCCTGCATGTCCTTCTCGGTTTCCCAAGTAGATTCTTCAACTGGATGATGCTTCTATTGAACCTTTACTGATCTGATATCCTTTGTACTCAACTTCCAAACATCCTAATCAAGAATAGCAACCAGCTCCTCCTCGTATCGAAGGTCCTTATCTAGCAAGACCAAATCTAATTTGATGATGTAATCCCCTTCCCCATGATATCTTTTCAGCATAGATACATGGAAAACTGGATGGACCATAGACAAACTGGGCATCAATGCTAACCTGTAAGCTACTGGCCCTACATCCTTGAGAACCCCAAATGGACTGATGTACCGAGGGCTAAGCTTGCCCTTCTTGCCAAACCTCATGACTCCTTTCATAGGTGACACCTTCAATAGAACTTGTTCACCAACCTAAAATGACATGTCTCTTACGTTTCGGTCTGCATATTTCTTTTGCCTACTCTAGGTTGCCAACAACTTGGTTTGTATGCCCCTCATTTTTTCCTGGGCTTCTTTCACTAAATCAATGCCCAAAGGCTTTACATTACCTTCTTCAAACCATCCTATGGGCGATTGATATCCCCTCTCATAAAGTGCCTCAAACGGTGCCATGTCAATAATGGAGTGATATCTGTTGTTGTATGAAAATTCACACAATGGTAAGAACTGATCCCAATGGCCCCCAAAGTCAATCATACATGCTCTCAAGCACATGAATCATCCTCTCCGACTGTCCATCAGTCTGAGGATGAAAGACTAGGGTAAAAGTGAGTTGGGTACCCAACTCTTCATTTAAGCTGTCCCAGAACTTAGAACTAAACAACGTACCTCTGTCTGAAATAATGGAAAGTGGCACCCTATGAAACCTCACTATCTCCTTGACATAGATCTTGGCCAACTGCTGGGAGTTGTAATCCCCCCTGACCGGAATGAAATAGGCTGATTTAGTCAGCCAGTCCACGATGACGCAAATTGAGTCATACTTTCCCAGGGTCTTAGGAAGACCTACCACGAAGTCCATGGCTATCCTTTCCCACTTCCACTCAGGAATGGGCATCCTTTGAAGCAAACTTGCAGGCCTTTGATGTTCGTACTTCACCTGTTGACAATTGTGACACTTGGACACATATTTTACTATGTCCCTTTTCATCCCAGGCCACCAATAAAGCTGCCTTAAGTCCCGATACATTTTGGTTATGCTCGGATGAATTGAGTATTATGAACCATGAGCTTCAGCTAACACATTCTGAACCAATTCATCAACCTGAGGGACACACATCCTATCCACCCTCTAAAACACAACACCCCATACGCGTCAAGTTTGGTGTCCGAGGTCTCACCAGACACCACCTTGTTCCGGAGCTTGTTCAATTGCACATCTTAAACTGTTTGGCCTTGATTTCCCCCAAAAATGTGGATTTAGCCTCAATACTGGCCAACAGTCCACCCTTTTCTGAAATGCCTAATTGCATGAACTTGGATGCTAGAGTTTGAATTTCTCTAGCCAAAGGTTGCTTGGACACACCCAAACAAGCCAAACTGTCCATGCTTACCGCTTTCCAGATCAATGTGTTTGCCACCACATTGGCCTTACCTGGATAATACTGGATGGTCATGTTATAATCTTTCAACAACTCAATTCACCTCCTCTATCTAAGATTCAGATCCCTCTATGTAAACACATACTGCAGGCTGCGATGGTTTATGAACACCTCACACTAGACACCATAGAGGTAGTGCCTCCAGATCTTAAGTGCAAATACCACCGCTGTCAACTCCAAATCATGGGTCGGATAATTCTTTTCATGAGGATTTAATTGCCTCGAAGCATAAGCTATGACATTCCTGTCCTGCATCAACATAAAACCCAAACCCAAATGTGAAGCATCACAAAATAAAACAAAATCCTTACTTTTAACCGACAATGAGAGAATAAGAGTTGTAGTCAAAAGTGTCTTGAGATTTTGGAAGCTCTCCTCACACTTGCCAGACCAAACAAATGGTATCCCCTTCTGGGTTAACCTTGTCAAGTGAGTAGCAATAGAAGCAAAATTCTTAATGAACCTGCAATAATAAATAGCAAGACCCATAAAACTCCTAACCTCAGTCACAGAGCTAGGCTGGACCCAACTCTTAACTGCCTCAATCTTCTGGGGATCTACCATCACCCCCTTTTCCGAGACCACATGCCCTAAGATGGCAACTGAAGATAACCAACATTCACATTTTGAAAATTTAGCATATAATTTGTTTTCTTTCATAATTCCTAAAAAAATATGAAGATGTTCTGCATGATCCTCCTTATTCTTGGAGTAAATCAAAATGTCATCAATAAAAACAATCATGAAAGAATCCAAGAATGACTTGAAAACACAATTCATCAAGCTCATAAGGGCTGCCGATGAATTGGTCAACCGAAATGACATCACTAGGAACTCATAATGCCCATATCGAGTCCTGAAAGACATCTTAGGTATATCCTCAAGCCTAATCTTCAGCTGATGATACCCTGATCTTAAGTCAATTTTGGAAAACACTGAAGAACCTTACAACTGGTCAAAAAGGTCATCTATGTAAAGCAAGGAAAACATATTTCAGATGGTAACCTTGTTCAACTACCTGTAATCTATACACATTCGCATGCTACCATCCTTCTTTTTAACAAACAAGACCAAAGCACCCAAGGCAAAGTACTGGGATGAATAAATCCCTTATCAAGGAGTTCCTGTAGCTGAGTTTTGAGTTCCCTCAACTTTAATGGAGCCATTTGATAAGGAGGAATAAAGATTGGGTGAGTGCCCAGCTCCAAATTAATATAAAAGTCAATGTCTCTATTGGGAGGCATACTAGGCAATTCCATAGGAAATACCTCCTAAAATTCAAAAACCATAGGGACCGACTTAATCGAAGGGGACTCCATACTAACATCCCAAAGATAAGACAAAAAGGTTGAATACCCCTTCCCCATTAGCTTTCTAGCTCGAACAAAGGATATGATCTTCACCGGCTTAGGCTTATACACACCCTTCCAGTCTAGTCTATCCATACTCGGCATCTGTAGAGTTACTATCTTAGAATTATAGTTCAAAATGGCGTGATAAGGAGACAACCAAATCATACCTAATATAATATCAAAATCTAGCATATCCAATATGACCAAATCTACCGAAGTCTGAAAATTCATAAACACAACAGAGCATAAATAATACACATGGGTCACTACTACAGACTCCCTAACTGGAGTGGAAACATGAATAGGAGAATCAAGGACATCACACATATGTTAGTTTAAGAGGCTTTTCAGACATAGATGTTGTTGGATGATCTTGAGTTGTATTTTTATGTTTTTTACTATCTATCTACGATTATGTTTCCTACTTTGGATTTTCTTATGATGCTTCCACTATGTTTTCCTTATGTATGCTTGAAAATGCTATGACCAAGGGTTAACTTGGTATCCTTGTGGTTCCGAGACCCGTGTTATGTCTAGGGGAAACCTCGGGGTATGACAAATTTGGTATCAGAGCCTCAGGTTCAAGAGTCCTAGGGTGTCTGAAAGCCGCACTAAGTAGATTCTCTTTCATGGGTTCGAAGTGCACCACACTTATGAGAGAGAGGCTACGAGGTATTTTAGGAAAAACTTCACTTCTTCATGTTCACTATCATGTAATAGAGTTTGACTCTACTTACCTTTCTAATCCTTCCCTTACACATTTCAGATAATGTCTCCCTGAAGAAACATCTAGACCCAAGGCAAATCTAATAGATACATTAGAGTAATTGGAACCCAGATCAAACAAAACAAAAGCCATCCGGTCATAAATGAGAATAGTACATGTTCTAATAATATCAGATGCCTCAGCCTCAGACTTGCCTCGGAAGGCATAACAATAAGCTCTATCATCAATCCAGGCAATCTCTCTAGTAGGATGCACTCCACCCTTCCCCGTGTTAACATTCCCTCTGTTGCCACCATGGCCTCCTTAATAATTACCTCGTGGACCCTATGGATGACCCTTGCCATTTACACCTCCACCTGCTGGAACCACAACTTTGTCCTACTGCTGTACCTGATTACCTTCTTGACTCAGAGGGAATTCCCTCTTGAAATGACCCAGATCACCACAATGGAAACATCTCGCTCAAGAGAGGGCCTGCTGGCAGAAGAATAGAAAGCCCCCTAGCCTCTAGTATCTTGGAACACCCCGAGATATAAACCAGCTACTGGACTGTACTCACCAGAAAAATTAAGAAAAAAACACAAGTTTCCAAGAACCACGGTTGAGATCACGGACTGTAGTTTGGAACCATGGTCCATCATCTCAACCGTAATTCCTATTTCTAGTAGACCCCCAATTAATGCTCCAAGAACCACGAGTTGGATCATGGGCCGTAGTCCAGGACCATGGACCGTCATTTGACTTATAGATCTAAAGATCTGAGAAGTACCAATTTCCTTCCTCAGAACCACGTACGGGACCATGGACCTTAGTTTAGGATCACGGTCCATCCTATCACTCGTGGTTCCCCTTAATTAGAGGACTGTCAGTCCAAGGCCCATCAACCATGAGTCATATGATGAACCGTTGTTCAGAACCACAGTCTGTCTTGTGGACTCGTGGAATCAGAACATTAGAGGCCCCTTAGTCCTATCCCAGAAACCACGAGTCAGACTATGGATCGTACTTCAGAACCACAGTCCATCCTTTGACTCGTCGAATCCCCAGAGTAGAGGACCCTCAGCTAAAGTCCCAGGAACCATGAGTCACATGATGAATCTTCATTCAGAACCACGGTCCATACTATGGAGTCATGGTTTCTTCAGATCAGAAAACCCCCAAGACTCATGGACAGGACCACAATTCAGTTGATGGTCCATCATCCAAGACTATGGTCCGTCAACCGAGTCGTGGTACCTGAGTCACAATTTTTAGCAGCTTTCTTTTAAAATTCCTAGGGGTATTTTGGACTTTTCCTATCTCTTTTAAGGCCTAAGATACATTGTTTTGCTTAGTCTAAGCCTAATTAATTAGTCAAAAACTACCTAAAACACCCATTCACCTAAAATCATCAGACACTTAGAAAGAAAATGAGAAAAGAGGCGACAGTTTCTCTCAAGAACAAGCAGAAGGTTTCTTCAAGCTCAGCACCAAAAATCCAAGGATTTCTCCATAAATTCTTCTCCAGGTATGTGGGGTTTCATCATTGGGTTCCTTCCACCCATTGAGTTCCTAGATTCAGTTCAGTTCTTCAGTTCTCCATGAATTATTCAGACCTAGGGTTCCTAAATCTTATGGATTTATTACAATTCAGATGCTATAGCTTATGTGATATAAATTATATGTTTCTTAGAGAATTAGAATAGTCACATGACAGGATTAAGAAACCCTAGCTTGTGTTAATTCCAGTACTCATAAATTATACTTGCTAGGCAGATAATTTAGACAATCATGCTTTAGAATTAGGATGCCATCAGATTTAGTATATGTATGTTGCATTCTCAGATGATTATCAGTATTTGAGCTCTCTAGTATTTCAGCTTCCATATCATTGCTTACATTCAGTTGAGAGTAGACTAAGTACCAAGCGTATGAAGGGATGAAAGCTTGGCTGTCAAATTAGGCTGAGACCTTTAGTAGCAGTCCCCAAGTCCCAGAACTATAGCACCACCATACGTATGAAAAAGGTCAGCTGTCAGATTAGGCTGGTCACCTTTGTCCCTTATGGACATTAGTTTAGTGGATCCATGTCAGATTTGTTTGTACCCTTGGCAAGGTATGAACACCCTTCCATCTAAGGTTACAGGTTGGCCCCATAGTTAGCTCAGCTTGGGGTATGTCAGTTAATAGTATCTCCCATAATTAGACTCATATTGAATTGACCTTGTATTCAGTTATTCAGTTCAGCATGCTATACATTCATGGTAGTTACTTGGTCACTACATTTAGCTTATCTTTCAGTTTATGCTTCAGTATGTATCTCCGTGTTCAGCCTAGTACATATTTCGTATGCTCAGTACATTCAAAGTACTGACGTATACTTTTGTGCTACATCATTGTATGATGTAGGTTCAAGCGCTCAACATATAGATCGCGCTTAGCTCGATTTCTAGTCCTTACTCAACAACTTCAGTGGTGAGTCCTCATAGTTTGAGGATGATAGATATGCTTTCATCATTCACATTTATATTTCAGTTTCAGATTATTAGTGTTAGCTGAGGGCTTGTCCGAGGAACTCATATCAGTTAGAGGCTTTCAGGCATAAAACTAGATTCAACAGCTGAGTTGTTAGTATTGTTTTTCAAACTCATTTTATTCCAGCATGTTTAGGTTTCTTTCCCATCCCAAATATTTAAATACTTTTAGTTTTCTTCACAGTTCGTGTTTTACTAGAAATTGTCTAGTTATGCCAGACCATGGGTTAACTTGGGGTCACTTGTGACACTAAGCATCATGTTACGTCCAGGGGGTAGCCTCGAGGCGTTATAAACTTGGTATCAGAGCATCAGGTACAAGTGTCCTATGGTGTCTGAAAGCCGCGTCGAATAGAGTCTCCTTCATGGGTGTGAAGCGTGACACTCTTATGGGGGAGAAGCTATGATATGTCATTAGGAAAAACTTCACTTTATTCTGTTCTATCTCGTGCTATAGAGTATGAACTCTATTTAATCTCCTTCTAACTCATGCACTATGCGTTTCATAAAAATACCTCCCTAAAGAGCCAAGGCAAGGAACCAGCAGGCACCAACAGATCCAACAGACGCTCTGAATGAGCAAGTCACTAATGCAGAATTCAGGGCTGCTTTTCAGGTGCTTGCTCAGGCCATGACCGCTCAGAGCATGACTGCTCTAGTCAATCAGAGGGCAGTGGCACTAGCTCCACCTCAAAGTAACTCTTCCGTAACTAGAATCCAAGACTTCACTCAGATGAACCCTCCAGAATTTTATATGTCTAAGTCCGAAGAGGATCCGCAAGTATTTCTTGACGACATTCAGAAGGTGACAGATATTATGGGTGTCACTCTGGTCAAAAGTGTAGATTTAGCTGCCTATCAGTTGATGGGAATGGCTTATACTTGGTATCAACAGTGGAAGGAGTCTCGTTGTGCTAATGTAGGTCCAGTGGATTGGAACCACTTTAAGATTACCTTTTTGGATAGTTTTTTACCACTTGAGCTCAGGGAAGCCAAGGTCCAAGACTTCATCAAGTTAAATCAGAATGATATGAGTGTGAAGGAATATGCTCTCAAGTTTACTCAGTTGTCTAAGTATGCTCCAAGTATAGTAGCTGACTCTAGGGCCCGTATAAGTAAGTTCGTATCTGGTGTGTCTGATGATATAGTCAAGGAGTGCAAGACTGCTATGCTGGTTAAGGAGATGGACATCTTTAGGTTAGTTACTTATGCTCAGCAGATCGAGGAGGAGAAAATCAGAGAGAGGGGAGGAGACAGTAAGAGAGCTAGGACATGTGACTTCAGCTACTCTCAGTAGAGGTCGGAAGGTGGTAACCGCTATCACTTCTGCCAGAAATCTTCAATCCAGCCCTATCCTCTGCTAGTGTTCCAATGCCTAAATCCAGGTGGGATAGGCGGGATAGGGCACCAGGCTCTAAATCCCAAGGTACAGTTACTAGCAGGCGCACTCATCCAGTTTGCAAGAAGTATGGTAGGAACCACCTAGGTGAGTGTATGGCTGATAGTGGAAATTGTTTTGGGTGTGGCAGGACTGGCCACAGAATAAGGGATTGTCCAGCAGCTTCACAGAAAGGCAAGATGCTCGCTCACAAAATTAGGCTAGTTCTACAGCAGCTTCAGCAGGTCGCCCCACTCAGCAGGGTGCCTCGTCTGGTACATGTGGTGGTTAGTGCCAAAACATGCTCTATGCTCTTTAAACTCGATAGGACCAAGAGGATTCTCCGATATAGTCACGGGTACGTTACAAGCCTTCTATTTGGATGTTTATGCATTGTTAGACCCAGGGGCTACACTTTCTTTTATAACTCCATATATAGCAGCAAATTTTAGTGTCAGTCCCAAAGCTCTCCCAGAACCTTTCTCAGTCTTTACTCCAGTTGGTGATCCAGTTATAGATAGATGGGTATACAAATATTGCCCTGTCATAGTTTCTCAAAAAGTCACCTCAGCCGATCTTGTAGAGTTAGAAATGACTGTCTTCGATATAATTCTAGGCATGGATTGGTTACATTCCTGTTATGCCTCAGTCGATTGCAGAACTAGGATCGTTCAGTTTTAGTTTCCAAATGATCCAGTCTTAGAGTGGAAGGGTAGTACTTCAGTACCTGTAGGTCAATTCATCTCTTACCTTAAGGCCAAAAAAATGATTTCCAAAGGTTATATCTATCATCTTGTTCGGGTTAAGGATTCACACTCTGAGACCCCAACTCTTGAGTCAGTCCCTGTAGTGAATTAATTCCCAGAAGTATTTCCAGAAGATCTTCCCGAAGTTCCTCCTAAAAAGCAAATCGACTTCAGAATAGATCTCCTTCCAGATACCCAACCTATTTTGATTCCTCCTTACAGAATGGCTCCAACTGAGCTTAAGAAATTGAAAGAACAGTTGAAAGACCTTCTAGATAAGGGCTTCATCAGACCCAACATCTCTCCATGGGGTACCCAGTATTATTCGTGCATAAGAAAGACGGTTCTCTCAGGATGTGCATCAACTACTGTCAGTTGAACAAAGTCACAATCAAGAATAAGTATCCCATCCCCAGGATTGATGACTTGTTTGACCAGCATCAGGGTGATAGTTATTTCTCCAAGATTGAACTCAGATTTGGTTATTATCAGCTGAGAGTTAGAGAATGTGACATTTTGAAGACAACCTTCAGAACTCAGTATGGTCACTATAAATTTATAGTTATGTATTTTAGATTAAGGAATGCTCCTATAGCTTTCATGGATTTGATGAATAGAGTGTTCAAGAAGTACATAGAATTGTTCATCATTGTCTTCATCGATGATGTACTCATACACTCTCGAAGTGAGGAAGAGCATGCAGACCATTTGAGAGTGGTGTTGAAGACTCTCAAAGATCACCAGTTATTTGCCAAGTTTAGTATGTGTGAATTCTGGTTGAGGTCAGTTGCTTTCCTTGGTCATGTGGTGTCTAGTGAAGGAATCCGAGTTGATTCTCAAAATATTGAGGCAGTGAAGAACTGGCCCAAACCCACCTCTCCAACAGACATCAGAAGTTTCTTGGTTTTGGCTGGTTACTATAGGAGGTTTGTTGAAGGATTTTCATCCATAGCTGCCCCATTGACCAAGTTGACTCAAAACAAGGTCAAATTTCAGTGGTCAGATGAGTGTGAGAAAAGCTTCCTTGAATTAAAGACCGGGTTGACTACAGCTCCCGTGTTAACCCTACCAGAGGGTTCAGATGGCCTTGTGGTTTATTGTGATGCATCCAGGGTTGGCCTGGGATATGTCTTGATGTAGTATGATACGGTCCTAACTTATGCCTCCAGGCAGCTTAAGATTCATGAGAAGAACTACCGGACTCATGACCTTGAGCTTGCAACAGTTGTGTTTGTACTAAAGATTTGGAGACACTACTTGTATGGTGTCCATGTAGACGTACCAACGTAGTGGATGATGCCCTCAGCAGACTGTCCATGGGTAGTGTGTCACATGTTGAGGAAGAGAAAAAAGAATTAGCCAGAGATGTTCACACGCTTGCTCGTTTAGGAGTTTGCGTTATGGACACGACATATAGTGGTGTGATAGTCTATAATGGGTCAGAATATTCTTTGGTAGCAGAGGTTAAAGAAAAACAAGACACTAATCCCATATTGCTTCAGTTAAAAGGTGCAGTTCATAAGTAAAGAGTAGAGGTTTTCTCTCAAGGGGGAGATGGTGTGCTTCACTACCAGGGTCGTTTATGTGTACCTTATATGGGTGAGTTGAGGCAGTATATCCTTCCAAAAGCCCATAATTCTAGATATTCTATTCATCCCGGTGCCACTAAGATGTACCGTGATCTATGGAAAGTCTATTGGTGGAACGACATAAAAAGGGACATTGCAGATTTTGTGGTTAAGTGTCCCAACTATCAACAGATTAAAGTAGAACATCAAAAACTAAGAGGTGTGACTCAGGATATTAGCATTCCTACTTGGAAGTGGGAGGTGATCAACATGGATTTCATTACGGGTTTACCTCGTACACGCAGACAACATGACTCTATTTGGGTGATTATGGACAGGATGACCAAATCAGCCCATTTCCTAGCAGTTAAGACTATAGATTTAGCAGAGGAGTATGCCATACTCTATGTCAGCGAGATAGTTAGGTTGCATGGGGTTCACTTGTCTATCATCTCAGATAGGGGTCCTCAGTTTAGATCTCATTTCTGGAAGTCTTTTCAGAAAGGTCTTGGTACTCAGGTAAATCTTAGCACAACATTTCATCAGCAGATGGATGGTCAGGAAGAGTATACCATCCAGACCTTAGAGGACATGTTGAGAGCTTGCGTGATTGATTTCAAGGGTAGTTGGGATGATCAACTACCTCTCATAGAGTTCGCCTATAATAACAGTTTCCATTTTAGTATTTAGATAGCCACATATGAGGCACTCTATGGGCGTAGATGCAGGTCATCGGTTGGTTGGTTCGAAGTAGGTGAAACAGCCTTGGTTGGGCTAGATTCGGTTCATGATGCTATGGAGAAAGTTCAACTCATCAGAGAAAGACTAAAGACAGCTCAGAGTCGTCAAAAATCCTATGCAGATGTGAGGAAGAGGGACTTAGAGCTTGAGATCGATGATTGGGTCTTCCTGAAAGTGTCACCCACGAAGTGGGTGATGAGATTTCGCAAGAAAGGAAAGCTCAGTCCTAGATATGTAGGTCCTTAATGAATCTTGAAAAGGATTGGTAATGTGGTTTATGAGTTAGAGTTGCCGGCAGAACTAGCAGCGGTTCATCCAGTCTTTCACATATCCTTGTTGAAGAAGTGTGTGGGTGATCCGGCATCGATTATGCCTTTAGAGAGTGTGGCTGTGAAGGATAGCCTCACCTATGAGGAGGTTCTAGTTGAGATTATTGACCGCCAAGTTCGTAGGTTGAGGAATAAGAAAGTCACTTCGGTAAAGGTTTTGTGGAGGAATCAGTCTGTAGAGGGAGCTACTTAGGAAGAAGAAGCAACCATGATGGCCAAGTACCCTCAACTCTTCCCTTCCGATTCAGTTTCAGCTTGAGGTAATAGTTCCTCTCAAGTCTCTCAGTTTACTGTTGTGTAATTTAGTCTTAGTATCTTGTTCCCTCAGTTAACCTTGCATTTTAGCATGTTTTCATGTCCATAGAACTCAACTCAGTTAGATATCAACTTCTAATACTCAGTTGGTAGGGATTGCAACTCTTTCCCTCCAAACTCAACTTGTTTAGTCTTCATTCGAGGACAAATGATCCTAAAGGGGAGATATTGTAACACCCCGGGATATGAACCAGCTACTGAACTGTACTCAGTTGAAAAATTCAGAAAAAAACTCAAGTTTCAAGGAACCACGGTTGAGATCATATACCGTAGTTTGGAACCACGGTCCATCATCTCAACGGTAATTTCCATTTCCAGTAGACCCTCAATTCATGCTCCAGGAACCACGAGTCGGATCACGGGTCGTAGTCCAAGACCATGGATCATCATTTGACTCGTGGATCTAAAGATCAGAGAACTACCAATTTTCTTCCTCAGAACCACGGATGGGACCACAGACCATAGTTTAGGACCACGGTCCATCCTATCACTCGTGGTTCCCCTTAATCAAAGGACCATCAGTCCAGGGCCCAGCAACCATGAGTCATACGATGAACCATTGTTCAGAACCACGATCTGTCCTATGGACTCGTGGAATCAGAACATCAGAGGCCCCTTAGTCCTTGTCCTAGAAACCATGAGCCAGACCACGGACCCTCGTTCAGAACCACGATCCTTCCTTTGACTCGTGGACTCCCCAGACCAGAGGACCCTCAGCTAAAGTCCCAAGAACCACGAGTCACATGACAAACTATCATTCAGAACCATAGTCCTTCCTGTGGAGTCATGGTTTCCTTAGATTAGAGAACCCCCCAGACTTATGGATAGGACCACGATTCAGTTGACGGTCCATCGTCTAGGAGTACGGTCTGTAAATCAAGTCGTGGTACCTGAGTCATAGTTTTAAGCAACTTTCGTTTAAAATTCCCAGGGGTATTTAGTACTTTTCCTATCTCTTTTAAGGCCTAATCTATGTCGTTTTGCTTTGTCTAAGCCTAATTAATTAGTCAAAAACTACCTAAAACACCCATTCTCCTAAAATCATCAGACACTTAGAAAGAAAAGGAGAAAAGAGGCGACAGTTTCTCTTAAGAACAAGCAGAAGGTTTCTTCAAGCTCAGCACTAAAAATCTAAGGATTTCTCCATAAATTCTTCTCCAGGTATGTGGGATTTCATCATTGGGTTTCTTCAACCCATTAAGTCCCTAGATTCAGTTCAGTTCTTTAGTTCTCCATGAATTATTCAGACCTGGGGTTCCTAAATCTTAGGGATTCATTGCAATTCAGATGCTATAGCTTATGTGATATAAATTATATGTTTCTTAGAGAATTAGCATAGTCACATGTACAAGATTCAGAAACCCTAGCTTGTGTTAATTCCAGTACTCATAAATTATACTTGCTAGGCAGATAATTCAGACAATCATGCTTCAGAATTAGAATGCCATCAGTTTTAGTATATGTATGTTACATTCTCAGATGATTATCAGTATTTGAGCTATCCAATATTTCAGCTTGCATATCATTGCTTACATTCAGTTGGGAGTAGAGTTAGTACCGAGAAGATGAAAGGATAAAGGCTTGGCTGTCAGATTAGGCTGAGACCTTTAGTAGCAGTCCCCAAGTCCCAAAACTATTGTGCCCCCATAGATATAAAAAGGGTCAACTGTCAGATTAGGCTGGTCATCTTTGTCCCTTGTGGACATCAATTTAGTGGATCCACGCCAGATTTGTTTGTATCCTTGGTAAGGTATGAACACCCTTCCATCCAGGGTTACAGGTTGGCCCCATAGTTAGCTCAGCTTGGGGTATGTCGGTTAATAGTTTCTCCCACAGTCAAACTCATATTGCATTGACCTTGTATTTGGTTATTCAGTTCCGCATGCTATATATTCATGGTAGTTACTTGGTCACTGCATTCAACTTATCTTTCAATTTATGCTTCAACATGTATCTCCATGTTCAGTATTTATATTTTTCAGCTTAGTACATATTCCGCATGCTCAGTACATTCAAAGTACTAACACATACTTTTGTTACATCATTATATGATGTAGGTTCAGGCGCTCAGCATCCAGACCGCGCTTAGCTCGATTACATTCCTACTCAGCAGCTTCAGTGGTGAGTCCTCATAGTTCTAGGACGATAGCTATGCTTTCATATTTCACTTTTATATTTTAGTTTCAGATTATTAGAGTTAGCTGGGGGCTTATCCCAGCAACTCATATCAGTTAGAGGCTTTCAGACATAGAACTAGATTCAGTAGTTGAGTTGTTTGTATTGTTTTTCAGACTCATTTTTACCCTTATTTATATTTTATATTCCGGCATGTTTGGGTTTCTTTCCTATCCCAGATATTTAAATACTTCCAGTTTTTCTCTCAGTTCATGTTATACTAGAAATTATCTAGTTATGCCAAACCATGGGTTAGCTTGGGGTCACTTATGACACTAAGCACCGTGTTACATCTAGAGGGTAGCTTCGGGGCTTGACAGAGCTGGAGACTGCTGAATAGCCCCTAAATGGCCACCTGTATAAGTTTGCAAGAATGACTGAATAGGACAAGCCGAATGAACTTGCTGGTTGGGACCTCTAGAATAAGAACTACTGAAATTACCCACACTCCGGGACTTCTTAGCTAACACCTTAGCCTGTCCAACTTGCATAACTCCTTACAGTTTCTTCACATAGTCATTCACCTCATTAAAACGCTTCCCTGCAGAAGTCATGTGAACAAATAAAACCCGCAATTCAGTATTCAGGCCCTTAACATACAAGCAAATCCTCTCCTCCTCAGTGCCTAATAGCTGGGTAGCATAGCGAGACAAGGCATGGAACTTAATATCATAAGTGTAACAGATATATTTCCCTATTCAAGCACCAAAAACTCATCCTTCTTGCGATCCCTCAAAGTACAGGGCACATACTTCTCTAAACAATAGGGCATGAAACTGAGCTCAAGTCATCAGAGGAAAAGCTGATGAACAACACTCCACATGCCCTCCACCACTGCTTAGCATCACCCTACAACTGGAAAGTCACAAACTCCACCCCATGTTGTTGTACAATCCCCAAATTGTGCAATCTCTCATAGCAATCTAGGATAAACTCAAAAGCATCCTTATCTTTTGTACCATGGAACGACAAAGATTTCATCTTCAGGAACTTAGTCAACAACTCATGCTCGGTCCTGGTCATGATAGGGCCTAACACCAGATGGAAGAATGCATCTGTACCTGAGGCCTCATCTATACAAGGAGCTAAAGTGATAGTGGGATGGGCACCCAAAACCTGAGTAGCCGGCATAGTAGGAGTGGCTCTAGTACAAGCCAACCCACTCAAGAATGCCAACACCTGCTGAATAACCTCAGAAGACATAGGGGGAAGACCTGTACTTCCAATCGGTGTTGTCATCTCTGGTTCTGCGCTATCCTCATGCACTACCTCAACCTTCTACTCAACATGATCCTGGGGTGGGGAAGGTGACGCTGGCCTCTGGTGGGGAAGGGATACCTATTAAGTTAGGTAATTTTCTATGGAAGACCTAAGTTGCTACCTAAGCTCCACCCCTAGTTAGTGTCTCTCTCCCCCTTTCCCTACCCCTTCCTCTCTCACGAACTGCTGGTCCCATAGCTAGAGTTGCTGCCCTTGGTCCATTCCATCTAGTGTTCACCATCTACAAACAGAAGAATGAAGGAAGTCAGATACTAAATTGGATCGCCAGATACCAATTGGAATCAAGTTATATCACGACGGAAGAAAGAAGAGATAGTTTCCTAAAGTCTTGTAGCCTCTCAAAGAAAACTACAGATGTCTCTGTATCATTCCATAAGACTATACTAGAACCATTTTGGTATGACGAGATCAATGAACCTAGAGATCTGATACAATCTTTGTCATTATCTAAATTGCCACGAGTGGAACCTATACTAAACCCCTAGTGGGAGAACCAATCAACCAACCCTTACTTAACCCAAAAGCAAAGCATCTAAAACCAATTCATATATTTAAACCAAGATTCACATCTTAAAACTTCATAATAGAAAACCTACGGAAAACAATCCCCTAGAATCTGAAAGTCATGTACTAAAACTCTAAACATGTCTAAAAGATGAGGATGCAACCCCAAAACAAAGCAAGTCTAAGTTCGAACAAGGGACTAGAACTAATAGAATAATCCATGGTAGCTTGAAAGATGCAGCTCACCCTTGGATTTAGAAGTATTAGAACTATATCTGAGGTCACATAACAGCCATCAGAATATGCCCTGTACTCAACAAAAGAAGAGCAAGTGCAGTATCAATATACAAAAATAACAGTGTACTGGTAGGATCATCGGCCAGTTCCAAGATACGAAATATGAACAATTAACCATAACTTAGTAAAATAGGACAACATGAAAAAATAAAGTCAAGTACATATAAGCAAGACTCTCAGTCATCAACCTGACTTAACCACCATATAAGACATGTCCACAAAACCAGTATATAATAACAACCCGGACCACCCAAGGATCCCTAGGACATCATCTATAAGTTCAACATGCACTCCCAATTTACTCAAAAAACCACCTTAGTACTTAAGCATACCAACCTGGCCACTCATGAACCAACATAAAGTAATAACATCACAGCAGATAAACCTGGTTCACTCATGGAACCAACACATATAGCAATAATCAAACACGTACCAGGCGTGGTACCTGAGCCAACCATAAGTGAAACTGTAGCAGGTGTGGTACCCAAGCCAACCGATGAGTAACCTGTACTAGGCGTGGCACCCGAGCTAACTAATAACCATTACCAGGCATGGTACCCAAGCCAATCAAAGAAATCACAGATATCACAGCAATCACAACCACAATGAATAACATACCACACTTGTACAACCAACAAGCATTCAAAATAAGTTTATTGCATGAGATTGACACTTAAGATATCACTAACACTTTTCCCCTTTTTCTCAGAACACACATGGTGCAAGTAATACTAAAGAGACAGTTATAATGCACACATAACACAATTTGTGAATACAACAACCATCAGCTACCTTAATTCAAGCCTGAATGCTCTACTGGAATGGAGCTTTCCTATTTCTTGCAACTTTAGCTTGATCATGGTCTAAAAACAAGAATACAAACACATAATCAACTAATGACCTAAATTATCATGGATAACAACTTAATCCTAAGCCCCTAGACTAATTCCATGATCATTCCCTCCATTCCAGGGCTTTTCCACCATAATTTCACCTAATTACTACCAATCCATGGTTATGCTAGTGAAATACGCTATAAGAATCCTAAATAACAACTTAAACAAAGAACATAAGGTTTTTCATCCCAACATTCCCTTTTTACACCAGAAAATCCAACCTAGGTTAAGTTAACCCCTTTCCCAAGCCTGTAACTAATGATTCTAATCCATAAGAATCAAAGTACTAGCTTACAGGGATAATATACATAACTTAACAAAGAATTTCGATGGAAAAATGATGGATTTCACCCAAAATCACCTCTGCCTTCCCAAAATGCTTTTGTGAAATAATGAGCATTTTTGGGGAAGTTTATGCATTTACAGCGAGTAATCTCGATATAGCGGCCCAATCCCGCTATAGTGGCACTATTATAGCGGCAACCTTCTACTATAGCAAAGTTGACCGACTCTAACTTCTGCTATAGCAAGATTTTCTATGCTATAGTGGCATCGCAGTAGCATCCTGTCACCTGCTGTAATGGGTGTCACATGAATGAAACTTGGAAATCCTCCCAGTTTTTCTCATTTCACAATACACCCTCAAACCATGACGTCCTAGACCAACCTCTTTACATCAAGTTCGATATCAGGAGTTCTACTCGCCTGAATTCAGTTTTGAAAAGTCCAATGGACTCTTTAACGCCTTAGCTAATGGGAAAATATGCTCAAGCTTAATTATTTTGCCCAATCCTTCCCCAAATTTCCCTAGACCTCACCTTATTCAGATTTCATCTAAGACTGGCCTAGCTTAAAATTTTCAACTCCCCAACCCAAATGTTTTTTAACCCAATTTCTTACACGATTAGCTCACCCATAACAATAAAAAGGGTCGTTACACCCTCCTTCCTTGCTAAAGTGCTTTTAAGAAAACTTTAAAATAATACGTTGATTTCCAAAACTCTCAAATGTAGCAAGTATATTTAAACTACAAACTATTAGGGAAACATATATAGAAACTAAGTGAAGCACCTTAAGCTCTTAATAAACATCCGTAGGTTTAAATTACCTTTCTAAAGTCGAGTTAAGTGTTCCAATTTATTTTACAAGCATATAATATTCTACGAGGCATTTACATGTTATACAAAAGTGATTATGAGAACAAGAGTATCAATGGGCCAAGATTGGTAACATGATTATGGTAATATATATGCATTACGAATCTATGACATGACATGCTATGCATTCTACTCCCCAGCTATAATCGAGAGGTATGAGGCCTATTGCCTATGTTATATGTATGAGACACAAGTTGAAAAATATGATACCGATTAGCTACCAAAAGGCACCACCTTAGGTATGACATGAATTTGCATTGGTATATGTATACATATTCATGACATACAATTTCACGAGCATACCATGCATATTTGATTTCTATAAGGTCAGATATCGGCTATTGAGGTTATCAGAGTTTCAGTTTAATGTGGTATCTCTATTACCCTTTTTACAGTAGCTATTTATGATTCTACTTTCTGCCTTACATACCAATACATTTTAATTTGTACAGACGTCCTGTTGCCTGGGATACTCCATTTTTGTTTCGTGTGTACGGTCCAGGTAGGAATTCTGATCGACCCATCCACTAGGATTCGGGGTTTAGCCATGAGTTAGTAAGCTCCACCTTTTCCTGGAGAAATCATAGGATATTTACTTTTTTTGTACAGTTTGGGTATAGGTGGGGCCTTGTTCTGACTAGTGGTTATAACACTCTAAGAGGCTATTATGGACACAGTATTCCGAGTTTCTTTCTGTAGCTTCCAGTCTCCAGTCCCTTTGACTTGGCATGTATATGTAGGTATGTATGTATGTCTTCAGTTGCAGCTTCATCGGCCAACCAGTATTTCATTATTTTTGGCTTGTCCACCTTCATCTATATAACTTGCTATTGTTTAGGTAATGACCTTAACGATCTAGGCTTAGTATTTCAGATATTGTGCTGCCAAATTTTCTAGGCTCGCACATTAGTCAACTAGTATGTTTCAATGGATAACTCGATCAAATAAGGTATCCAGTGCCAGTCATGCCTCTCCTAGGTTAGAGCGTGACAAACTTTATATTAGAGCAGGTCGTGTCCCAGGGAGTCCATAAGTTGTGTCTAGTAGCATCTTGCTTATTGGTGTGTTGTGCACCATACTTATAATCAAGAAGCTACATGGAATTTAAGAATGGTTACATTTCTTTCAATTGATAGATCGTGTTATAGAGCAAAGTTATAAGAACATATGAAATATTAATTGTGCTTTGTGTTTCTTATTTGACAGAGTACCTATGCTCAAGAGATGGCACAACGAGAGATAGGCATGGATCTGAGGGAAGGTACCAGTCATTCCCCATGGGGTCAGAGGGATAGAGTTCCCTTGGAGGCACACATCGAGCCTCTAGAACCCCTAATTCCAGCTTTCCTGGCATCTACTTAAGCCTACGGAGATACTGTGGCCCCAACCTCACCAGTTCCATTGATACCTGAGGCAGCTAGGGACATAAGACCTCCAACACTTATTAATCCCCCACCAGAGACTTAGGAGTAGTGGATGAGAGAGGTTTGGGAGGCCCATCTTGACCAATTTATCAGTTTGAGGTAGAGGAGTATCAGCGTGAGGGATTATAGCCATAAGTTTAATTCCTTGGTGAGGTATGCACCAGATATCGTATGCACTATGAGGGCCAGAGTTCAACTTTATGTGGTTGGTTTGGGGGATCATATGATCAGAGATTGTACGGTGGCTTCCCTACAAGATGATGTAGATATTTCTCACATACATGCTTTTACTCAGACTACAGAGAAACTTTGTCACTGAATTTGGGACACCCATAGGGATAGGGAGCAGAGAAAGAAGACTAGTACTATGTGGTCTCATAGGGAGACACAAGGTGATTTTAGGCCCCCACTCTCTCAATATCCACCTCGACCAGTAGGTAGTGCTCTACCACAGATACAGGGCCATTAGTTTGATCGTTATAGTCAGTCAGGACCAAGGCAGAGCTCAGGATAATTTGAGGGCCATCAGCAAGAGCATTCTGGGAAAAAAATACAACCTACTCCTCTCTATATACAATGTGATAAGCCACACACTGAGAAGTGTAGACTGGGTTCAGGTGCATGGTATCACTGTAGGCAGATAGGACATTTTACTAGCTAGTGCCCAAGGTTGGGCAGAGGTGAGCCAACTCAGCCTTCAAGATTCATAACAGACTCTTTACCTTAAGACCGCCACCCTCTACCAACCCCATTGTCTACTTAGGGTCATGGTAGAGGGAGAGGTATAGCAGAGACCTCAGGTTCCAGCAGTGGCCAGAACCGCATTTATGCACTTACAAGCTGATTAATGACTCTATTATAGCTAGTTATGTATAACAAGGCTATACAATGTTAATTAATGACTGCCCCAGCTCTGCCGATTTAGTTGAATTGACTATGCTATACTTTGATGTCATTATAGGTATGGATTGGTTGGCAGCTTGTTATGCTACTATTGATTGTCATGCGAAGCTGGTCAAATTTCATTTTCCAGGTGATCTAGTCTTAGAATGGGAAGGTAATGCATCCACGCCCAGGGGTAAGTTTATTTCATACCTTAGGTCTTAGAAGTTGATTGCTAAAGGCTATATATACCATCTAGTTCATGTCAGGGATATGGATAAAGAGCCAACAACTCTTCAGTCGATTCCTATTATGAATGAATTTTTGATGATATTTGTCACAACCCGAGGTTACCCCCTAGACGTAATATGAGACTTGGAACAACAAGGATCCCAAGTTAACCCTTGGTCATAGCATTCTCAAGCATGTAAAGGAAAATGGAACGGAAGCATCATAAAGAAATCCGAAACAGGGAGACATATCATAAATAGAGAGTCGAATTGGAAATACAACTCGAAGATCACCTCATAACATCTATGTTTGAAAGCTTCTAAAACTAGCATAAGGAGTTGATGGGACAATACCTGAACTAACTCAACAATCTGAAAGGAAATGAGACATAGAAAAGCTAGAATAAATCCTAGTCCTCAGACTATGAGGACTCACCAAAACTGAGCGTGAGTGTCCGGGAACTCTAGCCACAAAGCTATGAAGGGACATCTGAATCTGCATCATCAAAGGATGAAGCGTAATATGCGTTAGTACTATGGAATGTACTAAGTATGTGAGCAATGCATAAATAGAGTGAAACATGCTTTAAAACGTATTTAGGTAAATCCATGCATAGTAAAGATCATGAGAAGATATCATAGTGGAAATCAAATCATAAGGCAAAAGCCAACTTCAAGATGATGTTTCATAAGAAAGTTCATAAAGCTTAGAAAAATTGAAAACATAACATACGAGAGTTTCTTATAACCGACATGAGACCACATTAGCTACATGAAATCTAACTGTATAACCCTAGTTAGCAAAGCTGACTTTGAACCCTGCCAAGGAACAAGTCACCATACCCAACTATATAACCCTAGTTGGCAAAGCTATCTTATGCCCCGCTAACGCAAGGACACCATACATAAAGATGTGGATCCACTCTCATAAGCCTTTAAGGCACATATCATATCATATCATGACCTACGCTGGCAACGTAGTTTATGGGACTAAGGGTACTCTCACCCCGTCCTCTCGGTGCTAAATACTACTCCCAAAACATGCACGTGTAGCTCATAATCATAAAGGCATACTCTCATGCCAAACCTTATTCATAAGGGCACACTCTCATGCCAAATCTTATACATAAAGCATGAAAACACACCGGGTATCATGCAACTTTCATATCATAGTTCATAAAGCTTAGCATAGCCATAATTCAAAAATATGCTTTTCTTTCTAAATTCATACTTGAAGAATTAGGCATGCAATTTCATAAATTCATAAAGGCCATGATATCTAATAATGCCAAGTTTCTCTTGAAAACATGCAATTTCCTAGTTTCATGCTATAAATCAACTTTTATGCTTGGGCTTTTAAAACCAATAAGAGAATCATACTTAAATCATGAGTAATCAAGAGGAAATCATAAATTTAAAGATAAAAACTGATTTCATAAACTTTTCCCAATTTTAGATCAAAACCTTAGTTTCATGAGTTCATAGATCAAAATAAGAATTAGCCTTAAAATCATGAATAAGAAACCACTCATAAAAACTCATGCAAAATCATGCAATTTAGAGTTAGAATCCATAGAAGAATCATGAGGAAACAATTTTAGAAGGACCCATAAGAATTGAGTAAGAACCCTAGTTTAGAAATTCATAAGTTCAATTTAGAAGATTGGGATTTTGGGCATAAGAGTGAAGGAAACCCTTATTGAATACCCACATACCTTAGGTGAAGATAACCCACTTCAATGGAAAAGACTTAGGAGACTTGACTTGGAGCTTGGAGACTTTGAGTGGTTCCCTTGCTATGGAGCTTGAAACCTTATCTTGAAGCTTGAGAAGATGAAACTCTTTTTTTTCCTCTCTTGAAACTTGTTTGGAAGAATGGGAGATAAATTATGCCAAGTGGGAATAAAAACCCTTCTAAATAGGCTTAAAATGACCTAGTATAGGAGTTAAAAGAGTAGAAAATTGCAAAAATACCCCTGGACTTAAGCTTGGAAAAACTGATGAAATAACTCGGCTTCAGGGATTACGGGTGAGTGTACGGACCGTCAAAGTGAATGACGGACCGTTATTTGATTCGTGATTTTAGAAATCACTTTTGAGAGTCTACTGGAACTCCATTCCATGAGTTACAAGATGTTTTGTCATTTTAAATGATGACCCATCAAGTCACTCATGGAATTTAGGGAAGAAAAGTTGATTTTTAACAAACCACGGGTCAATCTACGGACCGTGGTTTTGATCTATGGGCCGTCAACCAACCAGTGGTTTTAAAAATGAAAATTTCAGTGTTCAGTTCAGCAATCATGGTTCAAAGTATGGACCTGTCGTTAAAAGTACGGACCCGTCATTCAAAGTACGGACCCGTTATCCGATCCGTCATCACTGACAACACTACAGTAATATGCCCATAATATTTTACTCTGGACTCGGATTAATAAGAGGTCGGTGGCATTGGGAAAGACAATTCGAATACCTTTAATTTTGTGGGTACTAGGCCACCTAACTCTTTATAGTTTAGGAGAAATGATTGTTTGAAGTTGACCCTAGTTTAGTGTTATAAGAAAACCCATTTGGTTGAGGTGCTTTCAACTTATCTAGGTTATAGGAGTCTCTTATGAACATGATTCGCATCCAAAGCACTCACCACACTAGGGAAATGATCATTAGACTCATGGAAAAAGGTTCGGGTATTAGCTTAGGATTTCCGAGGTATTACAATATCCCCCCCTTGGGATCATTCATCCTCGAATGAAGACTAAGCAAGGGAAACTAGAGAGATAACATCCCAACCAAACATCAAAACATGAAAACCAAAGAATCAACATAAAACTGGACTTTTCAACTTAAAACATGGCTGAATCAACTTCGGAAATATGAATACATGCTAGGATCATGAGAGAAACTGCTGAAATAGAATCAGATGGACATACTAAGGGTGGAACTACTTCCTCAAGATGAAACTGTATCGAAAAGAAAAGGATGAGGGTACTTGGCCTTCATGGATGATTCTTCTTCCCAAGTAGTTCCTTCAACTGAGTTCTAAAAGCTAAAGTACTATTGTGGTAATCGACTTCTGATTGAAATACAAATTGAGCTGGTTTCATGAGACACGTATGCATGCTGGGAATGTAAGATCAGCTAATGTTACAGGAACTGGATACCCAACATGATAGTTTGTCTTGGATGAGAGTAGGAACTAAGCTAAAACTCATAAAGAACAAACATACTCTAGAACTCACAGTTAACCGAAAGGAACACCAAACTGAGAGAGTTAGATATACGGGGAAACTATTCTCTTCTGAATACCACTCCTACCATTTGCAACTAACAACCTTAACAGCGCACATAAAAGTACTAAGGTCTGAGTCTAACTACACGATTCTCCATGTTCAAACCTATCTCGACTAGATCTCTTGCATCTAGAACATCTTCTAAGGATAGTATTCCCTCTTATTACAACAACCAACTAACCTAGGGCTCCCAACCAAAGGGTCAGTAGTTGGGTAAAACAATTATCCACATGTATCCCATCACGATATTCAAGCTTATAACTATGGTCACCTTATGGTTTCATAGTTTACCCTATTTAAGACTTCTCTCCTCTTTCCTACCATAACTAGGAATCGCATATTCAAGAACTTCTACAGAGGGACATACTAAACTTCCTCATCTAACTATTTCTCATGAATAATCTGTACCTCATAATTCACCCGCATCTAGAAGTCAAGGTGGAACAAGTACAATAACAAGGAAAAGGAATCTGCTACCTCCCAGCTAGGCTACTACAAGGCCTTCTCCCTTAACACTTTTAACATCATAAACCGGAACCATTAAAAGAAAAGAGCAGGAGTAGGAGAGTCACGAATGAAGGGTTACAGATTAATCTTAACTACACTTAGCGTGATCAAGACACTCAAGGTGAGGCTTGGGGAACTGAGCGCAATAGGCATGAGCACTTCACATACTGGGCACGTAAGACATGAGTTAGTGGGGATCACTACCCTCATCAAAGGCAAAGATCACAGGGCTTTAGAATAAGTAAATCATAAGCGTGAATCATTTCAAGAATTAGGTCTGAGCATATACATGGCGTAACATGCTTTGATTAGCCATTGAGGTATTTTTGAAGACTGACTGAGCAAACATAACTGAGTATACTGTGATACATGAGTTTATATACATAATGGACCTCGGGGCATAAAGCTGGGATTCATAGACTCGCAGAGTAAGAGTAGAGTCATTGTCTGAAGAAATCACTTGTCATTCTAGAAACTGAATATGAGTGTGAATCTTGATGGAGTGCGTAAATTAAAATAGAACCATGGCACTGACACCCAAGGCATGTAAATGGTATCGTAATAGCGGGAGTATACTTAGGATGCTAGGATGGAAATAAGCTTCTTCCTCCCCTCCTAACTTTGTTCTAACACCCAACGACATCACCACCTGAGCCTCCAACATCTGACTGATTCAACATCCCACTATATCGCCCTTAGATTCATGCTAGCCTTCTAAGTCTATGGACCTCTCACCAATCTCTCAAAGGAGCTATGATCATTTTACTGAACATACACTACTCCAAAATCTAGCCCGAATACCCATTTCCTTCTATGGTCTAAGATCTTCCTTCGCCTAAAAGTCTAGGCCTCAACCCTTCTATCTTCACTTTGTTCTAAGTTAAGACAACTAACCACCCAAACCAGAATAGGGGTCCAGGGACTATGGATGCATAAAGGAGGGAAATCTAGTGACGTACCTGATTCAACTTTTGAAGGAATAACCTGACCCGGCTGGCTAGGAAATGAAAGGAATTGATTTTGGAGATGAACATCACAGTTGCTACGCTTAGATGTGGGGCAATTCCTGATCCTATGGCCTAACTGACCACACCTAAAACACCCCTCCTTGACTGCAAGGCACTCACCTAAATGTAACTTACCACAACTACTACAATGAGGGTACCTCAAGGTCTTCGGAGCTTTATGGTGACACAACTGAGAATCGAGGGCAGGTATGCTAACTGAAGATGGGGTTGGTCTGGATGACCTCTGCTGAGAAGACAATTAGTTCCATGTTCTGGTCTTTTTGTTCTTTCTCTTCCTCTTCTTTAGTTTCTCTTTCTTATTCAATTGAGTTATCATGGCTTGAGCCAACATACAGATGGCTTCATGAAATTCTGCATTCGTTACCTCATGATCTAGAGTGGTTGGATTAGCATTCCTCATGGGGTTTCTTCGTGGAGACATTTTCTGGAATGCGTAAGGAATGAATTAGAAGGGTAAGTAGAGTCAAACTCTATCGCACGATAGTGAACATAAAGAAGTGAAGTTTTTCCTAAAACACCTCGTAGCCTCCCTCTCATTGGTGTGGCGCGCTTCACACCCATGAAAGAGACTCTACTTAGTGCGGCTTTCAGACATCCTAGGACTCTTAAATCTAAGGCTCTGATACAAAGTTTGTCACGCCCCAAGGTTACCCCCTAGATGTAACACGAGACTTGGAACCACAAGGATCCCAAGTTAACCCTTGGTCATAGCATTCTCTAGCATGTAAAGGAAAACAGAACGAAAGCATCATAAAGAAATCCAAAACAGGGAGACATATCATAAATAGAGAGTCGAATAGGAAATACAACTCAAAGATCACCTCATAACATCTATGTCTGAAAGCCTCTAAAACTAGCATAAGGAGTTGATCAAACAATACCCCAAATAACTCAACAATCTGAAAGAAAAGGAGACATAGAAAAGCTAGAATAAAACCTAGTCCTCGCACTATGAGGACTCACCAAAGCTGAGCGTGAGTGGCCGGGAACTCTAGCCACGAAGCTATGAAGGGACACTTGAATCTGCATCATCAAAGGATGCAGTGCAATATGAGTTAGTACTATGGAATGTACTAAGTATGTGAGCAATGCATAAATAGAGTGAAACATGCTTTAAAACGTATTTAGATAAATCCATGCATAGTAAAGATCATGAGAAGATATCATAGTGGAAATCAAATCATAAGGCAAAAGCCAACTTCAAGATGATGTTTCATAAGAAAGTTCATAAAGATTAGAAAACTTGAAAACATAACATACGGGAGTTTCTTATAACCGACATGAGATCACGTGAGCTACATGAAATCTAACTGTATAACTCCAGTTAGCAAAGCTGACTTTGAACCCTGCAAAGGAACAAGTCACCATACCCAAAGATATAACCCTAGTTGGCAAAGCTGTCCTATGCCCTGTTAAGGCAAGGACACCATACATAAAGACGTGGATCCACTCTCATAAGCCTTTAAGGCACATATCATATCATATCATGACCTACACTGGCAACATAGTTTATGGGACTAAGGGTACTCTCATCCCATCCTCTCAGTGCTAAATACTACTCTTAAAATATGCACGTGTAGCTCATAATCATAAAGGCATACTCTCATGCCAAATCTTATTCATAAGGGCATACTCTCATGCCAAATCTTATTCATAAGGGCATACTCTCATGCCAAATCTTATACATAAAGCATGAACACACATCGGCTATCATGCAACTTTCATATTTTCATGATATAAATCAACTTTCATGCTTGGGCTTTTAAAACCAATAAGAGAATCATACTTAAATAATGAGTAATCAAGAGGAAACCATAAATTTAAACATAGAAACTAATTTCATAAACTTTCCCCAATTTTAGATCAAAACCCTAGTTTCATGAGTTCATAAATAAAAATAAGAATTGGCCTTAAAATCATGAATAAGAAACCACTCATAAAAACTCATGAAAAATCATGCAATTTAGAGTTATAATCCATAGAAGAATCATAAGGAAACAATTTTAGAAGGACTCATAAGAATTGAGTAAGAACCCTAGTTGAGAAATCCATAAGTTCAATTTAGAAGATTGGGGTTTTGGACATAAGGGTGAAGGAATCCCTTATTTAATACCCACATACCTTAGGTGAAGATAACCCACTTCAATGGTAAAGACTTAGGAGACTTGACTTGGAGCTTGGAGACTTTGAGTGGATCCCTTGCTATGGAGCTTGAAACTCTATCTTGAAGCTTGAGAGGATGAAACTCTTTTTTTTCCCTCTCTTGAAACTTGTTTGGAAGAATGGGAGATAACTTATGCCAAGTGGGAATAAAAACCTTTCTAAATAGGCTTAAAGGACCTAGTATAGGAGTTAAAAGAGTAGAAAATTACAAAAATACCCCTGGATGTAAGCTTGGAAAAACTGATGAAATGACTCGGCTTCAGGGATTACGGGTCAGTGTACGGACCATCAAAATGAATGACGGAACGTCATTTGATCCATGATTTTAGAAATCACTTTTGAGAGTCTACTGGAACTCCATTCCACGAGTTACAGGATGTTTCGTCGTTTAAAATGACGACTCGTTAAGTCACTCGTGGAATCTAGGGAAGAAAAGCTGATTTTTGACAAACCATGGGTCAATCTACGGACCGTGGTTTTGATCTATGGGCCGTCAACCAACCAATGGTTTTAAAAATGAAAATTTCAGTGTTCAGTTCAGCAATCACGATTCAAAGTACGGACCCATCATTAAAAGTACGGACCCGTCGTTCAAAGTACAGACCCGTCGTTCAAAGTACGGACCCGTCATCTGATCCATCATCACTGATAGCACTAGAGTAAACTGCCCATAACTTTTTACTCCTGACTCGGATTAATAAGAGGTTAGTGAAGTTAGAAAAATATTTCGAATACCTTCAATTTGGTGGGTACTAGGCTACCTAACTCTTTATATTTTAGGAGAAATGATCGTTTGAAGTTGATCCTAGTTTAGTCTTATAAGAAAACTCATTTGGTTGAGGTTCTTTCAACTTATCTAGGTTATAGGAGTCTCTTATGAACATGATTCGTATCCAAAGCACTCAACACACTAGGTAAATGATCATTAGACTCATGGAAAAAGGTTCGGGTATTATCTTAGGATTTCTAGGGTATTACAATATTCCTTGACGAGCTTCCAGGAATTCCCTTAGAAAGGGAAATTGATTTTGTTATAGACTTGCTTCCTGATATGTATCCTATATCCATTCCCCCTTACAGAATTGCTCCTGCAGAGCTAAAGGAATTAAAGGAACATCTAAAGGATGTGCATGATAAAGGCTTTATTAGGTTGAGTACATCCCCATGGGGTGCTCTGGTGCTATTTGTTTGCAAGAAAGATGGATCCTTACAGATGTGTATTGACTACATGTAACTAAACAAAGTCACTATCAAGAATAAATATCATCTTCCATGGATTGATGACTTGTTCGACCAGTTATAGGGTGCCAAATGTTTTTCCAAGATTGACTTGCAATCCGATTACCATCAGCTGTGAGTTATGGATGTTGATATCCCAAAGACAACTTTCAGGATGAGGCATGGCTATTTTGAATTCCTTGTCATATCTTTTGGTCCTTCAAATGCCCAACAACATTTATGGATCTTATGAATTGGGTTTTCAAACCATTATTGGATGTATTTGTGATTGTGTTTATTAACAACATCATAATAAATTCATGGTCAAAAGCCAAGCATGCAGACCATTTGCGAGCTATATTGCAGACTCTCGAAGACTAAATGTTATATGCTAAATTCTCTAAATGTGAATTTTAGCTAACTTCTATAGCTTTTCTTGGTCATGTTATCACCTTCGATGGTATTAAGGTTGATGGCCAAAAGATTGAAGTAGTGATGAACTGGCCAAGGCCCTTGAATTCGATAGTGGTCTGTAGATTCTTAGGCTTAACAAGATATTACCGTAGGTTTGTGGAGGGATTCTCCTCTATCTCTGCACCACTGACAAAGCTGACATATAAGGCAACTAAGTTTCAGTGGACTGAGGCATGCAAACAGAGTTTCCAGGAGCTAAAGAAAAAGCTTACCATAATGCCTGTCTTGACTCTTCCGGATGGCACCGAGGGTTATATTGTATAGTGTAATGCCTCGAGAATTGGCCTAGGATGTGTTCTTATGCTGCATGGAAAGGTTATTGCATACTCCTCTAGACAGCTACAGAAACATGAACAAAATTATCCTACTCACGATCTTGAGTTGGCTGCAGTTGTCTTTACCTTCTGATAAATGCTCAACTTAATCTCCAAGATGGAGGTATCAACGATCGTCAAGCAAAACGCATTTATAAGTACCCAACAAATGCAAGGGTCGTACCCACAGAGACTTGTAGATAGCACAATGATGATTGCAATGAAATGACTTCACTAAGAGAGTAAGTGTTTGAAAACACAAAAGTAAAAGATTGGGGGGAATTGGGATTCTGTCACAACAATCTCAATTCAAGCAAGACAGTAAAGTAAAACGGGTATACAAATTAGAGTAGACGACTAGGGATGTGCGTCTAATAGGGCTCTAGTGTGGGATAGGGTGATTGCCTGTTCATGCAAATTCTTGGTCATTGACATAGATAGCCTTGGTTATAGGTATGGTTGTTCATCTCTCGATCAACAACCATATATTCGACAATCTTAATTAAAGCACTATCAGTTTACTAACAAGCAACCAAGCTAAAGCTTAGGGATGTCATAATATATCTATCTTAGACCTTTAAATGGGTGATTCCGTTGATATGAGCTATTTATAGCCTCAATCTGAATGGAAACCCAAGTTCCCACTAGTAATTTCACATCCGAAGCTATGAAGTGTTTTTCAGAAAACTTTAAAATAATACGTCAATTTCCAAAACTCTCAAATGTAGCTCGTATATTTAAACTACTAAAGGACATGTTTTTTTTTGAAATACTTTCTTTTACAAACTATTAGGGAAACATATATAGAATCTAAATGAAGCACCTTAATCTCTTTATGAACATCCACAGATTTAAGTTACCTTTCTATAGTTGAGTTAAGTGTTTCAGTTTATTCTATAAGCATATGAGTTTTTACGAGGCATTTTCATGTTATACAAAAGTGATTACGAGATTATGAGAATAAGAGTACCAATGGGACAAGATTGTTAATATGATTATGGTAATATATATGCATTACGAATCCATGACATGACATGCTATGCATTCTACTCCTAAGTTATAATCGAGAGGTATGAGGCCTATTGCCTATATTTATATGTATAAGACACAGATGGCCACATATTGGCAAATATGATACCGGTTAGCTACCGAAAGGCACCACCATTTCTAACATTTGGTTGGGTATGACATGCATTTGCATTGGTATATGTATACATAGTCACGACATATGATTACACAAGCATACCATGCATATTTGATTTCTGTAAGGTCATATGTTGGCCATGAAAGCTATCAGAGTTTCAGTTTTAGGTGGTATCGCTATTACCCTTTTTACAACAACTATTTATGATTCTAGTTTCTTCCTTACATACCAGTACATTTTTATTTGTACTGACATCCCATTGCCTGGGGATGCTGCATTTTTGTTTTGTACATGCAGGTCCGACTATACCCAAACTCTACTAAGATTTGGGGTTCAAGCATGAATTGGTAAGCTCCACCTTTTCCTGGAGCAATCATAAGATATTTATTTTTGTTATACAGTTTGGGTATAGTCGGGGCCATGTCCCGACCAATGCTTATGACACTCTTAAGGGTAATTGTGGACACATTATTATGGGTTTCTTTTTGTAGCTTCCAGTCTTAAATCCCTTAGGCTTGGCATGTGTTTGTAGGTATCTATGAATGTATTAAGTTGCGGCCTCATGGTACTTCATTATTTTTAGCTTGTCTACCTTCATCTATATGGCTTGCTATTGTTCAGGTTATGACCTTAATGGTCCAGGGTTAGTATTTTAGATATTGTGCTGCCCAAATTTCTAGGCCTGCAGTTTATTCAGCTAGTATATATCAATGGATAACTCGGTCAAAGAAGGTATCAAGTGCCAGTCGCGCCTCCCCTAGGTTGGGGCATGATAGTAAAAAAACCCTAGCACAAAGTTTAATTGAAAATGTTCTAACCGATTGAGTTTAATATTAAATTTTATTAGGGTTAACTTCAAACAAGTACCTCTCCTAGAATATGAAGAGTTATGAGGTCCATAATCCACCAAATTAAATATCTTTGAGTCTTCTTTCTAACGCCACTAACCATTTGTTATTTCATTTCCGGAGTAAAAAGTTATGACCATTTTACTGAAGGGTGTCTGTGCTAGAAGCGGTGCTCATAGCGATGGAGGGTGTTCATTGCAACGATTGGTGTGAGATAGACCCCTGTTAAATGCGTGTTTCAGTGTTTTATGTCCCATAACTCCAAAACCTTAGAGGGGCGATTTTCCCAAGGCTAGGTAAGAAATTCTATATTGAGATAAGATTTTTACTCCCTTTTTACATCGATTAATCCATTCTTCTTCTAGAATCTTTAGAATGGGGAATTATGGGGAAATTCTTATGGGTTAGAACCGTAGGTCCATGAAATTGTGGGTAAAACCTACGAATATGTGTATTATTGTCACGACCCAATCTCTCAGGTCATGATGGAACCTACCATTCCCTCCCTGTAGGTGAATCAATCCCCCGTAGTCTAGAATGGTTAGTAATGAGCCACTATCAAAGTGAAGCACGCACAAGAAAGATACAAGGGGAAGAAAGTAAAGAAGCATAGAAAGGGAACAACTAGAATATATACAAGAAAGCTACACCATCCCACGACCCGGTATCATAGTACAAAAGCTACTACCCAAATACAGAGTACAAGAGAGAGTATGAAAGTAAAGTATAGAACTGTCTCTGAATATATAAAAGAGTAAACAGTGCCAAAAGAGGGGATATAGCCAAGCCCCGGTCGCCAGGAGCTCACCCTATGTCTTGAAGGTCCAAAAAGCTGCACGAGTCTCCACATCAATAATGATGGCCCACACTAGGATTTGCACTAGAGAGATGCAGAAGTGTACTATGAGCACCAATTGCATAGCAACGGGTACCCAGTAGACATCATAGGATGACTAGGCATATATATGATGTAAGAGTAGTAGTTAATAGACAAGGAAAGAAAAGATTCACAGAAACAAACAGAGTACATCACAAGGAAGCTAGCCACAGATAGAAGTCATAATAGAACACAAGTGAACTAAGCTAGCCATAAAAGATGTATCACAAAACACAGATAAAAAAGTAGAGAATGTACCTGGGTTCTTGCAATAACAGTAAATAAAGGAAAGGTTAAAGAACAGGGCAGTGTACCGGTAACCTCAAATAATAGGAAGGAAAGAAAGGAAACTAAATGTAAGCATGCTAATAATACAACTCAAAAGGTAAGGATGATCATAAGTAAACTAGTAAGTAACTACAATATGAGTAAGTAAAGTAATCTACCTAAAATCCCAATGAGTGCCCATAAACCCGAGGAATATATACAAGTTAAAACAAACCCTCCGGTATCCCATACTACCAGAGTGTACACACAACAAACAACAAACAAGGGGTGGAACCATGCAGAAATGAATGATATGATAAGCCATGCCAGTGGTACCATATGAACCTCCTCCGGCGCCCATAGGCCCAGCAGGTATGACCCATGGAAAGCTTCCCCCATATACCTCTACTCCCCCGTGTACCCCTCCTCTGGCACTCTCAGCTCGTAGCCCCTAGTCTGGATTGGCAAGGTCCATGGAGGTCTCTGTGACCACATACAAACTCTCAAGATCTCATGATGCATGCCCAGAGTCTATCTAGGTCTAAAATCAGTAATAAAAATCATGTCTAGCATTCACCCTGGCAGAGTCTATCATCATCTCTAGTATCAATGTTAAAAACCATCATTAATCTTTTTTACTCCAAGAAGATCCCTTAAACTAGTTTTATGTCCATTTATATCCATATATAACTGAAAATGGGCCCTCGGGGCTATGCAAGGTTTTGAAAACCGATGATAGTCAGGATCACACCCTTGAAGTAGTAAAAAACCAATGCAAAAAATATCTTTTCATGACGATGGTATGCTCAGATATAACCAATAACTCAACATCACCCTACTGGCCCTGCACAGGCTCAATATGCTCTACAACATAGATAACCAGTTAACATTTGCGAATCAATATTCGGGACTCACGGACACATCCCAAATATCCCATAACTATAGCCTTGAGGTATATGTAAAGGCCACTCAGGGTCATAAGGGTATTACTATCGTACTAGCTTGAATACTACAACAAAAGAAACAAGATGTTCTAATTTACTCGTATACTGCTAAAATAAACAGGTATGAAAGTAACTAGAGTATGAGTTGTGTAGTAACTAAACCACTAATATAACCTGACAGAATTAAATACGAACAAGTAATGCTTTTTAGGTTCCAAGTTTAGAGAGAATTCCAGGGTTACAGCCTTATTACACAATCATAAGTAGTAGTCATTTGAATCGACTTATCCGTTCACCTAGTTGTTGATTCTGGAGTTGATTTTATAACTATGGTCTTTGGAGCCTCTGGTTTCCTATTCAAAATAGTATCACAACTACATCGTTGAGCGGGGATGTGATATCTTATTTTGAAAGCATTTATATATCTTCCCGTATGAACCAAGCAAGGCGTTCTAGGTATATTCCTATCCTAGATGCTAACCTACCCTTTATATTACAAAAGAGAGGCCTTGCTCCTTATATTCCTCGATCTATGTTGTTGATCCTTCTCCCGAGTTCACAATAATATTATATATTTATCTTTATGGCGGCGAAGAATCAAAATACTAAACACAGAAATATAAGAACAACTAATAATGGCAAACGAACAATCAATCCAAATTCATACTAATTAATCATGTGTTTGTAGCCGTAACCCCAAAACAAGGGTTCTTAGCCACTCATGCTAATCAAAAACATAAGTAAATATGTTTTCATCCCAAGTTATGGCTAAGAAAAGGAAGAAGAAAAGAAACCTAATGGTGAAATCTAATCTCTGCCTTGTGCTCTGAAAATATGATGGAACCCTTACAAAAAATGCACAAGGTTCTATTTATAGGGCTTTGGAAATAACCCCTTTTCCTTCTTGGAATCGGATAAGGAGAAAGCTGAAATTTCAGTCGGGATAGGGCTGGCGCACCGCGTCTCTGATGCGCCAGAAATGTCTCCCAGCAGTTTAGGGTTGGCGCGTTGCACCAGCATAAAAGGAGAGCGTCCCTTTCACCGGGACAAACAACCCATTTATGCAACTTGTCGTGCAAACTTGTGATGCAACGATCAAGAAGGTAGAGAGACAGTCGATTAAGCATACTGAGGTCACTGCAGCATGGTCAACACACACCTAAAGCGCCTATATTCCACTTGCAGGCAATACATCGTTGGCGAAAAAGACGTTTCTTTGCTCCTGTCGGTGGGATCATGCTGGTGCCCAGTAGTTTGGGCCTTGAGGCGGCGCTCCACTGCTGCCCTACGCCTGTTTTCATCTCTTTATGTGCTTTCAAGCATTCCACTTTGTTTCATCCATGCTATATTCATCCGAATCATCTTCCAATGGTTAATTTCCCGCGTCATTTCACCTACAAACACTTAATCATGTGTCTTAGTACAACATATAGCAATTCAACTAAAAACACACAATATATAGTAAGTAATGCTCTTAAAACATAAGGTAAACATGTGTAAAATATGATAAATGGGAATATAAATATGCCCAAGATCACCACCCTACACTTAAACCTTTGTTCGTCCTCGAACAACTCACTATCATCCATCCTAAGATTCACCATAAACACCGAAGGAACTTTCCATCCTCACTTGTAAGTGGCTAGACAATTTTAATCATGCTATTGTAGTTCATACAACGAGCAACATCAAAAGAACACTTGTTAACTTAAAGATTCTTCACTTGAAACAACAAAACCTCTATCACCGACTTTTCATCATAATACCAAGCAAACATATCTATGTGTAAACAAAGCAAGTAATAACACTACCAAATACATGACATGAGTACCCTCACAATTTAAAATTGCCCCTATGTTTTCAATCACACCAATCTACTTTAAATGGGGCATTTTGAATAAATAAAACACTAACTCTCTCAAAATATGTTTCAAACATATCATAACTTGCCACAGTCTTGCCCGTAGTGTATAGTGAATTCAACAAAGCAATCACATTTATGAAATCAAAAGGAATTTTGTTTGGTTGTAATTCGGCTTCAGGACGGGTAGGGTACTTTTAGGCACAAAGTGACTCTTTTCCCTATTGCACATGACACTACATTTTCACTCTTTTCTTCATCCTTCTTTTTAAGTTTCTCCTATGTTCACACCTTCTTGTTCTACCACTCTTTCTATCTATTCTTTTCCCTTTATATGATACGTACTTGTTCCTAGCCAAACCTTATTTATTTATTTATATTTTCTCTTTTTTTTCAAAACTCTCTTTACTCCTAGCAATAAGCACTTTACAAACTTTGACCGGGCTCAACATCTTATATTTCACTACACTCACCTAGACTTTCGTCCACCCTTCACCTTTTGCTTCCCTTTTTTCATGACTTTTTGAGTTCATCGTGCATTAGGGACTTCTATTTGGATAAAATTCATAGGGTATCAACAAAGTGGATAGGCTCATTATGCCGATTAACAAAAAACATAGGCTTCAAGGCTCAAAGGGGCTTCACTAATGGCAATGTCAAGGCGGCACAAACAATCATCCAAGAAATAAGAAAAATGGGCTTTTCAAGAAAATACATTAATCATATTCCACAAATTTCATGCTAGTTAATGTTCACACATACGTGGGACAAGATCTAGATGCTACTCTACGCAAGAAACCAATCAAAAGCTCACACTCATGGCACCATGAAGCACATATTGGAGGATTACACTTGCATGCTTACACATAAACACATTGAGTGAATTTACACAATTAAGCCTATTTCCTTCGTTATTTGAGTCTAGTTAAGGAGAGTATGTGTTTCTCATGAAGTTCTCACTCGCTAGCCTTGCTTCGCATAAACAACCCATGACGTCTAACTAAGCTTCAAGTGGGATTTTTAAGTTCCAAAGGCAAGGTTTCTAATCCTACTATCCTATGAATAATTTTCCCTTAAGACGGTCGTCATCCATCCATCATCGGGACAAGTCATTACTACTATGAATCACCTAGAACTCTATCTTAAAACAAAAACTACCCGGTTCAAAGGGACTATCCTCAGGAAAAGAACCAGAAACAAAAGCCGAGGAACCCAACCTAAGAAAGAAATTTCAAAACAAATAAATCTAACTAAGCATCACCTACCAACCAACCTTCTTATCAGCTCAAAACCAGTCGCACGATGCTTATAACGCTAAAGATATAGCAATGAAAATCATAGGAAGTCACTTCTCCACCCCATACTTAAACATAGAACTGCCCTCAGTGCTTCAAATAATTACAAAGATAAAGAGTGAGAGAAGGAACTCCCTGGGCCTCTAGGCGTCGTCCTCATCATCATCAGGAATGAATTCCTAATCCTTCTCAGCTTTCGTATCATCAACCGCTATCAACGCGGTCCCAGTATCATCGACCTCATTATCATCATCATTTGTGTCATGTACAGTCGGCTCATCATCATCCAACGGCTCCTGAAATACCGGCCCCATTTTGCACATAAACATTGCGCTCTCAGTCATCAGGTACCTATCTCTCAAAGCTATCATCTCCTCCTCAGTCGCAGGTTGAACGCCAATTCACAATTGTAGCTCCGCCATCCTATACATTCTACCCATCCAACTATCATCTCGAGCTTGTCGGTTGGCATTGGAAAGTACTGACCTGTGCAAAGTATCTTGGGGATTTGTCTTTGTCACATCAACCAGTTGACTTACAACGTATGGGACTAGCGGTGGAACCAAAGCATGAATTTCTTCCTCAATATTCCCTTTCCTTAGAAATTGGGTCACCAATCCTCCGAAGCAGTAACGCCATCTTTTGTTATAGCGAAATTTTATCATGTTGTGCCTCAGTACCGAAGCCACATTGATTTGCATTCCCTTCATGAGCATGTACACCAGCACCACCCTATCTTTGGTCACCTCAGTTGTGTGCTTGCATGGTAGAAGAGTGCTACACACAATTTTTAACCACACTCTAGCCTCTTGGCTGAAATACGCATAATGTAGGGTGGCATGTCTCCCTGTATCTTTACTTCTTTCCCAAAGAGCCGTTGAATTTACCCCACAAAGTATGTGGCGTATGTCTCTATATAGAGGATCCTCTTTCATTTCCAAGTATGGTGCTACATCAACATGTGGTGTTCCCAACAACTCATTTAGGACCCATGTGGTAAACCGGATGACTTTTCCTCGAACTCCCACTTTTTGGCTTTGTCCTTCACCTGTATGCCAATTTGCATAAAATTCCCTCACCATAGTAAGGTTGCACTCTCCATGATCCTGGAAGATGTATTGGATGCCCAATCTGTAGACCATCTCATGAATTTGGGGGATTCCGCTTGCAACCGTGCCTCATCAACATGCTCATCTCAATGATACTTTGCTTCTTTTTGGGATTCAAATGAGTCAATCCCCTGAATATTTACTGCTCTCTTCCCGAACTGTCGTGGGGGTGCCCGCGGATTAGAAGGAGATGTTGTCCCTGATGATTCCCTTTTGCGGGACCTTTTGCTCCCCGTGCCTTTGGTAACCGATTTATTTCCTCTTGGAGGCATTGTACCTATAGCACACAAGTTACATAAATCAGCCCAGTACAATTAGAGCTAGCTAAATCAGTGTTTTTATAGGGTCATACCAACCCCACACTTATTTTGCTAGCAATGGTGTCTATAGGTTGATGACATGAGGTACTCAAACTTCCCTCTTTCAACACAAGTTTAGTTCCGTCATCCTAAGACATCATATCCACCAAATAATTTCCAAAAGTACATTCCAAACAATTCTCAAGGATTCTCTACCTTTTTGCTAGATTACACACTATTCAAGGACACAACTTCATTTCATGTACTACACATTTATCATAAATTTCTTGAAGTGTTTAGAGTGACCCATCTCTTTCTACTACTTACTTTGCTTTCCATAAACCAAGACCCAACACAAAACAAGAAACCAAATTCGAAATCCACCAATATTAGTTAATCTACGCAAAATAATCTTCTTTTGTAGGTGTATTGCAAGCTTTCAAGCCTTCATGAATGGTGGAAAAAATATTAATTCTTCCAACAAGATGAACAAAGTTTACACCTACTAATCTTGACAATGGAAAGCATAGATAAGAAGTAGAGCTTGTTAGAAAGTAAAGGGAGATATTACTTTGAGAAAGTATGGGACTTGTTCAAGCTTGAGATGGATAACAATAGAGGAAAGAGAGAAAATTTGAGAGAGAGGGGATGAGGGGTGGCGCTCCAAGTGCAAGAATAAAGAGAAAAGTAGAGAAATTAGGGGTTTTAAAGAGTGTATGCACTAAAAATTTGGGTCTCGGGTCGGTTAACCCTTGACCCGCCCCGTAATTTTCACTTTGGGCACCTGGGAAGAGGATGGCGCATTGCGCCCAAGAAGCGCCAGGGGAGGCGCACAATAGTTTGCCCCATGGCGCGTTGCGCCTGAGCTGTGACAGTCGAGGCACTCTGTAATTTGGGTCCTGGGGCATTGCGCTAGAAAGTGCCAAGATGGGAAACCACGTGGGGTGGTGTGCCAGAGATACGCCAGTGTCGACACTTGATAGTTGGGCCCTTGGCGCGTTGCGCCAGTAGTGTGACGAGCTGGGTTTTCGCTTAGGGAATTGTGCTATCATAGCGCCATAGCATCCCCTCGGTAGTTTGGTCTCTGGGGCAGCGCGCTAGTGTTGCGCCAAACCTTAGGGACGCGATGTTTTTCATACTTACCTCCCCCAATTTCATCCTTAGCTAGTTTTCCCCTATCTTTCCTACAAAATCAACAAACCATTAGAAAAATGGTGGGTTGCATCCCACCTAGCTCCATAGTTTTGGTCGTGGCACGACTCATATTTTTGTATTTTTCTCATTTTTGTCCTAAACTATTACAATACATTCTTGGGTTGCCTCCCACGCAGTGCCTAATTTAACATCGCGACACGACGCACCTCCAAAATCACTTATCTGACAGGGTGATTGAAGTCTTCTCCCTGTCCACATGCTCAGCCCAATAATGCTTCACTCGCTAATCGTTCACCAAGAATGTGCCTATTTTGTCGGCCCTCCAGAGCTCTACTGTGCTATGCGGAGTCATCCACACTACCTCAAATGGTTCTGACCACTTAGACTTTAGCTTTCCAGGGAGAAGTCATCACCTCTTTGTCTTCTCCTTATAGAGCTTGGCATTCTCGTATGCTTGCAGCCTAAACTGATCAAGTTCGTTAAGCTGCATCTGTCTCTTCTACCCAACTAGTTCTTCATTGAGATTCAGCTTCTTTATAGCCCAATAGGCTTGGTGTTCTAACTCTACATGCAGATTACAAGCCTTACCATATACCAACCGATAAGGAGAAACTCCAATGGGCATTTTTTAGGTAGTTCTATATGCCCAGAGTGCATCATCAAGCTTCTCAGCCCAATCCTTCCTTTGTGCATTCACAGTCTTCTCTAGAATCTACTTCACTTCCTTATTCGATACCCCAACCTGCCCGCTCTTTTGGGGATGATATGTAGTAGCTACCTTGTGCCGCACCCCATACTTAGCCAATAATTTTTGAACCAGTTATTGATGAAATGAGTCCCACCATCATTGATTATAGCTCATGGAGTACCGAATCTTATGAATATATTCTTCTTGACAAACATCAATACCACCTTTGCATCATTGGTTGGAAGGGCTATCGCTTCTACCCACTTAGACATATAATCTACCGCAACGAGTATATACTTATTGCCAAAAGAAGGTAGGAAGGGTCCCATAAAGTCAATCCCCCATGCATTAAAGATCTCCACCTCGAGGATGTTCTACAAAGGCATTTCATGCCTTCTAGAGATAGCTCCAGTCCTCTGGCACTGATCACATCCTTTGACGAAAGCTATGGCATCCTTGAATATCATGGGCCAATAGAAACCTGACTGTAACACCTTATGTGCTGTACTCTCTCCTCCATAATGTCCCTCATAAGGAGAGGAATGACAACTCTCTAAGATCTCCCTCACATGTTTTTTCAGAATGCATCTTCTAATTATTTGATCTGGACCTTGTTTGAACAGGTATGGCTCATCCCATAGATAAAATTGTGAGTCATGATATAACTTCTTCTTCTGTTGTGCAGTGGCTTTCAAGGGGTACACCCCACTCACCACTAAGTTGACAACATCAGCATACCATGGTAACTCAGCAACACTTAAAGCTAGGAGTTGTTCATATGGAAACTCCTCTCTGATATGCCCTTCATTAGGCACATGAGACCAACCTTAAAGCCTAGAAAAATGATCCCGACTTGGTTCTCTGTGCCCTTTCGATCCCTTATCTCCAAATCGAACTCTTGAAGCAGAAAAATTCACCGAATAAGTCTAGGCTTCGCATCCTTCCTGCTAAATAAGTAACAGATAGCAGCATGATCCGTATATACAATCACTTTTGTCCCCACAATATAGGAGCGGAATTTATCAAAAGCAAAGACTAACGCCAGCATTTCTTTCTCAGTGACTGTGTAGTTGGTTTGAGTCGAATCAAGTGTCTTACTCACATAATATATAGAATGAAATACCTTGTCGACTCTTTGACCCAACACAGCTCCAACCGCAATATTACTAGCATCACACATAAGCTCGAAAGGCAGCTCCCAATTTAGAGCAATCAAAATAGGAGCTTCAATCAAGTGCTTCTTCAGATTCTCAAACGCCTTCACACTGTCATCACTGAATTCATACTTCACCTCTTTCTCAAGCATCTTGCACATTGGCCTGGATATCTTAGAGAAGTCTTTAATGAAGCATCTGTAGAAACCTGCATGACCAAGAAAACTACGAACACCTTTCACAGAGACTGGAGGTGGTATCTTCTCAATAACTTCTATCTTCGCGCGATTCACTTCTAGCCCCATCCTTGATACTGTATGGCCAAGGACAATGCCTTCCGTGACCAAAAAGTGACACTTTTCCCAGTTAAACACCAGATTTGTTTCCTTGCATCTCGCCAATACCCTATCCATATTCCGAAGACAAGTGTCAAACGACTTCCAAAACACTGAGAAGTTATCCATGAATACTTCAATGATCTCTTCCACCATATCAGAAAAAATAGCATACACCTCTGAAATTTAGCCGGCGTATTACAAAGCCCAAAGGGCATCCTCTTGAAAGCATATGTGCCATAAGGACAAGTAGACATCATCTTCTCTTGATCCTCTGGTGATATGGCTATTTGATTGTAGCCAGAATATCCATCTAAAAAGAAAAAATACTCCTGGCCAGCTAACCTGTCCAACATCTGATCAATGAATGGGATGGGATAGTGATCCTTCTGGGTGGCGTCATTCCATTTCTGGTAGTCCATGCAAATCCTCCACCTAGTGACTATACACATCAAAATCAGCTCATCCTTCTCATTTGTTATCACGTTCATCCCCCCTTTCTTGGGGACACATTGCACATGACTGACCCTCTTGCTATCTGAGATTGGGAACACAATACCTGCGTCTAGCCACTTGATCACCTCTTTACTCACTACATCATTCATGGGAGGGTTCAATCTCCTCTGATGTTGTGCCATGGGCTTGTATCCTTCCTCCATGTAGATATTATGCATACAAAACAATGGGTTGATCCAATAGATGTTAGACATCTGCCACCCAATTGCTCTCTTTCTCTTTCACAACACTGCTAGGGCCTCTTTCACCTGTGCTTCATTCAACCCGGCCGCGAGAATTACTGGAAGCATATTATCTTCTCCCAAATATGCATACTTAAGATGCGGTGGGAGTTGTTTCATCTCTAACTTTGGGGCCTCTTCAATAGACAGCTTGGGAGGGGGTCCCAAAGGTCTATTTAGAGGCTCAAACTCCATAGTACTAGACAACACCCAAGATGCTTCCAAACATTCAACCATTTCATGTGCCTCTCCATATCCATTCAAATCTGTCCCTATGAGGGCTTTCTCCAATGGATCTTTGGAGGTTATGAGCGGCATCCCTAATTCTATGTCCACTACAGTAATAGCTGATAAGTCCTCATATAACGCAAGCAATATCATTTCCTTATAAACATTAAAGACTTCCATCTTGTCATACGCTCTCATGGTGAGTTGTCCTGCTGCCATATCTATCAACGCTCTGCCTGTAGCCAATAGCGAACGTCCCAAAATAAATGAAATTTCCAAGTCAGGTTCAAAATCCAAGATCACAAAATCCATCAGAAATATCAATGAACCAATCTGCATTAATACATCTTCTATTATTCCCTCAGGTCTAGCCAAGGATATGTCTGCCAATTGCAGAACAATTGTAGTGGGGTGAGGACTACCCAACCCCATCTTTTTGGAGACTGAATATGGCATTAGGTTGATACTTGCCCTAAGATCGCATAATGCTCAAGCTATAACTTTCTGGCCAATGGTGATCTCAATAGTGAAACTTCTCGGGTCCTTCAGCTTGGTTGGCAACCTCTTCTGAATCTGAGACGTGCATACTTCTCTGAGAGCGACTGTGGCATATTCGGTCAGCCTATTCTTGTTTTCCACAATGTACTTGATATATTTTTCATACTTCGAGACTCCCTGAAGAACATCTATGAGAGGGAGATTAAGGTGTACCTGCCTCAAGAGATCAAAAAATTTCTTGAATCCAGCCTCCTCTCTCTGTTTGATCAACTTTTGTGGGAATAGTGGAGGAGGCTTCACAATGACTTCACCTTCTTTCACCTCTGTCTCTGCACTAGCTTTAGACTTTTCGATTTCAACCTCAACTACCTTGGGATCTGCTTGCTTTGGTATCAAATCTTTCAGCTCTAGCCCACTTCGGGTAGTGACTGCATTCACGTGCTTTGGATTTGGATCAGTATCACCTGGAAGACCACCCTGTGGTCTCATATTCTGTGCTCCCGCTAGCTGCCCCACTTGCTTTTCTAAATTCTAGATGGCAGTCTTCTGATCTTTCATATCTTCTTCATACTTAGCTTGTCTCTCCATGATCGACTTTAGCATGTCCTCTATGTTGCTTGGCACGATCATAGGCTTGTTGTTTCCAGCAAACTGTTGATTCCGGGGTTAATTTTACAACTATGGTCTTCTGAGCCTCTAGTTGCCTATCCAAAATAGCATCACAACTACATTGTTGAGCGGAGATGTGACATCTTATTTTGAAAGCATTTATATATCTTCCGGTATGAACCAAGCAAGGAGTTTTAGGTATATTCCTATCCTAGATGCTAACCTACCTTTTATGTTATAAAAGAGAGGACTTGCCCCTTATATTCCTCAATCTACCTTGTTGATCCTTCTCCCGAGTTCACAACAATGTTATATATTTATCTTAATAGCGGCCAAGCATCAAAATACTAAACACAGGAATATAAGAACAACTATTAATGGCAAATGAACAATTGATCCAAATTCATACTAATTAATCATGTGTTTATAGCTGTAACCCCAGAACAAGGGTTCTTATCCACTCATGCTAATAAAAAGCACAAGTAAATATGTTTTCATCCCAAGTTATGGCTAAGAAAAGGAAAAAGAAAAGAAACCTAATGGTCAAATCGAATCTCCACCTTGTGCTCTGAAAATATGATGGAACCCTTACAAAAAATGCACAAGGTTCTATTTATAGGGCTTTGGAAATAACCCCTTTTACTTATTGGAATCGGATTAGGAGAAATCTTAAATTTTAGTCGGGATAGGGCTGGTGCGCCGCGCCTTTGATGCGCCAGAAATGTCTCCCAGCAGTTTGGGGGTTGGCGTGTTGTCCTAGTAGTGCGCCAGTGCTGGTGCCTAGTAGTTTGGGCCTTGGGGCGGCGCGCCACTACTGCCCTACATTTGTTTTCATCTCTTTATGTGCTCTTGAGCATTCCACTTCGTTGCATCCATGCTGTATTCATTCGAATCATCTTCCAATGATTAATTTCCCGCGTCATTTCACCTACAAACACCTAATCATGTGTCTTAGTACAACATATAACAATTCAACTCAAAACACACAATATATAGTAAGTAATGCTCTTAAAACATAAGGTAAACATGGGTAAAATACGATAAACGGGCATATAAATATGCCCAAGATCAGTACCCACTAGCAATTTCACATCCACAACTGCAAAATTCTCTCTCGAGCAACTAAATAGCCAAGTAAGGTAAATTCATGTTTGCAACCACAAATTATTAGATTAAAACATGGTGAAATTACTAAACCCATATCTGATAAGCAATTATAAGAGTGAATTAGCAACACCCACACCCATTAGCTACACACCCATCATCAATACACCTCTACACAAGAGAAATAAGCCACTCACAGAAGGGGGAGAAGATATAGAAGGGGGAGAAGATATAGCAGCTGGGTAAATCAAATTCCCATCCATTGTAGTTAATTCTCAAGTTCTAGAGTCAAATTGGTACATAATTTGTTAACCAAAAGATTGGATTGAAAACCCTATCTCAATGGAGATGGAGAAAAGTTTTTACAAGCAAAAAATATCTCCAAGTTCTCTACTGAAATTCTGTACTCTGAATTATATATACAAAACAAGCCTAAAATTGCCTTTTATATGTTCCCAAAATCGTCACATAAATTTAGGACAAAATTGCCCTCCAGGTGGTGTGCGACGCGACATGCGGTTCGCACATCACAGTGTGCGCATCGCACACTGGCTTCAGGTTGACCAGTGACTTCAGTCGCTTAGGTAGGCCTTGTACGGAGGGTGATGTATTTCGCACCACGATATGTGTGCATCGCATGTCGACCGCATGCTATAGCAGAATCTTTAGTCATCTTTTCAGATTTATGCGGAGGAGGTGTGAACCGCACCTCGGCTTGTGCGTGTCGCACAACGATCGCACCTCTCGGCAGATTCTCTAGCTTTTCTCAATTCTTCACACTTAGCTCCTTTTTGGATCTTTTTAGGTCCACATCCTTGTTTCTCCTCTTGTATCCATAGTACCTGCAGAGACATCAATAAAGGTCATAAGAACTTCTAAGTCAATTCAAAACATAGCAATAATTCATGGATATAGGCTCAATAAGTTGGTAGGTTACCTTCTTATCACACCCCATGGGGAGGCACTCGGATGGATAAAACCTTTACTAAGTAACTACTGCAGCTGAGCCTTCAGCTCTCTCAACTCTTTCGGTGCCATTCTATAGGGAGTAATAGAGATAGGATACATGTTCAGCTCTAGGTTAATGCAAAAATCGATATCTCAATCAGGTGGTTTGCCAGTAAGATCTTTAGGAAACACCTCCTGGAACTCACATACTACCGAAACTGACTCAATAGATGGGACCTCTGAACTGATGTCCCAAAGATAAGCTAGGAAGGCTAAACATCCCTTCCTTATCAAACTTTGAGCATGGAGGAAGGACACAAAATTCATTGGACTCGGACTATAATTACCCTCCAATTCTAACATATCCAACCTAGGCATAGTCATCGCCACTGTATTAGCATGACAATCCAAAATAACATGATGTGGAGACAGCCAACTCATCCCCAAGATGATGTCAAAATCTACCATATCTAAGACTACTAATATGCAAAGCTTTCTCTCATCACAAATATAACAGGGCAAGCCCGGAAGACCCTATCCATAACCAGAGAATCCCTTATTAGAGTACAAATAATAACAGAAAAAATCAAGGGATTCACATATCATATCAAAACTCTCAGCAAATCCAGCTGATACATAAGAAAAAGTAGACCCAGGGTCAAATAAGACTGAATCCATGCAATTACATACAAGAATAGTACATGTGATCACCACGTCTTAAACCTCCACCTCTGGTCTACCCAAGAAAGCATAAAATGATTCTTATCACCTGCCTGCGCAGTACCCCTATTGGGCTGATTACCTCCTCTTCCACTGCCCTAGTTGGCCTGAGCACCACCCCTACCTATAGTGTGACCACCCTGCATTCCCTGGGATGATTTGTGTCAAAATTATTACCTCTACCAGCTGGACCCAAAGCTCTAGGAGCCTGCTGCCGAGCTGCTTGCCGAAGCCGAGGACAATTCCTTCTCAAGTGCCCAATCTCACTACACTTAAAACATGCACGGTCAAAAGTAGGTTGTTATGCTGGAGTCAATGAAGTAAGATACCCACCAAAATCTGATGGAGGCTGACTGGTCCATGATGGACCCCTAGCATAAATTTGTGTCGATGAGCGAATAGGGTGCACATGGTATTTTTGCAAACCCTGACCTTTTGAAAGCTGCCCACTATAACTGCCCCCAGATTGGGGCTCCTTTGAAGCCATCCTTTCCTGACTCTCTTTCTTTAACCCCTCAACATTTTTCACAAACTCAAAAACTTCCTGAAATAACTTGCCCACAAATTCTACCTATAAAGCAGAGATCGACAACCCTATATTCATACCTTTCACAAAGCGGCGGATCCACTCTTCATCTATATTAATCATCTGAGAAGAGTAACGAGCCAAGGCATTGAAATGAGTCTCATAAGTAGCCATAGAAGAACTACCTTGCTCAATATTTGGAAACTCATCTTTCTTCCTGTCCCTCAAGGTCCAGGGAACATACCTATCAAAAAAGACCTGATAGAAGTGACTCCAAGTCACAGGGATTGCTCCAATAGGCCTGCACTCCACGAATGCTCTCTACCACATCTTGGCATCCCCTTGAAACTAAGTAAAATGAAATCCACACCATGACTCTCAACATGACCATTATATGTAGCCTCTCGTGAAAGTCTATGATAAACTCATAGGCATCCTCAGATTCAAATCCATGAAATACAAGGGGCATTGTTTTCACAAATTTGAAAAAGAGCTCGTGTTCACCACCTATCATTACAGAGACTATCACTGGTCATGGAAACATACCTATCTCAAAAGCAGCATCTAATGGCAAAGTCATAGCTACAACATGCTCGGGTACCGGCTGATGGACAACAAGAACCACAGGAGTAGCCCCATCCTCTGCCAATCCACTAAGGAAGCTCAAAACTTGTTGGATTACCTCAGATGACAATGGGACCTTCACTACACCTCTCTGAACTGGGTGTGCACCTATCTCCTGGACTGGTTCTGCAACCTCATTATGCTCAACTCAAACCTCTTTGTTTACCACAACTTCTGGAATATTCCGTTGTGAAGGAGGAGATGCTAACCTTTCACAAGCCAGAGTTGCCGCTTGAGCTCCACCCATGATGGGTGCACCTTCTCTCCTCCTTCTTGATCTACCTCTGACTCTACTCCTACCATGAACCATAACCTCAATAACTAGCTCAGGTACTGCTGCTCTAGCCTCGGACGCACGTGTTTTCACCATCTGCAAGAATAAGAGTAAAAGAGTTAGATACCAATTTGGATCACCATATACCAATTTGAATCAAGTTATAGCATAATGAATGAAAGAAGTTGAGGTTTCCTAAAGTCATATAGCCTCCTGCAGAGAAAAGCAGACATCTCTGTACCTATCATGACCTAAACCCACCACGAATAGCACACACACTAAATCCCGATGGGAGAACCAACTAAACAGTCAACACTTAGCCGAAGTTAGGAAACTAAAACAATTCTTATGAAATAAACCAATAATTCATGTCTTAAAAGAAAATAAGAATAAGTTCGTAGAATGGACCACCACTAGAATCTAAAAGTCATCGTACCAAAACTCTAATAATTGTCGAAAAGAACGGGATGTAACCACAAAACATGAATAACATCTAAGTCCAAAATAATGGACCAGAAAACAAGTGAAGAACTAATGGTAGCCCAAAAGATGCAGCTTACCCTTGAGTTTGAATATCATCTGAATCACAGTTGAGGTCTCAAAGTTGTCGCCGGAAAATGCGCTGTACTGAACAAAAGAAGAGCACGTGTAGTATCAGTACACAAGAAACAATGGTGTACTGGTAGGATCATCGGCCAACCCAAAATGAAAAAGATGAACACTTAACCATAATATAATATAACAAGACATCCATGATACCCTATCATGCAACTCTACTCCAAGTTCATAACACTTAACCTTATAACAAGTACAACATGAAGTTTAGTCAATATGAGTCAACAAGATTAATAAGTCAAGTCGGACAATGACCACCAACAATACTCCAAGTCAACACTCCAGACTGAACAACAATATGAATCATGTCCTAACTGCACAAGTAATAAACAACAGTGAATTGTGTCACATATTGCAAGTAACCTGGACCACCCAAGGATCCCTAAGACAACAACTATGGAAATTAACATGCATCCCGGTTTACATAAAGAAACCACCTTAGCAATTAAGCACATCAACCCAGTCAGCTCAAGGAACCAATATGTATATCAAGTAAATAGTTAATCCCAATTCACTTAAGGAATCAACTTGTATATCAAGTAACCAGTTAAGCCTGGTTCACTAGGGAACCAATATGTATACCAAATAAACAGTTAAGCCCAGTTCACTCAAGGAACCAACATGTATATCAAATGAATAGTTAAGCCCGATTCACTCAAGGAACCAACATAATCAAGAAACATATATCCCTAGTTCACTCAATGAACTGTCGCACTCACCAAATATGTGTACACACATGCTAAGGGTCTTATGGTCACCCACTAGCCATGACCTGCAGGGTTGAGCTCTTGTCCATGTAACGAATCCCAGACATCAAGTGTATCCGAACCTTATATCCACTAATCTTCCATAATAATGACGGATATTAATACAATCATAACCACAATGATAAACAAAAAAACATTTGTAAAACCAATATGCTTTCAATTAAATAATCATTGCATGTGATTAACACTTAGGATATTAAATATTCATTCACTTTCCTTGAATGTGCACTGTACAAGCAATACTAAGAAATAATTAACATGCACACATAACGCAAGTTGGATTTTAACTACATTTAAGCCATCACCTACCTTAATCTAATCCTGAAATGCTCTACTGAACCCGAGCTTTCCAATTCTTGTAACCTTGGTTTGATCGTGGTCTAAAAACATGAATGTAAACACATAATCAACCAAATAACCTATAATATCAAGGATTACAACCTAATCCCGAACCCCAAGGCCAATTTCATGATCATCCAACCCATTCTAGGTATTTCCCACCATAAATTCACCTTAAAACTACCAATTTCATGGTTACATTAGTGAATTATGGTCATACAAGAGTAAATAATCCACCTTTAACTATAATCCAAAGGTTGTACACCCAATTTGCCCCTCGCACCAGAATTTATAGCTAGGTCAAGTTAAACCCTCCCCAAGACCCATAAACTAGTGATTTCAAGGTCAAGGAATCGAAAAACTAGTTAATGGGGATAAATAACTTACCTTTACAAAGAAATCTAGTGGAAATTGCCCCAAATTGCCTAAGCCCTTCCTAAAATGTGTTCTAAAAATAATGAATGTTTTTGGGCAAGTTTCTGCAATAACAATGATTTACCCCACTATAGCAACCCGATCCCGCTATAACAACATCACTATAGTGGAATTCGCCCACTATAGCGAGATTGACCGACTTTGACTCTCGCTATAGCAATAATTATTCTGCTATAGCGGTAGCCTCGTAACAGCCTGCCACCCGCTATAGCGGGTTTGGTGAGGCAGAAACTGGGGATTTCTCCTTGATTTGCCTTTTTTGAAATGCACCCTCAAACCATGATATCCCAGACTATCCCCTTCATGTCAAGTTCGATATCAGGAGTTCTACCTACCAAAATTCACTTCCATAAAGCCCTAGGGATTTCTTATCTCTTTAGCTAACATAAAATCAAGCTAAACTTTATTACATTTACCCAATCCATTCTTGGATTTCCCTAGACCATACCTTGCTCGAATTTCATCCAAGACTAGCCTAGCCTAAAAATTTTAACTTCCAATTTCAAAAAAATTCCAACCCTGATTTTTTTTGCAATTGACTCACCCGTAACAACAAAAAGGGTCATTACAACAGATACTAATTTACCCATCATTCATCCCCAAACAATCAAACAAGAAAAATAAGCCAATTTAAGAGATGTAAGAGTACCTAAATCCTCTAACAAGTGAGGGTACTTGTCCTGCATGTCCTTCTCAGTTTGCCAAGTGGCTTGTTCAATCATACGATGCTTCTACTGAACCTTTACTGAACTAATCTCATTTGTCCATAACTTTTGAACATTCCGATCAAGAGAGGAAATCAACTCCTTTTCATAAGTAAGATCCTTATCTAACGAAACTGAATCCTACTTCAAAATGTAATCCCCATCTCCATGGTATCTCTTAAGCATAGATACGTGGAACACCGGATGGACCCTCAAAAAGCTTGGCAACAATGGAAACTTATACGCTACTGGCCCCACATTGCCAAGAACCTCGAATCAATTGATATACTGAGGGCTAAGCTTGCTCTTGTTTCCAAACCTCACAACTCCCTTAATAGGTGACACTTTCAGCAAAACTTTTTCACCAAGCCTGGATGACAGTCCCTCACCTTACAGTTTGCATACTCCTTTTGCCTGCTCTGGCTGCCAACAACTTGGTTTGGATAAATCTCACCTTTTCCTGATCTTTCTTCACCAAATCAGTGCCTAAAGGTTTCACATCACCAACCTCAAACCATCCTAGGGGTGATCTACACCCCCTTCCATAGATTGCCTCGCATGGAACCATATCAATGCTAGAGTGATAACTATTGTTGTATAAGAACTCACCCAACAACAAGAATTGGTCCCAATGGCCACCGAAGTCGATCATACATGCCCTCAACATGTCCTCAAGCACTTGGATCATTCTCTCCGATTTTCCATCTGAGGATGAAAGGCTGTGCTAAAAGTGAGTTGGGTGTGAAACTCTTCGTGCAAACCTGCTTCAAAATTTAGACGTGAACTGCGTACCTCTATCTAAAATGATAGAAAATGGCACCCATGTAGCCTTAATATCTCTCTGACGTAGATCTTGATTAATTGATTAGAGCTGTAGTCCGCTCTAACCAGAATAAAATTGACTGATTTAGTCAGCCTATCCACTATAACCCAAATCTAGTCATGCTTCCCCAAGGTATTACACAGACCTACCACGAAACGCATAGCAATTCTTTCCCACTTTCACTCAGGAATGGGCATCCTTGAAAGAAAACCCACAGGCCTTTGGGCTCATACTTTACCTGCTGACAGTTGTGACATTTGGATACATACTCCACTATGTCCTTCTTCATCCCAGGCCACCAATAAAGCTGCCTCAAACCATGGTACATTTTGGTCACACCTGGATGAATAGAATATCGTGAACCATAAACTTCAGCTAGCATATTCTACATCAAATCACCAACCCGAGGAACACAAACTCACCCCCTAAATCACAATACTCCACACACATAAAGTGTGGGACCTGAAGCCTCACCAGATACCACCTTGTTTTGAAGTTTATTCAATTCCACATCCTCAAATTGTTTGGCCTTGATTTCATCGTGGAATGTTGACTTCACCTCAATACTATCCAACACTCAACCCCTTTATGAAACACCAAACTGCATGAACTAAGATGCTAGAGTTTGAAACTCCCTAGCCAAGGGTCATGTTGACACCTTCAAACAGGCCAAACTTCTCATACTTACCATTTTCTGGCTCAATGCATCTTCCACCACATTAGCCTTACCCGGATGATACTGGATGGTCACATTATAGTCTTTCAACAACTCCATCCATCTCCTTTGCCTCAATTTTAAATCCCTTTGCGTGAACATATGTTGCAGGCTACAATGGCCTATGAATACCTCAAATTTTACACTATAAAGATAGTGTCTCCTAATCTTAACTGCAAACACCACCGCTGCCAACTCCAAGTCATGAGTAGGGTAGTTCTTTTCATGAGGCTTCAATTGCCTCAAAGCATACGCAATAAAATTCTTGTCCTGCATCAACACCATACCCAAACTCGAATGTGAAGCATCACAAAATACAACAAAATCCTTACCATCAACCGGCAATAAAAGAATAGGAGTTGTAGTCAAAAGTATCTTGAGCTTTTGAAAACTCTCCTCACACTTATCCGACCAAACAAATGGCACCTTCTTCTGAGTAAAACTTGTCAAGTGAGTAGCAATATAAGCAAAATTCTTGACAAACCTGCGATAGTAGCTAGCAAGACCAGCGAAGCTCCTAACCTCAGTCACAGAGCTAGGCCAAACCTAACTTTTAACTGCCTCAACCATCTTAGGATCTACTATCACCCTATTTTCTGAGACTACATTCCCTAAGAAGGCAACCGAAGACAACCAGAACTCGCATTTTTGAGAACTTTGCATACACTTGTTTATCCTTAAAAATTTCCAAGACAATGCGAAGATGACCTACATGTTCCTCCTTGATCTTCGAGTAAACCAAAATGTCATCAATAAAAACTATAACAAAAGAATCCAAGAAAGACTTGAAAATACCATTCATCAAGCTCATGAAGGCTTCCAGCGCATTAGTTAACCCAAAAGATATTAATAGGAACTCATAATGCCCTTACCGAGTCCTGAAAGTTGTCTTAGGTACATCCTCAGTCTAAATTTTTAGCTGATGGTAACCCAACCTCAAGTCAATCTTGGAGAATACTGAAGCACCCAACAACTGGTCAAAGAGATCATCCATGTGGGGTAAGGGATACTTATTCTTGATGGTAACCTTGTTCAACTGTCTGTAATCAATGCACATACTCATACTACCATCTTTGTTCTTAACAAACAAAATTGGAGCACCCCAAGGTGAAGCACTGGGATGAATAAATCTCTTATCAAGTAGTTCCTGTACTGGGTTTTGAGTTACCTCAACTTTGCCAGAGCCATTTGATAAGGAGGAATAGAAATTGGGCGAGTGCCCAACTCCAAATCAACACAAAAATCAATATCCCTGTCTGGAGGCATACCAGGCAAATCTGTAGGAAATACCTCCTGAAACTCAAAAACCATAGGAACTGACTCAATAGAAGGATACTCCATGCTAACATCCCGAAGATGAGCCAGGAAACTTCCCCACTAGCTTTCTAGTGCGAACAAAAGATATTATTTTCACTGGCTTAGACTTATACACACCCTCCCACTCTAGTTTACCCATACCTATCATTTCTAGAGTCACTCTCTTGGTATTACAGTTCAAAATAACATGATATAGAGACAACCAAGTCATACCCATAAAAACATCAAAATCAAACTTGTCCAAAATGATAAAGTCTACCCAAGTATGAAGACCCATAAGCAAAATAGAACATGGACGATATACATGGGTCACTACCACATAACCTCCAAACGGAGTAGAAATATATATAGGAGAATTGAGTATATCACAGACTAAGTCCAGACCCAAAACAAATCTAAAAGATACATAAGAGTAAGTGGAACCCGAATCAAATAAAATAGTAGCCATCTGGTAACAAACGGGAATAGTACCTGTGATAACAGCATCAGATGCCTCAGCCCTTGTCTTGCCTGGGAATGCATAACGGTGAGCTCTATCATCAAGCTGAGAAACCTCCCTAGCAAGCTGCATTCCACCCTTCTTGCATTACCGTATCCTTTGTTTCCACCATGACCTCCTTGATTTTAACCCCATCTACCCTGCAGATGGCCGTTATCGTTACCACCTCCACCTTTACCTGCTGGAACCACAGCCTTGGCCTATTGTTGTGCTTGATTATCTGTCTACCTCAAAGGACCCTTTATTTTTAAGTGCCTCATAGCACTAGAGGAATAACAACCTCACTCAACAAAAGACCTATTTGTAGAAGAATAAGAAGCCCCGTGGCCTCTAGCAATGGGAGACTGCTGAATGACCACTTGTAGAGGCTGCCAAAGCTGAATGAATGGGGCAATCCGAGAGAACCTACTGGTTGTGACCCCTAGAATAATATCCATTGAAGTTACCCGCATTCCTGTACTTCTTGGCTAATACCTTAGCCTGACAAACTTTCTTAACTCCCTCAAGCTTTTTCACACAATTTGCAACATCATTGAAACTCTTTCCTATATAAGTCATGTGAACAGACAAAACCTGAAGATCAATGTTCAAACTTTTAGCATATAACCGGATCCTCTCCTCCTCAGTGCCCAACAACTGGGTAGCATAGCGAGACAGAGCATGAAACTTAGCCTCATAGGACACAACTGACATACTACCTTTTTGAAGAGCTAAAAACTCATCCTTCTTGCCAACCCAAAGAGTACGAAGTACATACTTCTCCAAAAAAAAGGGCATGAAACTGAGCCCAAGTCAATGGAGGCAAAACTGGTGACCGATACTCCACATGGGCTCTCCACCACTGCTTGGCATCCCTTTGCAGTTGGAAAGTCATGAACTCAACACCATGTTATTGCACAATCCCCAATATGTGTAGCCTCTCATAGTAATCAAGTATGAAGTCAAATACATCCTCAACCTCAGTACTAGGAAATAAAGGAGGTTTCATCTTCAGAAACTTGGCCAGCAACTCATGTTCGGTCTCGATCATGATGTGGCCTAGCGTAGGTTGGGGAAATGCCTCAGTACCCAAAGCCTCATCCATCCTAGGAGCTAAAATGGTGGTGGCATGAGCACCTAAAACCAGGAAAGTCAGCATAGTAGGGGTGGCTCCAGTACTAGGTAACCCACTTAGAAAATCCAGAACCTGCTGAATAATCTCAGAAGACATCAGAGGAAGGGTTGCACCACTAGTCGGTGCCACCACCTCCAATTCCATACCATCGTCGTCCACTGCCAGCCTCCTCAAAATGATCCTCGGGTAGGGGAGGTGATGTTGGCCTCTGATGGACCTGGTCAGCTACTGCCTGAGCTCCACCCTGGAGGGTGTTTCTCTACCTCTTCCTCTTTCCCTACCCCTACCTCATCGCTAAATATACCGTTCCACAGCTGGAGCTGCTGCTCTTGTTCCATTCACTATAGTGTTCACCATCTGCGGATAAAAGAATGAAGAGGGTTAGATAACAATTTGGATTGCCAAATACCAATTTGAATCAAGTTATAGCACGAAGAAAGAAAGAAAGGATAGTTTCCTAAGGTCCTATAGCCTCTCGAATAAAAGTATAGATGTCTCTGTACTGTTCTGCAAGACTCTACTAGACTAGTTTTGGTATGACGAGATCAACAAACCTAGGGCTCTAATATCAACTTTGTCATGATAAACCTGTCGTGATAGGCACCCATACTAAACCCCCAATGGGAGAACCAACTAACCAGTCAACACTTAGCCGAAGTTAGGCAACTAAAAAAATTCTCATTAAACAAACCAATAATTCATATCTTAAACAAGAATAAGAATAAGTATGAAGAATGAACCACCCCTAGAATCTAAAAGTCATCGTACCAAAACTCTAATAATTGTCTGAAAGAAGCGGATACAACCCCAAAATGTAAATAACATCCAAGTCTGAAATAATGGACCAAAAAATAAGTGAAGAACTCATGGTAGCCCAGCACCCTTGAGTTTGAATATCGTCTGAATCACAACTGAAGTCTCCAAGTAGTCACCAAAAAATGCCCTATACTCGACAAAAGAAGAGCACTTGCAGTATCAGTACACAAGAAACAATGGTGTACTGGTAGGATCATTAGCTAACCCAAAATGAGAAATATGAATAGTTAAACATAATATAGTATAACAAGACAACCATGATACCCTATCATTCAACTCTACTCCAAGTTCATAACACTTAACCTTGTAACAAGTACAACATGAAGTTCAGTCAATATGAGTCAACAAGAATAACAAGTCAAGTCGGACTATAACCATCAACAAGACTCCAAGTCAACACTCTAGACTAAACAACCATATGAATCATGTCCCAACTACACAAGTAATAAATAATACTGAATTGTGTCACATCTTGCAAGTAACCTAGACCGCCGAAGGATCCCTAAGACAACAACTATGGAAATTAACATACATCCCGGTTTACAAAAAGAAACTACCTTAGCAATTAAGCACATCAACCCAGTTAGCTCAAGGAACCAACAAGTATATCAAGTAAACAGTTAAGTCTGGTTCACTTAATGAACCAACATGTATATAAAATAACCAGTTAAGCCTGGTGCACTCAAGGAACCAACATGTATATCAAATAAATTGTTAAGCCTGATTCACTCAAGGAACCAGCATTTTTATCAAATAATAGAGTTAAGCTCGGTTCACTCAAGGAACTAACATAATCAAGAAACACATATCAACAGTTCACTCAAGGAACCGTCACACTCACCAAATAGCGGTACACACATGCTAAGGGTCTTAAGGTCTTCACTATCCATGATTTGTAAGGGATGAGCTCTTGTCTATCTACAAAATCCTAGACATCAAGTGTCTGCCAACCTTATATCAACCAATCCCATGGAGATGTCCAAATATCGGTACATTCAACAATAATGATAGATATCAATACAATCATAACCACAATGATAAAGAAAAAAACATTTGTAAAACCAATATGCTTTCAATTAAATAATCATTGCTTGTGATTAACACTTAGGATATTAAATAGTCATTCACTTTCCTAGAATGTGCACCGTACAAGCAATACTAAGAAATAATTAACATGTACACATAACGCAAGTTGGATTTTAACTACATTTAAACCATCACCTACCTTAATCCAATCCTGAAAAGCTCTACTGAACCCGAGCTTTAAAATTCTTGTAACCTTGGTTTGATCGTGGTCTAAAAACATGAATGTAAACACATAATCAACCAAATAACCTATAATATCAAGGATTACAACCTAATCCCAAACCCCAAGGCCAATTTCATGATCATCCAACCCATTCTAGGTATTTCCCACCATAAATTCACCTTAAAACTACCAATTTCATGGTTACATTAGTGAATTATGGTCATACAAGAGTAAATAATCCACCTTTAACTACAATCCAATGGTTTTACACCCAATTTATCCCTTGCACTAGAATTTATATCTATGTCAAGTTAAACACTGGCCAAGACCCGTATACTTGTGATTTCAAGGTCAAGGAATCAAAAAACTAGTTAATAGGGATAAATAACTTACCTTTATGAAGAAATTTGGTGGAAAATATGTGGAAATTGCCCCAAATTACCTAAGCCCATCCCAATATGTGTTTTATAAATAATGAACATTTTTTGGGAAGTTTCTGCAATAACAACAATTTACCCTGCTATAGTGGCATCATTATAGTGGAATCCGCTCGTTATAGCGGGATTGACTGACTTTGACTCCTTCTATAGCAGGAATTATTACACTATAACGGTAGTCCTGTAGCAACTTAACACCCGCTATAGCGGGTGTGGTGAGGCAAAAACTTGAGATTTCTCTCAGTTTTACCTTTTTTACAATGCATCCTCAAACCATGACATCCCGAACTAACCCTTTCATGTCAAGTTCGATATCGGGAGTTCTACCTACTCGAATTCACTTTCGAAAAGCCCTACAGATTTCTTATAGCCTTAGCTAATATAAAATCAAGCTAAATTTTATTACATTTACCTAATCCATTCCCGGATTTCCCTAGACCAAACCCCACTCAGATTACGTCCAAGACTAGACTAGCATAAAAGTTTTAACTTCCCATTCTAGAAAAATTCAAACCCAAATTTTGTGCAATTGACTCACCCATAATGATGAAAAGGGTCATCACAGTATCATTCCGCAAGACTTTACTAGACTCATTCTAGTACAATGATATCAACAGACTTGGGGCTCTGATACCAACTTTGTCATGACTCAGTCGAGTCGTGATTTACACCCATACTAACCCTCCGATGGGATAACCAAACAATCTAAACCTTAGTTTAACACATAGCAAATTTTAGAAGAGTAAACAATAAAACCAGCCTAAACTATCAAATAAAAGAATAATTCAATATAATATAAGAAAATTGTGCAGATGTCATCAACTGATACATATCCCCAAGAACTGAAAGCCATCATCCAGAACTATAAACCAACATCGTCTAAGATATCCAACAAGGTCTAAAAGCAGTAAGTAAGCATTCCACTATTCGAAAGAATGACAACAACTTGTGGAGGATCCATGGAAGCCTGAGAAGTAGTGCTTACCCTTGGATTTGTAGTTAATCTCTCTATTCTAACCAAGGTCGCATCTCAGCCTCTGGAACACAGTATGCACTCAATAAAAGAAGAGCACAGGGTAGTATCAGTACAACACACTATATATTGGTAGGTATTATAGGCGGACCCAATAATATAAGATGAAAGTAGCAAAACATACAACAAGTAAACACTTAGTATATAATCAGCCACCATATAGTCTTTTCAAATCAATTCAAAAGCAAAAATCTCAAGTTCACAATTGAAGAATATCATCATAAAAGGGGAGAGGAGTAATCACTTTCAACAACTATCTCACATATCACTATGTCCATCAATCCTTGCTTATATTGCCTTTATCTCTAGTCTCACGTCAGTTCTCATCCAACTCAACATAGTAAGCAATGCAATAATAAAAAAACAAGGTAAAAAATTGTATATACATACTGTGGGGACTTATTTTGGCCCACTAGCCATGACCTGCAGGGGACCCTCAGTATCCATGTACCATATCGGCGTGGTAACCAATCTATAGAAAATGTATCAACAACAATATCTATATAACTAGGCTCCCAGACCTATTTCTTATGAAGATACTCAGTGCCTAAGATACTATTCATACTTAGCCATTTTAGCTCACTTATCACTTCCTGTTCATTTAGCCTATTCATACAAGAACAACAGGGAAAACACATATAATACAACCATGTCTGAAGACCAATCACGAGTTACACAATTTCACTACAAACATGTAATAAGGTGAGTCTTAACTCCAATTCAACTATAACCTACCTCGAGTGAAGTATAACATCCGCAAGCTAAATTACCATAGTCTTGCATTAATCCAACACCTAAGAGTGCTCAAGTTCTATAAACAATAATAGCATAAAACTAATTAATTATCTACTCTTTATTTCAGGCCTTGGGGTTCAAACCCAACAATTCTACCTGTTAAACGAGGTTCCTAGAGTTCCCCAATGGTTAATTAATTGCTAATTAGACCTATTACATTCATAAAATCAATAACCAAAGGTTTCTAATCAAGTTCATGCCTTTTTGGCCATTTTTATGCCTAAAGGTCTCATCTTTATGGAACCCAAGGTTCCCCACTAACTTTAATCAAGTTAATTACAATCAATATTATGCGAGGAGATCAAAATATATATCCTGGGATCAATTCTAGGCGATTTTACACCTACCCATAGGGTTCTTCCCCAAGTTCATACTTCTAGGTCTTAAATGCAAGAATGTGACCATTAAACCTTCCCCATAAGGTCTAAGGAAGATTAATAATCAATAAACAAAGAGTTCTATTGATTACTTACCTCAAAAGATGGAGATTGCTTTAGTTTTCTTGGGAAACCCACTTCTTGGAGATCTGGAACAAAATAGAATAATGAGGAAAATAACTCATGAAACTGTAGGACTAATAGGTATACTGCCCTATTTTCTCATTGCGACATACGAGTATTCATTGCGATGGGTCATCGCGAAGAGGATTGTCTCATCTCGATAGACCATCGCAGTAAGGCATCCTCTATTTCTATGAATGACAAATTCTAGAACATGGTGTTCTCACTCCTAAGCCCTCCTTTCATAACACATATTATTTTATAGACACCATGAATTATTCTCGATGCAGCAACTATCATATCCAGAGTTCTATGACTCCGATTCTCATCCTGAAAATTCCTACAGAACCCTATGGAAATTGGCTACACAAAAATAGACACCATAGTACTACACAACATCATACAAAACACGAATCACCTCTAAGGCATACAACACTATATTTTCATCTAAGCTTACCCTAGCTTGAGATTTTCAATTCTCACCCTAGGGACTTCTCTAGCAAAGTTCTTATGCCTTATTTTAGCATAACGATATAACAAGTTGTTATAGATATCTAAAATACTAAATAAAGAAATGAGAAGTTCATCATCCAAAGAAAAGACGATTACCAAGTGAGAATCCATGGCAGCCTCAGATGTAGTGCTCACCCTTAGATTGTAAACTGCAGTCCTAAGTATAGGTAAGGTCGCATCTGAGCTTTTGGAACATGGTCTGCACTCAACTAAAGAAGAGTACAAGGTAATATCAATACAAACCACTATGTACTAGTAGGTATCATAGGATGACCCAATTAGAACAAATATGAAGTTAAATCAAACAACAAGTAAATGAAACTCTAACACTTAGCAAATATTTTAGTCAAAAAAATAATCATCACAAGTCAACCAACAAGTCTGTAACACATCAATAATTCAAGAATATTATCATCACAATTCTAGTGCTAATGCTCTCAAATAGTCACATTACTGAGAGGATCTATGTCCACTTAATCTTCATAATTACACTCAGTTGCTTTAGTTCATACCATTCATTATTCCAACTCACAGTATCTATCAATAATGTAAAAGTAACTTAAAGTGTGTACACACATGCTAAAGGGACTTAATTTTGTCCAACTAGTCATGACTTGCAGGGGATGCACCAGGGTCCATGTATCATACTGGCTCATGGTACACGATCCATAGTAACCAAATAAATAACAATATGTACTGGCCCATGGTACCTGATCCATATAACAATAATCAATGTCGCTATTTATACCGGCTCATGGTACCTGTTCCAACTAAAAATATAAACCTATAGTTCTAAGTTCTACCTTTCAGGATATACACAGTACACTAATCTCACGTACACTCTATTATTCAAGCTTTTAATAAATATTATATAAACACAACTTACTCATTCAATCATACAACATAATCATAATTATTAACTCAAACATGTCAAAAGACCAATCACAAGTCATTTAATTCAAATACATACAAGCACTAAAGTGAGTCTTAACTCTAATTAAATCGTAACCTACCTTGAATGAAGAAATCTTGACTCAAGTAAGTTCAATTGCCGAAGACTTTACTTTCCTTAATGCCTCAACACATTCAAAGTTTAAAATCAAACAAGTATAAGAGTAATTAAAAACATACTCTATTGTTTCAAGCCTTGGGAATTTAACCCACTTATTCTATCCTTATTCGAGGTCTATAGCATTCCCCAAGGGTACATTAATCAGCAACTAGCCCATATTTAATCATATGATCGATATTCAAAAGGTTTCTAATCAATTTTCCCTTTTAGCCATTTTATGCTTAAAAGGTCATACCTTAATGGAACCCAAGGTTCCCAATTCATTCGAAATATGTTAAGAGCTATAAAAATCATGTTAGAAAGTATTAATTAACATCCTAGAATATATTCTAGGTGAAATTACACCTACCCATAGTGTTTTTTCCACTTTTCATACTTATAGGGCTCTAACTCAAGAATTTCACCACAATTCTTCATTCCTATGATTCTATGATCAAAAAGAAATTAAGTATTGTTAAGAGGGAGGAATTACTCACCTTAATGGAGGCAAATCACTTATTTAATAAGAAAATTGACACTCAGCTGTTCTTAGATGAGACTTGGAGTTTTGGGAAATAAACCTCCAAAAATGAACTTCAGTCAGGTAATCGTCCCCGTCACTCACCACGATGGCCCATTTCTCACTATGGCGAACTGCTGGGATGGGACTTGGCTTGCTACGACAGTCTCTGATGGTTCATAAGGACCCTTGCAAAAACTTGTTCGCTACAACAAACTTGCTATGGTGGAAATTCCTCTGCCGTACTGATGACAAAAATAGAATATCAGAAACTCGCCCAAAACTCCCCATTTTACAACACAACCTTGGTTTCTAGACATCATGAATCAATCCTGACATAGTAACCACCATAATTGGAGTTCTATGAACCTGTTCCAAAACTTTCTACAGGATCCTACACCTATCGACTATCCACCACGAAACACCACAATACCAAATATTACACTATGAATCAAGAATTTCTACTTAAGCACATAACACTAAATTTCTATCAAAACTCACGATAGCTTAAGATTTTAGCAACTCTCATCTTAGATAATTTTCTAGCTAGGTACTTACGCCCTAACTAACTATAATGATGGAATAGGTCGCTACAGGTTTTACATGGAGTTAGACTTAACATATTCTCTTATATGTGTTTTGAATTCATATCATGTTGGTTGGTCTTCGGACATAGTTGTGACTGATATTATTTGGCTTGACATTGCTTGAATGAATAAGCTTAACTGTAGAAGACTGTATTTAAATGACTTATGATTATAAAGTGCACCTATTATTGATTGTTTACTTGTTACATTATCCTGAGAGATGATTAAGATGAGAACATACTAAGATATAATGAAAGTGAGAAAGAATATACATACTATTCTGCTATTGAGGGGCTCGATTCCAATGTGAGCTTATGGATGAGCGTTTATATGGTGAAACGGGTATAATGTCAGCATGATACATGGACCCTAGGTTGTCCCCAACAGGTCAATACTAGTTGGGTAGAAATAAGACCCTTTAGCATATGTGTACAAATTGGGTAATTATTATGAGACTGATGAGGTATAGAGACTACATGTCAGAGAGATTAATATAGGCATGAACCCATGTTTGTGATGTGACTGCATTATATTTGCAGGGTTACTTGATGATTGTTATGGTTGTTTTTGTGACTTATGTGTCTCTTACTCTTTGACATTGATATGTCTAGACTTGGTGATTTATTTGTTTGATGTAACTACCAGATTTTGGTGATTATTGATTTACTAATTATGTGATTATGTGCTACATGTTATATTGTTCCTGACATATATTGGCTACTATTTTGAGTTGGCCTATGATACCTACCAGTACATAGTATTTGAACCAATGCTACTCCTGCACTTTTTTTTTTAGTACAAATTATATTCCAGAGGCTTTGACAAGACCTCGTGTCAAGACCCCAATTACGATAGATCATTCAACCACCTACTCTAATCTATCTAGATAGGAGAACCATGTACCACTCAACCGTAAGCATACCAAAGTCTTTAAAAACAATTTTTTAAAACTGATGAATTACTAGTAAAATCTTACAAAAGTTTTTACATCGGACGTCAGGTAGGATATGGCTTACCTATCTTCCACTTGGTCTATATGGAATGTAATTGCACTATTTAGCTCATCTTTGGGTTGGGTTTACTAGTTTGGCACCCTAGACCTTGCTCGCTTCCTTTCTATCCGTTCTTGTTCCTTTTGTTTTAGTATTCGAGCTTGTACGATAGTATTACCCTTACGGGCCTAAGTGGCCTTTGCAAATGCCTCTGGACCATAGTTATGGGATATTTGGGATGTGTCCGTGAGTCCCGGACATTGATTCATGATTATTAACTGGTTATCTATATTGTAAAGCAGATTGAGCCTGTGCAGGGCCAGTAGGGTGATGTTGATTTGTTGGTTATATCTGAGCATACCATTGTAATGAAAAGAGAATTTTTGCATTGGTTTATTACTACTTCAAGGGTGTGGGTCTTACTATTACCAATATCTAAACCTTGCATAGCCCTGAGGGCCTATTTTCAGTTATATATGGCTATTAATGGACATTAAACTAGTTTAAGGGATATTCTTAGAGTAAAAAATATTAATGATGGTTTTCACACTGATACCTGAGATAATAATAGACTCGGCCGGGCTGAATGGTAGACATGATTTTTATTACTTATTTTAGACTCGGATAGAATATGGGCACACATGATGAGATCTTGATAGTTTGTATCTGGTTGCAGAGACCTCCATGGACCTTGTTGATCCAGACTAGGGGCTATGGGCCAAAATTGCTGGAGGAGGGGTATACGACAGAGTAGAGGTATACGGGGGAAGCCTTCTATAAGCCTTACCTGCTATGGACACTAGAGGAGGTGCATATGGTACCACTGGCATGGCTTATCATATTATTAATTTCTACTTGGTTCCACCCCTTGTTTGTTGTTTGTTGAGTGTACGCTCTAGTAGTATGGGATGCCATAGGGTTTGTTTTCACTTGTTTGTATTCCTCGGGTGTATGGGCACTTTTTGGGATTGTAGGTAGATTAGTTTACTTACTCCTATTGTAGTTACTTACTAGTTTACTTATGATCGTCCTTACCTTGTGAGTTGTATTATTAGCATGATTATGTTTAGTTGCCTTTATTTCCTTCCTATTATTTGAGGTTACCGATTCACTGCCCTGTTCTTTAACTTTTCTTTTATTTACTGTTAATGAAAGGACCCACGCGCATTCTCTACTCTTTCATCTATTTTTTGTGATACATCTTTTATGGCTAGCTTAGTTCACTTGTGTTCTATTATGACTTCTATTTGTGGCTAGCTTCCTTGTGTTGTACTCTATTTGTTTCTGTGACTCTTTTCTTTCCTTTTTTGCTATCTACTGCTCTTACATCTTATATATGCCCAGTCAGGCAATGATGTCTATTGGGTACCCGTTGCTATGCAATTGGTGCTCATACTACACTTTTGCATCTCCCTGGTGCAGACCTAGTATGGTCCATTATTGTTGACATGGAGACTCATGCAGGTTTTGGACATCCAAGAGATAGGGTGAGCTCCTGGCGACCGAGGCTTGGCTATATCTTTTTTTTGGCATTGTTTACTCTTTTTGATATTCAGAGATAGTTGTATACTTTACTTTTGTACTCTCTCATGTACTCTGTATTTTAGTAGTAGCTTCTGTGCGATGATACCAGGTCGTGGTATGGTATAGCTTTCTTTATATATTCTGGTTGTTCCCTTTCTATGATTCTTTACTTGCTTCTACTTATTATCTTTCTTGTGCGTGCTTCACTTTGATAGTAGCCTATTACTAACTATTTTGGGCTACGGGGATTGGTTTGCCTACAAGGAGGGGATTGTACATGCCATCATGACCTGAGAAATCAACTTATGACAGCTTGGTATCAAAACCTAGGTTCACCGGTGTCATCGGTATAGGAGCCAATATCTAGTAAAGTTTTGCGGATTGGGGCAGAGATGTCTGTACTCTATCTTCGCAAGGCTACATTGGTAGTTTAGGAAATATGGCTCTTCTCTTGCTTCTATATCATGCATTTTATCCTAGATGGTTTCCTGGAATATCACTTTATCTAGTTCACTCTTCCATAAATGGTTCGTACGAGATCTTTATCAGCGGATAAAGGCGAGCCTTCACTGCTAGCACATTCAACTCCATCAAAGGTTGGGTTAGACCTAGAGGTAGAAGTCAAGGATGTTCTCGAGTTATGGCAACAGTTAGATCTCCTGATGCCGAGTATGAGCCTGAGTTAGTATCGGATGAGCAGCCCATGAACCAGGGAGCTGCCCAGGTGCCACAAGGGCCAGTAGCAGCATCTGTATCAGCACCAGCCTTAGCTCCTACACTAGCTATTCAGAGCGTGTTTTTTTAGTTATTGAGTATGGTTGGGGGTCAGCCTTCTGATAAGGCCCAGAAATCAGCTCAGGGGGCAGCCTTGTGTGTTCAGAGTTCAGGAGCGCAGCCTGCTACAACAACTCCCTATGCACAGGTCCTTTTAGTGCTTATAGTTTCTCAACTTCTCTCTCCTTGACCAGTCATGTTAGAGTCAGAGCAGAAGGCCTAGGCTGGTTTTTGAGATTATCCCTACCGAGGTTCTCCGGTGCTCCCGGATAGGATACCCATGAGTTTATTACTACTTGTGAGGAGATGCTCCATAATTTTGGTCAGTTGGATGCCCACGGAGTAGATTATACCACCTATCATCTAGAGGGTCTATCTAAGTTTTGGTGAGGGTCCCAAATAGCTTGCAGACCTTCTAAGTCTTCTCAGTTGACTTGGAGAGAGTTGTACGAGGCCTTCATGGACAAGTTCTTGCCATACTGTGACTGTGAGCATCGTAGGGAGAAATTCACCCAATTGATGCAGGGGTCGATGATAGTGTCTAAGTATGAGACTCATTTTCACCAATTTGCTCCATTTAGAGCTATGATTATTCCTACAGAGCCAGAGCGGGTTCGTCAATTTGTTTAGGGGTTGAGGAATAAGCTTCAATAGATTGTAGAGATACTAGTTGCTAGTGGGCAACCGGTTCAGGCTATAGCGAACCATGCTCGTACTATGGAGGATATGCATCGCAAGGACCCTAGAGCCAGAGATAAGAGACCACGCTATCAGGGAAGTTATAGTGGTTCTTGCTCTGGTGGTAAAGGTTCAGGTTAATATAGCAGAGGATATTAGCCACACTAGCATCTGGGTTAGTCTAGTCAGCCAGTCCAGGCATCACTACAGGCTTTGTTGGGCCTCAATTTGATCAGGGTTATAGTGGTCATCATGGATTTAGTGGGCCGAGTTTAGGTCAGTCTTTGAGGGGTACATCATATGGGACATCAGGTCATGGTGGCTATACAGGTTTGGCCAGTTCATCATGCTAGGGTGGGCCATTAGGGCCTTGCTATAAGTGTGGTATTATTGGTCACTTTTCCAGAGATTGCCCCCAGTGGTGTAAAATTCAGCCAGTTGGCCAGCTACCTCAGCCTGTGAGATTAGTGTTGCCATCGGTCAGATGTGGTAGTGCCTAGGGTAGGGGTGATGCACCACATGGAAGGTCAAGTGGTTGAGATGGAGGTCAATTCGGTAGAGGTCGGCATCAGTTCTATGCGGTCCCTGGTAAACCGGAGGCAGATGCCTCAGATGCGATGATCAGAGGTATGATTTTTGTGTGCCGCCAGTCAGCTTTAGCATTGTTTAATCCTAGTTCTTCATGTTTGTATGTTTCTGCCTACTTTGTTCCCTTTTTGGGGTTGGCTAGTGAGCCATTATCTATTCCCTTATTCGTTGCTACCCCGGTAGGTGATTTTTTAGTAGTGGATCAGATTGTTATATCCTGCTTGATAGTTGTTAGTCATCTTGAGACTTGGGCTGACTTGATGATCTTAGAAATGCTAGATTTTGATGTGATGTTAGGCATGGACTAGTTATTCCCTCATTGAGCAATTTTGGATTGTTATGCTAAGACCATTACCTTAGACATGCCCAACGTATCCCCAATTATTTGGTAGGGTTCTACTGGTCGTGCACCGTCTGGGATAATTTCTTGTCTTCAGGTAAGGAAGTTGATTTTGCACGGGTGTTTAGCTTATCTAGCATATGTACAGGATGTTACTGTTGACACTTCTTTTCCTGAATCAGTCCCCATGGTTAGAGACTTTTAAGATATGTTTCTGACCAACCTGCCAGGCCTTCTACCTAAGCGTGATATAAACTTTTCCATTGAGTTAGATCTAGGTACCAGGCCTATTTCCATTACTCTATATCGTATGGCTCCAGCTGTGTGAGGGAGATTAAGGTCAGGACTTGTTAGCTATGGGTTTTATCAGGTCGAGTGTGTCGCCTTGGGGTTCCCCAATTCTGTTTGTGAAGAAGAAAGATAGCTCGATGCAGATGTGTATTGATTATCGACAGCTGAATAAGGTGAATATAAAGAACAGGTATCAGATGCCGCGTATAGATGACTTGTTTGATCATCTCCAGGGTGCAGTAGTGTTCTTTAAGATAGATTTGAGGTTAGACTACCACCAGTTAAGGATTAGGGCAGAGTACATCCCTAAGATAGCATACAGGACACGCTATGGCCATTATGAGTTCCTGGTGATGTCTTTTGGGTTGGCTAATGTCGTCGCAACTTTTATGGACTTGATGCACTGGGTTCTCAAGCCGTACTTGGATTCGTTCATGATAGTCTTCTTTAATGACATATTGGTATACTCGCGAGGTAGGGAGGAGCATGAGCAACATTTGAGGATCGTTCTCCAAACTTTGAGAGTTCATCAACTTTATGCCAAGTTCTCTATGTGCGAGTTTTGTTTTGAGTCAAAAGCATTCCTAAGACATCTGGTGTCTAAGGATGGGATTAGAGTGTACCCAACAAAGATTTCAGCCTTTCATGATTGGCCGAGGCCTACTACTCCTATTAAGGTTTCCAGTTTTGTTGGGTTGGAAGGATACTATCGACAGTTTGTTGAGGGATTTTCTTCCATAGCAGCATATTGACTAGGCTAACTAGGAAGGATGTCCCATTTTAGTAGTCTGATCAATGCAAGGATAGCTTCCATAGGTTTAAGGCCTTGTTGACTTCAGCTCCGATATTGACATTGCTAGTTGAGGGTCAGGGCTTCTCAGTGTATTGTGATGCTTTATCAGTTGGTCTTGGTTGTGTGTTGATGCAGCAGGGTCAGGTGATACAATATGCATCGAGGCAGTTGCAGGATCATGAGTGCAACTATCCCACTCATGACTTAGAGTTTCAAGGGGTAGTCTTCGCACTCAAGATCTAGAGGCACTATCTATATAGAGTTGAATGTGAGATTTTCATTGACCACTGCAATCTTCGGTACATCATGAGTCAGCGAGAACTGAACTCTAGGCAGTGGAGATGGATTGAGTTACCGAAGGACTATGACCTTACCACTTTGTACCATCCGGGCAAGGTAAACATAGTAGCAGATGCCTTGAGCTGGAAGGCAGTGAGAATGGGCATCTTGTCTTCTCTTTTAGTTTTGGAGTGACCTTTAGCCTTGGACATCCAGTCCTTAGCTAATCGTCTGGTTAGGCTTGATTTTTTAGATCCCAGCAGAGTTCTTGTCAGTGTTGAGATCCATTCCACTCTGTTTGATCAAATTCAACGGTATCAGTTTGAGGATCAACATTATGTGATATTCATGATCAGGTTTCTCATGGCGAGGCTAGCAAGGCTACTTTAGATTCTGATGGTATTTTGAGGTTCGATGGTCACCTTTGTGTTCTGAGAGTTGGATACTTGATACAGTTGATTCTCCATAAGCCTCATTGTTCCAGATATTCCATCCATCTGGGTGCAGCTAAGATGTATTGAGATTTGAGGTAGCTTTATTGGTGGAGTGGTATGAAGAGGGACATAGAGGAGTTTGTCTCTGGGTGCTTAAACTATCAATAGGTTAAGTTTGAGCACATGAGACCTAGTATATTGATGCAGACACTTCCCATTCCTGAGTGGAAGTGGAAAGAGATCACTATTGACTTCATAGCATGGTTTCCATGCACTTCTCGAGGGTTTAACTTTATTTGGGTTATTGTTGATGTGACGCTAATTTACGTCACTTTCGACTCCTTTTTACTAAGAACAATCGTACGTTTTCAAGCAACCATTGTTGTTTTTGATGTTTTTATGTTGTATTTGTAGGAAATGGAAACAAACACGGAAACGGAAGAAAATACGCGAAAAACAACATTCTGCCTAAGAGTGACGGCCTGAGTGACGGCCCGTCACAAGTGTGACGGTCCGTCACTGGGACCGTCAACTTGAGGCAGTGTTGCTGCCAAGCATTGACGGCCCAGGCGACGGTCCGTCACTGCCCTGACGGTCCATCAAGACTGGCCGTCACGCTTAGGCAGTGGCTTTAGTCGGCGACCCGCGTTTTGGGGATTCCTAGCCCGTTTTGGATTTGGTTTCTTTGACTCCTATAAATACCCTATGTTAGGTTTATGTTAATTATTATTCACCCATTAGTTTAAACACGTTTTTGGTTGGTTTTGGAGCGCAATAACACGGTTCATTGTCTTGAATTCGTGTTCTTGATTCGTTCGTGAGTTCTTAGTTTTCTTGCTCTTGGATATTGGAAGATTGATTGTTTTCATTATATTGTAAGACTTTTCTTCCCTTTATTATGAATACAACTATTTTCTCTTATTTATCGAGCATGAGTAACTAAAACTCCCGCAACTAGGGTTGTGGGAGCCATGGCAAACGTAGCAATATAGATTCCGGGTAGCGGTGGGTTCGATATATGTATTGTCACGTTGTTAATCATACTTTATGTCACGTTTTCTAGTGGTTGCAAACATTAGAACATGCCTAGGTTTAGTTTGCTTGAGTAAAGAGATTTAAACCGGGAAAACTTGATTGACACCAAGGATTCGAGACTACAAACTCTCGTCTTAAAGATTAATGCCGTAACTGGATTACTCTACTTGATGTTAGGATTGAAATCTAAAAAGCACTTCTTTTCGAGGTCGAAAGAATAGAAAAGGAAATTTGTTTATTTGGTCGAGAGACGTTTAGACGATACAATAGACGCAATCACATCGTGACACGCATATAGAAAGAACCCGATTAAGCCTAGAATCGACATTGTTACAACGCCATGGTGAACACATCCCTAGTTCATTCTCTCCTACTGATTATTCCCATACGTTAGTTATTGTTTTGTTTACAAGTTGATTACAAACCCCCCCCTTTATTTACTGGAAACGATTGACGAATAGTCAACTAATTCACTAAAGTCTTAATCATCACCATATTCTCTGTGGGATTCGACCCCAACCTTGTTGGGTTCTTTACTTGACAACGATCGCTTACGCCTCGTTAATTTGAGGTGTAGTTTGAGCGTTTATCAAAAAGTGGCGCCGTTGCCGGGGAATACGGTTTTTGATTAAGTCTGGTGTGTTTAGTTGACTTTTAGTCATAATTTCCTGCTTTTACTTTTATTTGTTGTTTTTGTTTATTATAGGGTATATAGTTGTGCATACGGTTGTTTATTAAGTCTGGGGTGTCTTGATGAAGTCTGAGTAATCAAGACACCCGCGTCGTGCCGCGACGTTAAAGCAGGCGCTGTATGGGAGGCAACCCATAAATTGTTGAGTCACCACCGAGGGTTTTTGTTGCCGTGTTTCTTTTCCCTCCGGTGTGCTATCTAGTAGAACCGGCATGTTTAGGTTGTTGTTTTAAATTTTTTTTTTAGTGTCTATAGCAAGCATGCGTTGTTCTTGTCTAAAAACGAGGCCCCTTAAAATTTTTTTGGTTTTGAGCTTATGTTGAAACAATTGACTGTATGGATCCTTGTATGTCATTGTGTGATGATGAGTAGAATGAGTATACTTAAGCCGAGCAGTTGTTTGATAGTTGGTAGCGATATAGTTTCTTGGTGCTAAGAGTGTGTGAGATTAATTGTTATAAATTCTTACTCTGTGCATGCATCTAGAACTTGCCCGGTCTATTTTGTTAAGTTTGAAGTTGGTTGCTTAGGAGAGGATCACAGGCCCTTTTTGTGTGCAGTCCACTTAACCTAAAAGACCGTCCAAATATAAATAATCCCTTGATCCCTGTTTGAGCCATAATTGACCTTATTCTTTCAATAACCTGTCACCATTCCCGTTTAACTTTGAATCCCTATTTTGGCCCTGGTCCTTCCTTGGACATCGTGCACCTCAACGCAGGCAATCAGCCTAAGTTGAGGGTGGCTACTACAGAGGTGAATGATAAGAAAAAGATGATGGAGAAGATTGGTTTTTGAATAGAATGAAAATCCGGGTGTGCGCCTAAGAAAAGAAAAGAAAAAATAAAGAAAGATGAAAAAGATCGAAAAAGAAACAAAAAGAATTATCAATAAAGAGGCCGCACCTGTATCTAGAATCAAGGAAATAAAAAGGTGAATAAGGATGGATAAAGTGAAGTTATGTGGTGATAAGATGTAAATGGTTCCAAGGAGGGCTTAGTCACTAACCCCTAAATGTATCATACCTGCACCCGAAGCCTCATTACAAGCCTAAACAAGTCCTGTAGTGATCCTGAGTAGCTTTCTGAAGAAACGAAATAGAATAGTAAGGGCAAGCCTATGGTATCGCATGTGCATTGTTTGAAATCGTTTGTGAGTGTGAGCGCTTACCTAGTCCCAAATCTTGTGTGTGGGATTTCTTTGTGGTGAGGGCACCAAGATGTCTGTATTGTCTATTGATTGTTAGGATAGCTGCGCGTGTGTATGCCTAATGTTCTATCATAACGGAATGACATGTTTGGATCCTTGCAAGTTAGTGTTTCATACATTCGTGACACGAGGGAGCTTGATTTAATTGAATAAGTTTTGAATGACCATGAGTTGCTATAGACATGAGTTTGTTTCTTAGTTGAGTCGTATTATTGTTTTATGTTATGTTGCTTGAGGACAAGCGAACGTTTTAAGTTGAGGGTGTTGATGTGACGCTAATTTACGTCACTTTCGACTCCTTTTTACTAAGAACAATCGTACGTTTTCAAGCAACCATTGTTGTTGTTGATGTTTTTATGTTGTATTTGTAGGAAATGGAAACAAACACGGAAACGGAAGAAAATACGCGAAAAACAACATTCTGCCTAAGAGTGACGGCCTGAGTGACGGCCCGTCAGAGGTGTGACGGTCCGTCACTGGGACCGTCAACTTGAGGCAGTGTTGCTGCCAAGCAGTGACGGCCCAGGCGACGGTCCGTCACTGCCCTGACGGTTCGTCAAGCCTGGCCGTCACGCTTAGGCAGTGGCTTCAAGCGGCGACCCGCGTTTTGGGGATTCCTAGCCCGTTTTGGATTTGGTTTCTTTGGCTCCTATAAATACCCTATGTTAGGTTTATGTTATTATAATTCACCCATTAGTTTAAACACGTTTTTGGTTGGTTTTTGAGCGCAATAACACGGTTCATTGTCTTGAATTCGTGTTCTTGATTCGTTCGTGAGTTCTTAGTTTTCTTGCTCTTGGATATTGGAAGATTGATTGTTTTCATTATATTGTAAGACTTTTCTTCCCTTTATTATGAATACAACTATTTTCTCTTCTTCTTCGAGCATGAGTAACTAAAACTCCCGCAACTAGGGTTGTGGGAGCCATGGCTAAAGTAACAATATAGATTCCGGGTAGCGACGGGTTCAATTTACATGTAGTCACGTTGTTAATCATACTTTATGTCACGTTTCTAGTGGTTGCAAACATTAGAACATGCCTAGGTTTAATTTGCTTGAGTAAAGAGATTAAAACCGGGAAAACTTGATTAACAACAAGGATTCGAGACTACCAACTCTCGTCTTAAAGATTAATGTCGTAACTGGATTACTCTACTTGATGTTAGGATTGAAATCTAAAAAGCACATCTTTTCGAGGTTGAGAGAATAGAAAAGGAAATTTGTTTATTTGGTCGAGAGACGTTTAGACGATACAATAGACGCAATCACATCGTGACACGCATATAGAAAGAACCCGATTAAGCCTAGAATCGACATTGTTACAACGCCATGGTGAACACATCCCTAGTTCATTCTCTCCTACTGATTATTCCCATACATTAGTTATTGTTTTGTTTATAAGTTGATTACAAAACCCCCCCTTTATTTACTGGAAACGATTGACGAATAGTCAACTAATTCACTAAAGTCTTAATCATCACCATATTCTCTGTGGGATTCGACCCCAACCTTGTTGGGTTATATATTTGACAACGATCGTTTACGCTTCTTAAATTGAGGTGTAGTTTGAGCGTTATCAATTGTCAATAGGCAATGTAATGACCCTTCCAGTCATTCTCGCATTTTCACCTTTATTGTACTATTAGAGCTTACCTGTAGAGGCCCCAAGTTATTTATGGCTTGCTAAGACTGGTAGTTTGGTGCCCGGGCCGTCTATTTGGTCTTTATGGCTGTTTCCCTGTTTTAGAGCTTTAACTTTGGAAATCATTGACTTGGGACAACATTCTTGGCAATCTTGCTCAGAATTGAATTCTGATAATTCCATTAGCTTCGGAGCATGGACTTTGGTCTAGGTGGACCTTTGGTCAGGATTCGGGAGCTATTCAACTTGGAATTCTCTCTTGTTCTATGTTTTTAGATTAGTTGGGCTTGTTTGGTTGACTTTGGTCAACATTCAGAGAAGACAGACTCAGATGGAAAATTCGCCAGTGTTATTAGCTCTGGAATGTCGAGGGACCATTGGTTCGGGTCCTGAGGCTTCCGGACTTGATTTTGGCCCTTGGATTCTACTTTGGGAAAAGTTGGCCTAAAGGTTAATTTTGGGCACGGGCCCACTTTTCATTAAATTGACCTCCGATGGTATATTTGTCAATTCCATTGGATCCAAAACACCGTTTCTAGTTTAATAGCTCAACTTGTTTTTGTTTGCGGGATCCCAGATGCGTTCTCGGGGCCCCACCGCTTGAAAATCTTACCTTGGCATTTTGCTGCTGGTGTGGCGTCAGGGCGCCGCCTGGGCCATGCCTGCATATGTGCGCCTACGTGCCTGCCCACCTTAGTTGCCAGCTTTCCTGCGGTAATGGCAGCGTCTTAGCGCCTGCGCCAAGGCTAGCGCCCCTGCATGCCGCCTGCCTTAGCATGCCAGTGCCGAGGCACTTGTGCTAGAGCTATGGCGCTTGTGCGCTTGTGCTTACCGGGCCGCACCTGCGCCTAGGATGGTAGCTTTTAAGCTGTTATTCTCTTTTTCTCCCTTTATTTCTCCTTAACCTAAAAGACGTTTTCCCCCATTGTTGAGCTCCAAAAGCTCCATAAATTCCCCTTATTTATCCCATCAATGTGGAGGCTAATATTTTGTCGATTCTTGGTCGTTTGCTGACTTCTAAATCGGTTAAGTCTCTCATTAAATTTCTGTTTTCTCCCATTAATTCCCTTTCGTAATTTTTTCATTCTTGGGGGCTGTTTTGAGCCTTTTAATGGTCTGTTTCTGCTCAATATTTGAGCATGTTCTTTCAGGAATCTGGGAAACACATGGGTGTTTTTCATTTCCGACTTTGGGTCACGGGGCCCATGGGCCCGCTTGTGACTCAGATTTTGACCCGGTTATATTTCTAACATTATGGGTGTTGTTTGTTTTATTTTGATGCGTAGATTATTGTGTTGATAGTGTTTTAATGATTTGGAGCTTCCCAGAGCAGTTCGATCTTGGACGACGTTGTTCCCGCAGCTAGTCGTCAGACGACAGGTAGGTTATGATTTTCCCTACCTAGACTCTGCGTATATAGGCTATAACTGCATTAATTAGTATCATTGGGTTAGTTTTTTAAGTTGGTACCCTCAGACCTTGTCCGCCTCTTCTGTCCATTTATTTCATGTGTTGTTTGTAGTATTCGTGGTAATATTGTACTTTTTACCCTTGTGGCCCTATGTGGGCTTGTATATGCCTCTGGACCATAGACGGTGGGATATTTGGGAATGTCTGCGAGTCTCGGACATCGTGATCTTACTTTAGGCTGGATATCTGTGTTGTAGAATTGATTGTGCCTATACAGGGCCGATAGGAATGTTTGTGAGCCATTAGGCTAATTTATTGTTTGCGAGCAGATCATTCATGCAAAGGATTTTTCTGCATGTTTTACTACTGATTTGGCTTCGGCCACTATAAACGGTTTTTAAAACTTTGCATGGCCTCGAGGGTCCATTTTTTGGTAAAATAAGCATTAAGAGTTTTGGTACTGACTTTTATGAAACCTCTTAGATTATAAAGGATGTTTTGATAATTTAACCACTAGTTTTCATACTGATACTAGGCTTTGCTGGGCCGTAGTGCTAGACATGATTTTGTGCGGATTTAGACCTAGACATGTGTCGGGCACTCTATTCAGGGGATTTTCAGATTTGATTATTGGTTTAGACCCGTATACACTCCGAGCACCCTTTATATGGGTTATCGAGATTTGACTACTGTTTTAGACACTATTTGATTTTGGGCATGTACTACGAGGTTCTGATTCTTTGAGATTTTGTAGTTTTAGTATGTGGTCTATGAGTAGACCTCCATGGACCGTGTTATTCCTAGAACAATGGTTATGGGTCGATGACTGTGCCGGAGGAGGGGTGTACAGTGGAGTGGAAGTACTCGGGATAATTCCTTCCATGGATCCTGCCTCTATTGGGCCTTTTAGGTAACAAAGAGGGTAACATAGGGTTACTATCACACTGTTTTCATCATCATCATGCATATTGTATTCTGATTCCACCCTTATTTGCTATGTGCTCAGTGTACGCTCTGATTTTATGGGCGGCCGGAAGGTTTGTTTTCACTTGATTGTGTTCCTCAATTGTGTGGGCAGCCGTTGAGGCTGTAGGTAGATTATATTACTCCTTTCATACTGTAGAGCTTGTTTTGGCCTTTGGATATTGATGGATTAGTAGTTTCTATCCTTTTGGGCCCCTGGTTATTTAGAATGTGATTATTGAGGGGATAGTGGGTCCTATATTATTGAGGCACTATTTATGTGGCCTTCTGAGCGGTTGTGGGTTATCAGATTCTATTCTTTATCGTGATTTTGATTAATGGATCTCGGTTCTTGGTGGCTTAGTTATTCCATCCTAGGGTTGCACTTGTGAGATTGATTTATGTTTATGCTTATCTTGAAGTTGGGTTTGTAGTATGATTTTGTTAAGTATATTGCTTCTAGCTTGAGTATGTTAATTGATTCCCTTCTTTCCCTTGTTAACTTGAGGTTACCGGTATATCGCCCTTCTCCTTAAACTTTCCCCTTATATATATTGTTGTTGCAAGGACTCCAGGTGCGTTCCTCTTTCCTTCACCTGTGTTCTATGTTATATATATCTTTTGTGGCTAGCATAGCTTGTTTGTAATCCTCGCTGACTTCTATCCGTTCTAGTTTCCATGTGCTTTCTCGATTACTTCTGTGACTGCTTCTTTGCTATCTGCTATTTACTGTTTTATGTCTTATATGCACTCAGTCGGCCGATGATGCCTACTGGGTACATGTTGCTTAGGAATTGGTGCTCATACTACGCTTCTACATCTTTCTGGTGCAGATATTAGTGTGAGCTTTTGACATTGATCGCGTGGAGGCTCCTGCAGCTTTGGATATTCGAGACTAGGGTGAGAACCTGACAACTGGGGCTTAACCATATCTCATCTTTTGGGCACTGATACTCTTTATTTATTCAGAGACAGTTGTACTTATTATTTTGTTACTTCCTTGTATTCTATTTAGAAGCTTCTGTACTATCGGTACCAAGTCTTGATGTTGGTGTAGTTTTCTTGTATATATATGTATTTGGGTTATTTGCTTCCGCTTTGTCTTTATCTTATTCTTATTCTGCTTATTATGCGTATTAGTTAGGTAGTAGCCCATTACTAACCATTCCAGGCTACGGAGATTGGTTTGCCTACTGGGAATTGTAGGTGCCATCATGACCTGAGAAATTAGGTTGTGACAGCTTGGTATCAGAGCTCTAGGTTCATTGGTGCTATGGTACAGAAGAAAGTGTCTATGTAGAGTCTCGTGAATCGGTACAATGACGTCTGTATACTATCTGCGGGAGGCTAGAGGGAATTATTAAGGAAAGTTACATATTCTTGGCTCCTTATCTTGTATTCCTGGCTCTATTGACTTCTAAACTTCGGTTGTTCCATTACTTCTCAGATGCCTAGAACGAGTGCGACATGGGGTGATGTTGAGGCTTCTGTGTCTGTTACTTCAGTACTTCTTTCAGCGCCAGGATTTCTGACGTAGGAGCTTACCACATCAGATAGAAGGTGTAGGGCCAGCCCAGTCTCCGATTGGATTTATGGATACCCCAGTTCTTAAGGACACCGTGGATAGGACTCTGAGTCCTCCGGGGGGTGTTTCAGTACCTCAGGTTGGGGCAGTACCCGGTTCTTCAAGTGGTGCTTCAGTTAGGGTTAAGCTTCCAGTTCTTTAGCAGGGTTGCATGTCAGTATTCAAGAATGAGGCGAGATTTCATTAGATGGTTAGGCGTATAGCTAGAACTGTGCCTACAAAGTTTGATAGGGTTCAGAGCTTTGTTGGAGGTTTGATTTCATCATTCCATTTAGCGACCGCGTACCTGGTTACAGTTGGGATGACCTTCCTTCAGGTAGTTGATCATGCTTGGGCTGTTGAGGATTTATGTCGTGAGGCATATAGAGGTAGTAGTAAGAAGCATCACTGTCAGGACAGTTTTCGAGGTTCTCAGACTCGAGGTAGGGGAATCTCCACTAGAGCTCAGTTTCATTGCTTCTTATCTAGCAGACAGTTTTAGTTGCTCCACAGGTTTCATAGGGAGGTCGTACAGAGCATGTCGAGCGTAGTGGACATGGTATGTGTTAGGTTCTTTGAGGTTTGCATTCAAAGTGTGTAGGTCATGGTGGCTGGTCAGGTTTAGTGATACCTTCTCATCAGACTTTATCAAGTAAAGGTTATTGTCGATGCGGTGAGCATGGGCACTTTGTTAGGGATTGCCCCATGATCTCATATCCTAGTCAGCATGGTTGTTATGATTGTAGGGTGGTTGGTCACTATTCTAGATATTGTCTCCAGCGAGGGATGATCGAGTGTTCAACTTTGACTACTCAGTCCAGAGATAAAAGTCGTCAGTTCGATGCCCCTCTTTGTGGGACAGAGGTAGAGGTTCTTGATATTGTTGCTCCAGGTACTACTTTTGTTTCTTTCGGCTAGTGCTGGTAATATTCGCATTGGGATTCTCCCCTTTTCGTGTCTTTGCTTATATACCTACCTTATTTTCTTATTTAGTTGTTTTACTACTTGTGTTGTAGTGTATATGCGAGTACTTTCTCGATGGGTTTATTCTTTAGTAGTGGATGGGGTGAGTTACCCTTGGGTTGTGATTAACTAGAGTTGTGACTCATGGGTAGGTCTTGTTAGCCTCGTTTCCAGTATTTTTGTGGTTATAGACTTGGTTTAAGTCTTCCTTTTCTAGCGATCCTAGATGGTTTTTGCCTAAGTTGTTATCTAGCGTTTGCTAGAGGTCCTTTGGTTGGTTTGGTGTGATACTGGTGGTTGTGCCAGAGATTGAGGTTTTGTATTAAGTCGAGTGGTGTTGGTTATGCTAGTGAGCATTGGCTGGTTTTGCATTTTTCGGGTGGTTAGAGTCGACCTTCTTTGTTTGGTTGGTATAGGAGGTTGGCAGGTGCTAAGTCGGTAATCTACCAACTTATTGAACCTTTATTCATGAATTATTGCTATGTTTTGAATAGATTTAGAGGTTATTATGGCCTTTATTGATGTCTATATAGGTACTTGTGATCAAAGATGGAAAATAAGGAAATGGACCCAAAAAGAGCTTAAAAAGAGTGAAGTCTTAAGTGATCGAAAAGGATGGAGATTCTACCTTGAGATATGGTGTTTGTGCGACACGCACAAGCCTTGGTGCGTTCCGCACCTCTCACCGCATTGAGCATTGAATTGACTTAAGGGACTGTTATGAGGTGCAGTCGATGTGCGACGCGCATAACACATAGTGCGAATCGCACCTCCTTTGCATGACATCTCGCAAGTTAGCTGAGTCACTGGTTAAACTGAAAAGGGTGTGCAACACGCACAACACGACGTGCGAATTGCACGTCGCGTCGCACACTACCCAAAGGGCATTTTTGTCCAAATATTTAGTGACATTTTGGGAAAGTATTTAAACCCATTTTAGGCACAATTGTAAAGGGAATTATTCATCTCTAAATACTCTTAAGTAATTTTAGCTTTGAGAACAAGTTTCCTCTCTAAGAAGAAGAAGAGGGTTTCAATTAATTCTCTCTTCCAATTCTTAGTTCACCATTTGTGTACATGTCGCGCCACATTTTTCTCGCGAAAAGATGGGCCATCGACGTGACAACTCTTTTTGGATGGAAAAGAGTGAAGAGTCGCCACCTAACGAATTTAAGGCGCGTTAGGGCACCATCTAACTGATTATAATTATATTAAATTTTAAGTCTACGCAACCAGAGAATCGGGTAAGGGTTCAAGTTACCTCGAAAGGAAGGTATTAAGCACCTTTCGAGGTCCACAAATGTGAGTCCCTGCCGAATTCATTATTTATGTGGGAATTAAGTGATAAACAAAGAGTCAACAATTTTATTAGCCTATTATTAACTAAGTAATTAAACAAATAAACCTTTATTTTAAGCAAGTAGAAAAATTAGTTACTAATAGTCTAAGTGAGAAAAAATATCATGCATATAAACCGCAATTAAAATAAGGAAACGAAAAAGAGATCAGCGAGAAGACAGAATTGACACAAGAATATAGAAAAAGAAACCTAATTACTAAGTGATTTAGATAACTACCCCAACCGTCTAATAAAACAAGAGCTATACTTAGGTTAGTTTTAACCTATTCGGATCAGCGCCCGGCTTATTATCGAAGACAATTCCAAAGACATTGTCGTATTCTGCTCGGGTCGATTTCCATCATATCCATCTATCTACCCACCTAAGTTGGTTATTAAGATTATTTTACCTAAGTGCGTACCAAAGAAATGATAAAAGTCTATCGTACCCTAGTACGCCTACTCGTCCCACTTAATGTCCAAGAGGCATTGGACTACTATTTTGGATATGAGTCTTAGACAATAAGATTCCAAGGCTACTTAATTAGACTCGGGATTAACGTCAATCAAAACATACATGGACTGGAAAACAAGTAGCACATAAATAATCTCACATAGGCCTCACAATTCGTACAATTAACACTTTATATAGCATGATATCTAGAGAACGTGCAAAACCACTTATTAATTAGTCCTATGAACAAAGTTTCTAATTATTTAACATGCTGTAAATAAATCTAATCCTACAAACAGGATGATTGATTATTTTAACCTGCTAAAACTGTTTTAAAGATATAGGCATGAGAGCTAATTAAATTAATGTGTTGAAGCTAAATTGAACGTATAAGCAGAATCTTTAACTTAACATGCTGAGCCTGAATTAATCCTATAGATGTGGTTTCTGAATGTTCTAAAAAAAAGGGCTGAAACAGTCATGCTGAACCAGTTTTACATTCAAAAACAGTTTCTAACACGCTGAGCTGATTTTAACATGCTGAAACGATTTTAACGTGCTGAATCCTATAATTAGAATGATCACTTTAACAATCTGAAGTTTTAATCCTATAAACAGAATGATCACTTTAACAAGCTGGAGTTTTAATCCTATAAACAGACTGGTTATTTAGCATGCTGAAAATTAACAAGTCCTATAGGCATGATATCTACTTAGTTTAAAAATACGGAAACATACTAAACCAGGTTTAGCATTCAGAAACAGTTTCTAACTTGCTGAACTGATTTTAACATGATGAAACGATTTTAACATGCTGAAACAGTTTCAACGTGCTGAATCCCATTGGCATGATTTCTAGTCATGGTATATGCAGAAACTGAATTAACCCTATAGGCATGCTATCTAAATTACACGGAACACTGATGCTAAAATCAATTTTTAAACTAGACATGATTTTGATTTTGCTTAAAAGATGAAGCTAATTTTAAACATGGTAACTAGCTTTGTTATTTATATGCTGAAACTGATTTTTACAACTTAAAACATGGTAGCTAACTATCATAAATGCTGAAACATATTTAACTTATAAACATGGCAACTAAACAGAACTGAAAACTAGTTTTAAGCCATAGAGCATGCTAATTAATTTTAAAGCTGAAACGAACTTAAACCTATAGGCATGTTTTTTAGGCGTTTTCAAACAACTAAGGCAAATAGCACGTAGTTTGCCACTCCCCCATAGCAGTCCCCCAAAGTATCTTATTTATCGTCAGAGTTTTACAATAAATTATTACAGACCGAAATAATGAACAGAATTTAAAGCTAGAGAACAGGTTGTCCCAATACTCAGAAATCCCGATCCCAAACAACTCTTCACCACCTCTAATCAGAACCTGTTAAGAATGTAGACGTAGAATTCGGAGGATCCCATTGCAACCCATAAGACCGTCCCTGACATGTCAGAGTTCCTGAGGATCTCAAGGATCCTAGGCAGTGCTTATGTCAGGGAATAAGGGTGCGTTAGAACCTCCGTTCTCCACCAAATGCCATGAAACCAAGCCAAAATGAACCCAAATATAATCATACAAACAGCCAGCAGTACTATAAAGAAATACGGCCCTTTTTTACAAGTACATTGATTCATAACTAAGGCATATAAATAAAAGAAAGAAAAGAAATGATCAGGCAAACAACAAGGCAAATTCTAAAGGCATGCTGTCTACCTATTCAATACACATATATCGAGAGTTCCATGGACAAACATAGATGGACTAGAGAGCATATCTTAAACTACAAGGAATCATACATTTGAATTAAAAATACTTCGATAGGAACTAACCAGTTAGCCGTAAACACAAGAAAATATATAAGCTCCGACCCTTAGCAATCAATAATTCTCAACCAAAAAGAGAAGTTTTCTTTAGAATATGAGAGTAGTAGATGTCAAGGTCTGCCCGATGAATGAAAAAGAAACTGTGTTTTATAGTGAAAGTAGGGGACTCAGTTAAAGGAAGGGAATAATTCAAATAGTAAATCAAGAAAAATCTTTACCTTAATTACCATAGTCAAATCAATATGTCACTGAATTACCATAAAGAAGAGAGAAAATAAAGTAATACCAGAATAAAGAAAAATCAAACAAAGAGAAACTTTACCTTAATTAAAACACAGGATCAATCAGAATACAAAAATGGGTCTGATTTTATTTTCTAAGCATAAATAGACTAGTAGCTGTCAATTAAGGGTAAAACAAGTCAACACTTTACCATAATTAAACAGGTAACCAAGTTATCAATACCAAATTCCTTTCCCAAAATCAAGTACTCGAATCAATTATATATGAAACAATCAAAGCTTTACCGTGAATAAACAAGTACTAAGGCTGATTATTCATCAATTGGAATCAATCATGGAACTCACAAATTAACTTGCTATAGACGAGATACAGAGATTGTCATGGAATCATATAAGAAAGGAAAACATGCTTGAATATAACTATTGTATTTCAAATTAAGAAAGCACTAACACAGAATCATTAACAAAAATTGAACCTAATAGAGAATTAATAGTAAAATCACAATCAGTATTTGTTGAGCACAGAGGGATACAAATAGACAAGTACTAATCAGAACTTAGTCACGGAGTTTACACAAGAAACCGTGAATCAAGATAAGGAGTTACCATTTGGCATGAATATAGGCTATCTTTCAACCCAATACAACATGTCGAACAAAATTGGTCAACCCAATGACACCAGATGAATCACAGGCCACGTTTCACACTTGAAATACAACATGATAACCAAACGCGCTTAGACATAGATCTCACGACAAAATAAACTCATGATCAAATTTTTCAGAATTGTAAGAATCATGATTTTCCATATATCGTAATAGGCAGCCAAACCCAAACACTCATAATAGGGTTTTGAATCTCAGAACCTATAAATGTGGAAGACGATACGCTCGAGCATAAAAATGAGACAAAAATCAGACCCCAAACAGATCTGCAGGAACCATCGTCCCACTTCGTTGGAGTCTTCCACCGTCCGTCGGAGGCAAAGAAACCTTTGGGCTTCGGATTCGTCCGGAGAAACCCGTGGCTTGTTTTTGACCCGCTGATGGCTCAGTGGTGGTGCCGACTTTGGGGTTTGATCACCGGCCGAGGAGGGTTGGTGGCGGTGGAAATGGAGGAGGGGAGGGAGAAGAGAAAAGGGGAGGCGACTTTTTGCTGGAGATGGGTGGAGAACGAAGAAAGGAGAGAGAGGGCTGAGGGGTTATGGTGGCCGCTTCACCGGAGATGGTGGAGCGGCGGTGGTTCGCAATTTTGGTGGTGATGGCAGAGAGGGGGAAGATGATGGGGATGAGGGTGGTGGTGGCTGGTTTCGCCGATGATGGAGCAGCGGCGGAGGGAGAGAGAAGAGAGAGAGGCGGCTGCTGAGGGAGTGAGTTTGGGGTTAGGGTTTGGGGGGTGTGTTTGTTTAAAAGGAAAGAAGAAAAGGGGTTTGATCTCGGCCGTTGATCCTATTAGATCAACGGCTGAGATTGGATTAACTTTGGGATTTAAAATTGGGCCAAATTAGCCCAATTTAGGCTAAAATTGAAATAAATTGGGTAGAAAGGGGCTAGGATTTAAATAATTTGAGATTAGAAATTGAATTCGGATGGCTATTTAATAAATAAACTACTCCGTTTATAAAATTTAGTAGATAAAATAATAATTAACGATAATTATCAAAAGATAAATTATTTTTTAAAAATAAATAAATTACGTATATATATTGTATGTAAAATAAATGACATGTAATATCATATGAAATTTATGATAAAAATAGTAATAATAGAGAATAATTATTTATTTATATACTAATTTTAAAGTGTTAACACGTAATTTATTTAATAAATCAAGTAAAATAAATAATAAGTTAATATTTAAAATAATTATTGTTATTAAAATAACAGCCCTAGAGAGGTATAGGTAGGTCAAAATTGGGTGTCAATAGCTTCCCCTTCCTTGCTCGGGAATGAAGGATGAATTATCGTGCAAGGAACGTTGACTTAGTAGCCAATTTTGTCCGACCGGAGGCGTAGTCTTCGAAATTGGAGAAACAAAGGGGAATTATAAAAGAGTTGCGGCCGGGACTTCGGTTTTCAAGTCGCCTACATATCCCTATTTTACGGGAATCAGTCCATGTGTAGTTCTAGATTTAGAAATGAACGAGGCTTATGAAGAATATATACAACTGAAATTCCGCACGAAGACGCAGTTGGCACAAGTCGATGAGATTTAAACGATTAGCTAAGAATAGGATGCGAGCGATGGATCAGTGTTGGAGATATAAGGATAAGAAAGGTTGTGTTTTGGAAGCGACGACGATGGTTAATATCATTTCTTGTCTTGCTCAGTTCTCGTTGCCTGCAACTTCTATTATAACTAAATAAAAGATTAACATTTAAATAAGAATAAAGTAAAACATGATGCAGGTTCCCTTTACGACTATGGAAAGTATCTTAAGACGCTATAATTGATGTCTTAAGCGATGATATCTTAGGGCCATGATACGTAAAATTAATCCCCGGGCCATGAAATGATATCCGCGGGCCATAAAAATGATGCCTTTAGACGATGACGCCTTTGGAGCATGATAAGCAGAAAGTAAATCCTTAGGCCATGAAATGATGTCCGCAGGCCATGAAAATGATTCCTTTAGACGATGACGCCTTTGGAGCATGATAAGCAGAAAGTAAAGAAAGCGTATCTATTTTGAGTGGCAATGGCATGACGTTTGGTATCTTCTGAATAATTTGTTCCATGGTAGCTTGTTGTGATTCGATGCGATCTCGGGCTCAATGCGATATCAGGCACAATGCAATTCTCGGGTCAAATGCAATCTTGGGCTCAATAAAAATTCTCAGGCGCAGTGCGATTCTCGGGCCAAAATGCAATCTCGGGCTTAATGCAATTTGCAGTTCTTGAGCTTGATGTAATCTTGGGCGCAAGGCAATCTTTGGGCGCAAGGCAATCTTCGAGCTTGATGTAATTCTCGGGCCAAATGCAATCTTGGTCTCAAATGCATTTCTCGGGCGTAGTGCAATTCTCGAGCTCAATGTGATTCGTAATTCTCGAGCACAATGCAATCTCGGACATAATGCAATCTCGGGCCAAATACAATCTCGGGCTCAAATGCATTTTTCGAGCAAATATAATTCTCGGGCCAAAAGCAGTCTCGGGCCAAATATAATTTTCGGGCCAAATGCAGTCTCGGGCCAAATATAATTCTCGGGCCAAATATAGTCTCGGGCCAAAGTTATCTCGGGCATAATGCAATCTTGGGCCAAATATAATTCTCGAGCCAAATGTAATTCTCAGGATTAATGCAATCTCAGGCCAAATATAATTCTCTAACCGAATTTAATTGTCGGGCTTAATGCAATTCTTCTTTGAGGAGATAGAGTAGCTTAGCTTTCTTCCCATATTTTGATGACGGTGTTTGTCTTGATGCTGCTGAGACAATTCTCGGATTTGTACCTGCTAGTTCTGCGTCCAAAGAAAAATTGTTAATTTGTAAAAAGGGGAGGTTGATTTGTGCATCTGCTCTTGGGTGCATCTGTCCTCCTTGTTATGTGTCTGCAGGCTATCGCACTCTCTTCGGGCACTCGCTCGAGCAAATAAATAAATAAGCTTTGACATCGTATTTTGAAATAACTTGCTTTGAAAAGGGAAACATTAGAAAATCAAAATATTGTTGAATCATAAACTGTGACATGCTTTGAGACATCACAACATCTTATCCTCTTTGCATTTGGAGTGCAGCTCCGATGAAATTTTGAGGGCTCTCAAAATTTTTTGCCCCAGTGTAGAACTTGTCTTTCGGCTAGAAAATTTTGTAGAATGAGCGGTTGCTTGTTGTGAATTTTGAGGTTCCCTCAAAATTCTGCCCCAGTCTTACGATTCATGGTAATGCTTTTCAGATTGAATTTTTAAGATCCTCTCAAAATTTCTGCCCCAGTTATAGTGCTTGATAAAGGGAAAATGAAGGGTTTTATTATGATAAGACCGAACTCCATAGGAGCGCCTACGTATCCCTCTTAAATGGGAATCAGGTCAAACGTAGTTCCAATTAAAAGGTAAGGAAGCATAACAGAAATAACTTTCTCTTAACTTCTCATATGAAGTATCTTCTGACAGCATCGGAATTGATAGGCTTGGGCCACACTTCACCGGCCATTGTGCTCTTCCTGTCAGAACCCGATGAACCATGTAAGGACCTTGCCAATTTGGTGCAAATTTTCCTTTTGCCTCGTCTTGATTTGGAAAGATCCGTTTTAAGACAAGTTACCCCGGTGTAAAATGCCTTGGTCTAACCTTCTTGTTGAAAGCTTTGGCCATTCTATTCTGATAGAGTTGACCGTGACAAATTGCATTTATTCTCCTCCCATCAATGAGTGCCAGTTGTTCCATTCTACCTCGCACCCATTCAGCATCACTTAGTTCTGCTTCCTGAATGATCCTTAGTGAAGGTATCTCCACTTCAGCAGGTATCACAGCTTCAGTACCATAAACCAGAAGATAAGGAGTGGCCCTTGTAGAATTCCTCATCGTAGTACGATATCCCAACAATGCGAAGGGTAGATTCTCGTGCCAGTGTCTGTAATTGTCAATCATCTTACCGAATATCCTCTTGATGTTTTTGTTTGTAGCCTCAACTGCTTCGTTCATCTGTGGCCTATAGGCTATAAAGTTTCGATGGTTGATCTTGAACTGCTCACATGTTGCTTTTATCAGATCACTATTGAGATTGGTGCCATTATCTGTAATAATTGACTCAGGAACTCCAAATCGACAGATAATATGATCTCGGACAAAATCAGCTACAACCTTCTTTGTGACAGACTTATGTGAAGTAGCCTCGACCCATTTGGTGAAATAATCAATAACAACAAGAATGAACCTATGTCCGTTGGATGCGGCAGGTTTGATAGGACCAATAACGTCCATACCCCAAGCTGCAAATGGCCAAGGAGAGCTGGTGACATGGAGTTCATTGGGAGGAACTCGAATCATGTCGGCATGCGTTTGGCATTGGTGACAATTTTGCACATAATGAATGCAATCCGTCTCCATAGTCAACCAAAAGTACCCGGATCTCAGTATTTTCTTGGCCAAGGTAAATACGTTCATGTAAGGGCCGCAAGTTCCAGTGTGGACTTCTTCAATCAAACTAGAAGCTTCTCTAGCATCAACACACCTCAGCAGTCCTAAATCAGGAGTCCTCTTGTACAAGATTTCTCCGCTTAAGAAGAATTGGTTTGCTAACCTCCGAATAGTGCGCTTTTGAATGCTTGTGCATTCTCCGGATAATCTCCATTTTTTAAGTATCCCTGGATATCAACATACCATGGCTTGCCATTTAACTTCTCTTCGACATGGAAACAATATGCAGGCTGCTCGTGAGTATGAATAGGGATGGGATCAATATAATTCTTGTCCGGATGCTGTATCATAGAAGACAAAGTGGCCAAAGCATCAGCGAATTCGTTCTGGATTCACGGAACATGTTTGAATTCTATCTTGACAAACCTCTTGCGTAATTTTTGTATGCAATCTATGTATTGCAGGAGTTTCCTGTTCTTGGCAGCCCATTCCCCTTGTACTTGATGAATTAACAGGTCTGAGTCCCCAATTACCAATGCCTCTTGGACATTCAGGTCAATGGCTAGTCGAAGCCCCAAAATGCAAGCTTCGTATTCAACCATATTGTTGGTGCAAGGAAACCTAAGTTTGGCTGATAGCGGATAATGCTGGCCAATTTCTGAGATCAAAATAGCTCCAATACCTACCCCTTTGAAGTTCGCAGCTCCATCAAAGAATATCCTCCAACCATCGTATATTTCGGATATGTCCTCTCCCACAAATGCAACTTCCTCATCAGGAAAATAAGTTTTCAAGGGTTCGTATTTATCATCTACGGGGTTCTCGGCCAGGTGATCTGCCAACGCCTGTGCTTTCATGGCCCTCTGAGTGACATAAACTATGTCAAATTCACTCAACAAAATCTGCCATTTAGCCAGTTTCCCTATAGGCATAGGCTTCTGGAAGATGTACTTTAGTGGATCCATTCTCGAGATCAAGTAAGTAGTGTATGCTGAGAGGTAATGTCTCAACTTCTAGGCTGCCCAAGTTAATGCACAACACGTGCGCTCCAGTAAAGAGTAACCAGCCTCATATGATGTGAACTTCTTACTCATGTAATAGATTGCCTGCTCCTTCTTTCCTGTTTCATCATGCTGCCCCAGAATACAACCGAAAGCATTATCCATCACAGATAAATACAACAATAGTGGCCTACCTAGCTCAGGAGGGACCAATTTAGGAGGATTAGATAGGTAATCCTTGATTTTGTCAAACGCTTGCTGACACTCTGACGTCCATTTTGTGGCAGCATCCTTTTTCAATAACTTGAAAATCGGCTCACAGATGACAGTAGATTGGGCTATAAATCGACTGATGTAGTTGAGGCGGCCCAAGAAACTCATTACCTCTTTCTTATTTTTTGGTGGCGAAAGCTCTTTGATGGCTTTGATTTTGGTCGGGTCCAACTCTATTCCACGACGACTGATGATAAAACCCAATAATTTTCCCGCAAGGACTCCAAAGGCACACTTAGCCGGGTTCAACTTCAGATTATACTTCCGAAGCCTATTAAAGAACCTCTCGAGATCGTCCAAATGACTCGAACCCTTCTTGGATTTGATGATAACATCATCCACATAAACTTCAATTTCCTTGTGGATCATGTCATGAAAAATGGTAGTCATGGTCCTCATGTATGTAGCTCCAGCATTTTTCAACCCGAAAGGCATAAACTTGTAACAATAAACCCCCCAGGGTGTAATGAAAGCAGTTTTCTCAGCATCCTCCTCATGCATCTTAATCTGATGATAACCGGCAAAGCAATCCACGAATGATTGTGTTACATGCTTGGCACCGTTATCGATCAAGAAGTGTATATTAAGGAGTGGAAAATTGTCCTTAGGGCTGGATCTGTTAAGATCCCTGTAGTCAACCCAGACTCTGACCTTACCATCCTTCTTGGGAACAAATACGATGTTAGCTAGCCAAGTCGAAAATTCAGTTACTCGAATGATTTTAGCCTCAACTTGCTTTGCCAACTCCTCTTTAATCTTCAAGCTTAGATCAGGTTTATACTTTCTGAGTTTCTGTTTGACAAGAGGACAAGAGGGATCAGTGGGCAGTCTGTGGGATACAATCGAAGTGCTCAATCCTGTCATATCTGCATAGGACCAAGCAAAGACGTCTTTGTGTTTTTTCAAAACCCAAGCGTAGCCCTTTTTCTTATTTTTAGATAAGTAAACACTGACGTACGTTTCATTAGCCACTTTCGAGTCCCCTAAGTTCACTATCTCTGTATCCACTAGGTTTGCCTTATGTTTATGTTCAAACTCTTCAACCTTTTTAATGAGTTCTTTTGGTACTTCAGCTTCTTCTACCTCTTCTAGTTCACTTATATTATGTTGCACAATCTCATTACATGTCACAATCTCAGATTCAACATTTTTAGAAGTAATTTTGCTGAAAAAGAAAGAAAAGAAAACATAAATAAAGGATATTAATATACTGAAGAGAAACCCTTTATTAAAGAAAGCTGAGTGCCTTCAAAATGGTAAATAGCATGAAAGTGAACTCGAAATCGAGCCTATTTATTGAAAACAATAAAAACTTTTGCATCTACCCAAGTGCTCGGCGGGCCCTAGAAGGAGTGGCAGTCCAGTTGCTGAGAGTGGCTTTGGGCTGATTGCTCTGTTTAGGAATTCCTCCTCTCCCCTAATCGATGATGACATTGCAGCTCTCTTTTGTCAAGAATAGACCTCTTAAGCTTTCTAGCACATCATCTTCACCATCATCAAGAAATCCCGCAGAGACAAAAGTCTGATGCAATGACGGTATCGGTCCTAGCGAAGGATAATAGAATCCTCCCACGGGTGACTTTCAATCTTTGTACTCTTGTGCAGTGCCAAGATAACCCAACTCGAATGTGGTCTCCTGTGACTATATCTGTATTGGTTCCATTATGCCTTGCAAATTTTCCCCCAAGCCTCCATTAGGTACGAACCCTGGGCGAAGCAACATATTCATGATCGTGCTGCTCCACTCCCTGTCCAACAAATCCCACCATTTCCAGTGTGTGGAACATTTCTCCATCCAATCTATCTTTTCCTTCCATGCGTATATAGAGTGCCCCTTTTCACCATGGACCACTACCTCTTGATAGTCCCATTCAAACTTGAGGCATTGATGCAGAGTAGAGGACACCGCTCCTGCCATATGAAGCCATGGGCGACCAAGTAACATATTGTAGGAAGCTGGGATATCCATTACTTGGAACACAATGGAGAATGTGGCAGGTCCCATCAATGCATCGAGGGTAATTTCCCCAATGGTATCTCTTTGAGAGCCGTCTAAAGACTTCACGTTCATCCTCCGAGCCTGAATCTTAGAAGTGTCAACCTCTAGCCTTGTCAGTGTGGCGAGGGGGCATATGTTTAGACCAGAGCTTGGATCGATCAATACCTTTGTTATCACTATATCCTCAAACTGCATGGTGATGTGCAAAGCATCATTGTGCGCTCTTCCTTGAGGCGGCAGCTCATCCCCGTGAAAAGATATTTTATGAGCCTCGAATACCTGCCCAACCATATGGGCTACCTCTCCACCGGTGATATTAGCCGGTACATAAGCCTCGCTAAGAACCCTCATTAGAGCCTTCTGATGGAGCTCAGAAGTCTGTAAAAGTGACAAAATAGAGATTTGAGCCGAAGTTTTGCTCGGCTGATCTACAACAGAATATTCTTTTGCTTGTACCTTCTTCCAAATGCCATTCTCCTCAACCTCTACAACTAGTTGTTTTTCCTTGCTAGAACTTCCCTGAGCCAGATTTTCAGGCGTGTAGATTCTGCCAGATCGAGTCACACCCTGAGCGGTGTCAGCCTCGGCTACCTTTTCCTTTCCCGAAATATCACGTTCAAAATTCCATGGTACTGCATGGGGATCATAAGCAACTGTAGTAGCTCGATATACAGTAAATGTGGATTTAGGAGTAGCCACCTCTACTTCAAACAGAACCTGTTTCTGTGTTGGAGCAGATGTTTGTGACACCATCGCGACATCCCCTTCTTTTTTGTTAACCCAAATAGAGCCTTCCAGATCCACTGCCTCTCCAACTTCCAAAATGTTGACCTGATGATTTGGGAGCGGATTGTTGGTGATGTTCGGAGCTGGGTCTTTCAACTGAATAACCTTTGTATCAATTAACTTCTGAATTCGATCCTTCAGTGAGTGGCATACTTCAGTAGTATGTGAACCTTTCATCCCTGAATGATACGCACAGACTTTGTTAGGGTCATACCATTTGGCCTGAGTGCTACAGGTAAAGCGAGAACGGGAGTGATTAGGCCAGCTACCCTCAATCTTTCATACAACTGGGCAATTAGTTCAGCTAAAAGAGTATACTTCTTGACCGGCCTTTTCTCGAAATTGGCTCGGGGTCTGTAACTTGGATTAGGTGGGGGAGATTGGAATTGAGAAGGCTGGGCACTATAAACAGGGTGAGAGGGAATTTGGTATGAGTATGTAGGCATTTGATAAAGGGGGATAGGGTATGGAGATTGTTGGTATAGTGGAGGGTGGGTTGTAGGCATTTGGGAAATGAGTGGTGTTTTGAAATCCTGTGCCATCATCACAGTCCCCACTTTGCTTTTCATTCAATTTTCAGCAATTCCACCAGATTGTAGGGACTTAGTGGTAGCCTGTAGAGCCTCCAAATTGATAATGCTACCATTGTTGATGCCTTCCTCTAGTCTTTCCCTGACCTGGATGATCTCGGCGAAACTCTTTTCCGTGATGAGCATCATCTTTTCATAGTACTGTGGTTCCTGGGCCCGAATAAAATAATCTTTCATTTGAGCCTCATCCATTGGAGGTCGGGCTCTGGCCTCTTCAGCTCTCCATCTCAAGGCATATTCCCGAAATAATTCATTAGGCTTCTTCTTCAGGTTTTGAATATGAAACCAATTTGGGGTGTTGTCCATGTTGAATCCAAATCTTTCTAGAAAATCGGAGGCCATGTCTATCCATCTGGACCACTTTCTGGTATCCTGCTCAATGTACCAGGTTAAGGCCTCCCCGGTAAGGCTTCTCATGAACAGCTTCATCCGTATTTTCTCATCTCTTCCTACTCCCACCAGCTTATCACAGTACATTCTTAAGTGTGCTTTGGGATCCCCGGTCCCATTGAATAACTCAAATTTGGGAGGTTTGTACCCCTCCGGTAATTCAACGTCTAGGTGCATACATAGGTCTTCATAATTCAGACCCTTCACCCCTATAATGCCCTCTATATGTTGCAGTTTGTTGGTGACCTGCTCTAACTTTTCGACCATGTTCTGTATTAACCGGTCTTTTTCTGAAGGCTCTGGCTCAAGCTGGTGCTGAAAAAAAGGAGCAGTTTCCACGTATATGGGGTTCAAGTTATAATTTCCTGGAACGTGGGTAGGGACTATATTTTGAGTGGTTTGGAAGTTTTGTGGAGCTGAGAGGGTAGGATATTGTGGTGGAGGACATTGGCTAGTCCTTGGAAGAACGTAAGTATGCTGCAAGTCATTTTGTGGTTGTGGTACATTGGGTATGGTTTGGAATTTTGCGGTGGTATTGTCCTCGACCGTCAGGTTACGAGGACTGTTCAAAGTGAAGAACAACTTGGCCAAATTACGAACTTGCGCCAGTTCATCCTGTAAGTCAAGGATTCTCTGCTCCATTCGTAAGATTAGCTCATCACAGTCTCCACCAATACTTTCTGAGACTTCCTTACTCTTACTAGCACTATTGTCACCCATTTTATCTTTCCTTTCACGATTTGGACTCGTAGAAGGAGGAGGAGTCCCTTTTGATCTAGTATGATATCCCAGCATGCACAAATCAACCTTTGGGAAGGGAGTAAGAGTAAGACAAAATCAACAGAAACCAAGTTAGTAGTAAGATATTTATTCTAAAGATAAACACATTGATTGCGAAAAATAAACGTTCTAAATACAAAGGGCCTCATTGAGCCAGAGGTAGGCCTAAAACGGCACATATATGATTCATGACATTTTAATCCAAGCCAAGATTCAATATTAGTCGAAGTTTAGAGTTAGATAATAAACGAAGTAAACCATTTATTAAATCAAATTTTGATCTGCTATAATTCTTTGCGGAAATGAAAAAAACAATAAAGTAGAGTTAGGGGAAAGCGGGATGACAAGGGAAAATCCTAAATTCAATACCCTCCATTGTACTGGTTCAGAGATCTTGGATCAACTTGTGCCCACATTGCAGGAGTGATATCATAATGACGATTCAACAGCTTTCGTGCCCAGGTGGTCTCTTTTATATCTTCAAATCCATAAGGTTGTCCCAATTTTCTAAGCCGCACGTCTTCAGCATCCTCCAAAAGCCATACATAGTATTCGGGTGCACAATAAGCCTGCTTGGTGCCCACGCTTACAGTCATCAACCTTTCCCATTGTTGAAGCAATTCTTTGGCCTTAGGGATTTCATACTTTGAGCCAAACTCAAGCTCAGAACCTCCCATGTGGGCTCTTAGAGGTATGACTTGGGTTCGTCTGAACTGGCGGAGCACTCGAACTGGAGCGTAAGGCTGGAGGCCTTTCAGCCCAATGAGCTCAATGTAGTAAAGCTCGTTACTTCTTATGACAGCTGTGCAGGAAGGTAACCATGAATACTTCCACTGAATCTGATATCCTGAATGGGCTTTCATAAAAGCAAACCAATCTATGAGTGCCTAGCAAGGCTATGGAAAAAGCATTTAGTCGCTTCTTTTCCCATTTTTCAGCAGAACAAGAGAACTCTTTCTGAAAAACCTTATGACCATCCCTGCGACCAAAACGTTCATACAAGAAATCCAAAGAAATCCAGTCAAAGTCCAGACAAGCTAATTTGAGATTGTTTTTCAATCCGAGATGATGCAAAAACTTTTTCCCAGATTGTTTGTGAGGCAAGATCAACCCTCTATTTTGGTACCGCAACTCAGTGAACCCTCCAATCTCTTCCACGGTCCTAGAATTGCAACAAAGCCTTGATCAAATACCGATCTGGAGCTACATAAATCAAAGAGGTCAGGAAACCCAAGGACCGACGAATCTCTTTACCATGTTCTTTCTTCATATCTTCCCACCATCTCCTTAATTTGTGGGGAACACCCACAACCATCCTAGTGTTGGGAAATACCGGTGTGCCTTCCATTCTACAGCCTGGAAAAGAAACAAAACAAACTTTTCCAAACTTCTTTCATATTAAACTGTCTTGGATTAATTTGTCATGATCACTTAGCACATAATATGATTATTTGTCTTTGGATTGATGGGAACCCTTTGACAATAAGGAGGCTGCTAATTTTGCAGGTTGACTCTTAGGGCCAAACCACATATGGCTGATGCATGCATGACTTATATAAAGGGGTAGATACAGCACTATCCTAAGTTTCTGAGATTTGGATAGACACAGACTCAAGGTTTTCCTATGCGAGGAGGCACGTGGTCACACGGTAGCAAAACTATCCGCTCACCCCACGTCTATGCCAACTCTCTAAAATGGGTATTTGAAAGAATTTTGGAGAAGTGCAAAGGCACAACTCACGTGTATAGTGTGTGAAAGTGTGAAGTTCCCAAGTGCGGGAAATATGAGCGGAATGACAGTTATGAAAAGCAGTAACATGTAGCATATAGGAAAAGCAGTAACACATTGAACAGTTAAGGAAAGCAGTAAAAAAAAATAAAAAAAATCAACTAATAGAGAAACCAGAAAGCATATAGCGGGTGAGGAGAAATCAAACATAAAACACATATCAACAGAAATAATATGCTAAACATAAAACAGGTAAATTGTTTATGAGAACAAACAGGAGAAGACAGGAAAGAGAATGAAAATATGAGGAAAGGATAAAGGGAAAAATCATGTTAAACACATTTAAGGAGACATACAAGAAAGTGTATTTTTTTATTTTTTTTTCTAAGAAAACAAGTTAGTGGACAAAGAAAATTTATAATGAGAATACGAAAAGGCACAATGATCATGATAAAATTAAAACAAACTAGAATTATTTTAAAAAGATAGAAAAAGGGGGAAAAGGAAAGGAAGCTTAGCATGAAATTCTTTTTACAAATAAAGGATTACTCACACAAAAACATATAATTTTTCAAGAAATACTATATATATGACTAGATATATTATTTGAACACACAAACAAATTAAAACATTTTAAACATGAAAAATACACATATTATTTAAGGAAACACAAAAGAGAAAGTACGCTTAGCATGGAAGTAACTATTTATGAAAATAAAATATTAAATAGAGAAAAAACATAAACAAAATAATAAGCATGCTAAACATGAAAAAAAAACAAAGACAAGGAAAATAATTAATTATGACAAGAAAATAATCATAAAAAAAAACAAAGTAACATAAAAATTCCACATAAACACAAAATCCGTAATGGTTAGAACCTAAGTATCCCCAGCGGAGTCGTCATTCTGTCGCGCCACATTTTTCTCGTGAAAAGATGGGCCATCGATGTGACAACTCTTTTTGGATGGAAAAGAGTGAAGAGTCGCCACCTAACGAATTTAAGGCGCGTTAGGGCACCATCTAATTGATTATAATTAAATTAAATTTTAAGTCTATGCAACCAGAGAATCGGGTAAGGGTTCAAGTTACCTATAAGGAAGGTATTAAGCACCTTTCGAGGTCCACAAATGTGGGTCCCTGCCGAATTCGTTATTTATGTGGGAATTAAGTGATAAACAAAGGGTCAACAATTTTATTAGCCTATTATTAACTAAGTAATTAAACAAATAAACCTTTATTTTAAGCAAGTAGATAAATTAGTTACTAATAGTCTAAGTGAGAAAAAGATCATGCATATAAACTGCAATTGAAATAAGGAAACGAAAAGGAGATCAGCGAGAAGACAGAATTGACACAAGAATATAGAAAAAGAAACCTAACTACTAAGTGATTTAGATAACTACCCCATCCGTCTAATAAAACAAGAGCTACACTTAGGTTAGTTTTAACCTATTCGGATCAGCACCCGGCTTATTATCGAAGACAATTCGAAAGACATTGTCGTATTCTGCTCGGGTCAATTTCCATCATATCTGTCTATCTACCCACCTAAGTTGGTTATTAAGATTATTTTACCTAAGTGTGTACTAAAGAAATGATAAAAGTCTATCGTACCCTAGTACGCCTACTCGTCCCACTTAATGTCCAAGAGGCATTGGACTACTATTTTGGATATGAGTCTTAGACAATAAGATTCCAAGGCTACTTAATTAGACTCGGGATTAACGTCAATCAAAACATACATGGACTGGAAAACAAGTAGCACATAAATAATCTCACATAGGCCTCACAATTCGTACAATTAACACTTTATATAGCATGATATCTGGAGAACGTGCAAAACAACTTATTAATTAGTCCTATGAACAAAGTTTCTAATTATTTAACATGCTGTAAATAAATCTAATCCTACAAACAGGATGATTGATTATTTTAACCTGCTAAAACTGTTTTAAAGATATAGGCATGAGAGCTAATTAAATTAATGTGTTGAAGCTAAATTGAACGTATAAGCAGAATCTTTAACTTAACATGCTGAGCCTGAATTAATCCTATAGATGTGGTTTCTGAATGTTCTAAAAAAAAGGGCTGAAACAGTCATGCTGAACCAGTTTTACATTCAAAAATAGTTTCTAACACGCTGAGCTGATTTTAACATGCTGAAACGATTTTAACGTGCTGAATCCTATAATTAGAATGATCACTTTAACAATCTGAAGTTTTAATCCTATAAACAGAGTGATCACTTTAACAAGCTGGAGTTTTAATCCTATAAACAGAATGATCACTTTAACAATCTGAAGTTTTAATCCTATAAACAGACTGGTTATTTAGCATGCTGAAAATTAACAAGTCCTATAGGCATGATATCTACTTAGTTTAAAAATGCTGAAACATACTGAACCAGGTTTAGCATTCAGAAACAGTTTCTAACGTGCTGAACTGATTTTAACATGATGAAACGATTTTAACATGCTGAAAAAGTTTCAACGTGCTGAATCCCATTGGCATGATTTCTAGTCATGGTATATGCAGAAACTGAATTAACCCTATAGGCATGCTATCTAAAATACACGGAACACTGATGTTGAAATCAATTTTTAAACTAGACATGATTTTGATTTTGTGTAAAAGATGAAGCTGATTTTAAACATGGTAACTATCTTTGTTATTTATATGGTGAAACTGATTTTTAAAACTTAAAACATGGTAGCTAACTATCATAAATGCTGAAACATATTTAACTTATAAACATGGCAACTAAACAGAACTGAAAACTAGTTTTAAGCCATAGAGCATGCTAATTAATTTTAAAGCTGAAACGAACATAAACCTATAGGCATGTTTTTTAGGCGTTTTCAAACAACTAAGGCAAATAGCACGTAGTTTACCCCTCCCCCATAGCAGTCCCCCAAAGTATCTTATTTATCGTCAGAGTTTTACAATAAATTATTACAGACCGAAATAATGAACAAAATTTAAAGCTAGAGAACAGGCTGTCCCGATACTCAGAAATCCCGATCCCGAACAACTCTTCACCACCTCTAATCAGAACCTGTTAAGAATGTAGACGTAGGATTCAGAGGATCCCATTGCAACCCATAAGACCATCCCTGACATGTCAGAGTTCCTGAGGATCTCAAGGATCCTAGGTAGTGTTTATGTCAGGGAATAGGGGTGCGTTAGAACCTCCGTTCTCCACCAAATGCCATGAAGCCAAGCCAAGATGAACCCAAATATAATCATACAAACAGCCAGCAATACTATAAAGAAATACAGCCCTTTTTTACAAGTACACTGATTCATAACTAAGGCATATAAATAAAAGAAAGAAAAGAAATGATCAGGCAAACAACAAGGAAAATTCTATAGGCATGTTGTCTACCGATTCAATACACATATATCAAGAGTTCCATGGACAAACATAGATGGACTAGAGAGCATATCTTAAACTACAAGGAATCATACATTTGAATTAAAAATACTTCGATAGGAACTAACCAGTTAGCCGTAAACCCAAGAAAATATATAAGCTCCGACCCTTAGCAATCAATAATTCTCAACCAATAAGAGAAGTTTTCTTTAGAATATGAGAGTAGTAGATGTCAAGGTCTGCCCGATGAATGAAAAAGAAACTGTGTTTTATAGTGAAAGTAGGGGACTCATTTAAAGGAAGGGAATAATTCAAATAGTAAATCAAGGAAAAATTTTACCTTAATTACCATAGTCAAATCAATATGTCACTGAATTACCATAAAGAAGAGAGAAAATAAAGTAATACCAGAATAAAGAAAAATCAAACAAAGAGAAATTTTACCTTAATTAAAACACAGGATCAATCAGAATACAAAAATGGGTCTGATTTTATTTTCTAAGCATAAATAGATCAGTAGCTGTCAATTAAGGGTAAAACGAGTCAACACTTTACCATAATTAAACAGGTAACCAAGTTATCAATACCAAAATCCTTTCCCAAAATCAAGTACTCGAATCAATTATATATGAAACAATCAAAGCTTTACCGTGAATAAACAAGTAGTAAGGCTGATTATTCATCAATTGGAATCAATCATGGAACTCACAAATTAACTTGCTATAATCATTAACCAAAATTGAACCTAACAGAGAATTAATAGTAAAATCACAATCAGTATTTGTTGAGCACAGAGGGATACAAATAGACAAGTACTAATCAGAACTTACTCATGGAGTTTACACAAGAAATCGTGAATCAAGATAAGGAGTTACCATTTGGCATGAATATAGGCTATCTTTCAACCCAATACAACATGTCGAACAAAATTGGTCAACCCAATGACACCGGATGAATCACAGGCCATGTTTCACACTTGAAATACAACATGATAACCAAACACGCTTAGACATAGATCTCGCGACAAAATAAACTCATGATCGAATTTTCAGAATTGTAAGAATCATGATTTTCCACATATCGTAATAGGAAGCCAAACCCAAACACTCATAATAGGGTTTTGAATCTCAGAACCTGTAAACGTGGAAGACGATACGCTCGAGCATAAAAATGAGACAAAAATGAGACCCTAAACAGATCTGCAGGAACCATCGTTCCACTTCGTCGGAGTCTTCCACCGTCCGTCGAAGGCAAAAAAACCTTTGGGCTTCGGATTTGTCCAGAGAAACCCGTGGCTTATTTTTGACCCGCTGATGGCTCAGTGGTGGTGCCGACTTTGGGGTTTGCTCACCGGCCGAGGAGGGTCGGCGGCGGAGGAAATGGAGGAGAGGAAGGAGAAGAGAAAAGGGGAGGCGGCTTTTTGCTGGAGATGGGTGGAGAACGAAGAAAAGAGAGAGAGGGCTGAGGGGTTATGGTGGCCGCTTCACCAGAGATGGTGGAGCGGCGGTGCTTCGCCGTTTTGGTCATGATAGAAGAGAGGGGGAAGATGATGGGGATGAGGGTGGTGGTGGCTGGTTTCGCCAATGATGGAGCAGCGGCGGAGGGAGAGAAAAGAGAGAGAGGCGGCTGGTGAGGGAGTGAGTTTGGGGTTAGGGTTTGGGGTGTGTGTTTGTTTAAAGGGAAAGAAGAAAAGGGGTTTGATCTCGGCCGTTGATCCTATTAGATCAACGACTGAGATTGGATTAACTTTGGGATTTAAAATTGGGCCAAATTAGCCCAATTTAGGCTAAAATTGAAATAAATTGGGTAGAAAGGGGCTAGGATTTAAATAATTTGAGATTAGAAATTTAATTCGGACGGCTATTTAATAAATAAACTACTCCGTTTATAAAATTTAGTAGATAAAATAATAATTAACGATAATTATCAAAAGATAAATTATTTTTAAAAAATAAATAAATTACGTATATATATTGTATGTAAAATAAATGACATGTAATATCATATGAAATTTATGATAAAAATAGTAATAATAGAGAATAATTATATATTTATATACTAATTTTAAAGTGTTAACACGTAATTTATTTAATAAATCAAGTAAAATATATAATAAGTTAATATTTAAAATAATTATTGTTATTAAAATAACAGCCCCAGAGAGGTATAGGGAGGTCAAAATTGGGTGTCAATAGCTTCCCCTTCCTTGCTCGAGAATGAAGGATGAATTATCGTGCAAGGAACGTTGACTTAGTAGCCAATTTTGTCCGACTGGAGGCGTAGTCTTCGAAATCGGAGAAACAAAGGGGAATTATAAAAGAGTTGCGGCCGGGACTTCGGTTTTCAAGTCGCCTACATATCCCTGTTTTACGGGAATCAGGCCATGTGTAGTTCTAGATTTAGAAATGAACGAGGCTTATGAAGAATATATACAACTGAAATTTCGCACGAAGACGCAGTTGGCACGAGTCGATGAGATTTAAACGATTAGCTGAGAATAGGATGCGAGCGATGGCCTAGTGTTGGTGATATAAGGATAAGAAAGGTTGTGTTTTGGAAGCGACGACGATGGTTAATCTCGTTTCTTGTCTTGCTCAGTTCTCGTTGCCTACAACTTCTATTATAACTAAATAAAAGATTAACATTTAAATAAGAATAAAGTAAAACATGATGCAGGTTCCCTTTATGACTATGGAAAGTATCTTAAGACGGTATAATTGATGTCTTAAGCGATGATATCTTAGGGCCATGATACGTAAAATTAATTCTCGGGCCATGAAATGATGTCCGCAGGCCATGAAAATGATGCCTTTAGACGATGACGCCTTTGAAGCATGATAAGTAGAAAGTAAATCCTTAGGCCATGAAATGATGTCTGCAGGCCATGAAAATGATGCCTTTAGACGATGACGCCTTTGGAGCATGATAAGCTGAAAGTAAAGAAAGCGTATCTATTTTGAGTAGCAATGGCATGACGTTTGGTAGCTTCTGAATAATTTGTTCCATGGTAGCTTGTTGTGATTCGATGCGATCTCGGGCTCAATGCGATATCGGGCACAATGCAATTCTCGGGCCTAATGCAATCTTGGGCTCAATCAAAATTTTTGGGCGCAGTGCGATTCTCGGGCCAAAATGCAATCTCGGGCTTAATGCAATTCGCAGTTCTTGAGCTTGATGTAATCTTGGGCGCAAGGAAATCTTTGGGCGCAAGGCAATCTTCGGGCTTGATGTAATTCTCGGGCCAAATGCAATCTTGGTCTCAAATGCATTTCTCGGGCGTAGTGCAATTCTCGGGCTCAATGTGATTCGTAATTATCGAGCACAATGCAATCTCGGACATAATGCAATCTCGGGCCAAATGCAATCTCGGGCTCAAATGCATTTTTCGAGCAAATATAATTCTCGGGCCAAATATAATTCTCAGGCCAAATGCAGTCTCGGGCCAAATATAATTCTCGGGCCAAATATAGTCTCGGGCCAAAGTTATCTCGGGCATAATGCAATCTTGGGCCAAATATAATTCTCGAGCCAAATGTAATTCTCGGGCTTAATGCAATCTCAGTCCAAATATAATTTTCTAGCTGAATGTAATTGTCGGGCTTAATGCAATTCTTTTTTGAGGAGATAGAGTAGCTTAGCTTTCTTGCCATATTTTGATGACGGTGTTTGTCTTGATGCTGCTGAGACAATTCTCGGATTTTTACCTGCTAGTTCTGCGTCCAAAGAAAAATTGTTAATTTGTAAAAAGGGGAGGTTGATTTGTGCATCTGCTCTTGGGTGCATCTGTCCTCCTTGTTATGTTTCTGCGGGCTGTCGCACTCTCTTCGGGCACTCGCTCGAGTAAATAAATAAATAAGCTTTGACGTCGTATTTTGAAATAACTTGCTTTGAAAAGGGAAACATTAAAAAATCAAAATATTGTTGAATCATAAACTATGACATGCTTTGAGACATCACAACATCTTATCCTCTTTGCATTTGGAGTGCAGCTCCGATGAAATTTTGAGGGCTCTCAAAAAATTTTGCCCCAGTGTAGAACTTGTCTTTCGGCTAAAAAAATTTGTAGAATGAGCGGTCGCTTGTTGTGAATTTTGAGGTTCCCTCAAAATTCTGCCCCAGTCTTACGATTCATGGTAATGCTTTTCAGATGGAATTTCTAAGATCCTCCCAAAAATTCTGCCCCAGTTATAGTGCTTGATAAAGGGAAAATGAAGGGTTTTATTATGATAAGACCGAACTCCATAGGAGCGCCTACGTATCCCTCTTAAATGGGAATCAGGTCAAACATAGTTCCAATTAAAAGGTAAGGAAGCATAACAGAAATAACTTTCTCTTAACTTCTCAGATGAAGTATCTTCTGACAGCGTCGAAATTGATAGGCTTGGGCCACACTTCACCGTCCATTTCTGCTAGTATGAGTGCTCCTCCTGTCAAAACCCGATGGACCATGTAAGGACCTTGCCAATTTGGTGCAAATTTTCCTTTTGCCTCGTCTTGATTTGGAAAGATCCATTTTAGGACAAGTTGCCCCGGTGTAAAATCCCTTGGTCTGACCTTCTTGTTAAAGCTTTGGCCATTCTATTCTGATAGAGTTGACCGTGAAAAATTGCATTTATTCTCCTCCCATCAATGAGTGCCAGTTGTTCCATTCTACCTCACACCCATTCAGCATCACTTAGTTCTGCTTCCTGAATGATCCTTAGAGAAGGTATCTCCACTTCAGCAGGTATCACAGCTTCAGTACCATAAACCAGAAGATAAGGAGTGGCCCCAGTAGAATTCCTCATCGTAGTACGATATCCCAACAATGCGAAGGGTAGCTTCTCGTGCCAGTGTCTGTAATTGTCAATCATCTTACCGAATATCCTCTTGATGTTTTTGTTTGCAGCCTCAACTGCTCCGTTCATCTGTGGCCTATAGGCTGTAGAGTTTCGATGGTTGATCTTGAACTGCTCACATGTTGCTTTCATCAGATTATTGTTAAGATTGGTTCCATTATTTGTAATAATTAACTCAGGAACTCCAAATCGACAGATAATATGATCTCGGACAAAATCAGCTACAACCTTCTTTGTGACAGACTTATGTGAAGTAGCCTCGACCCATTTGGTAAAATAATCAATAACAACAAGAGTGAACCTATGTCCGTTGGATGCGGCAGGTTCGATAGGACCAATAACGTCCATACCCTAAGCTGCAAATGGCCAAGGAGAGCTGGTGACATGGAGTTCGTTGGGAGGAACTCGAATCATGTCGGCATGCATTTGGCATTGGTGACACTTTTGCACATAACGAATGCAATCCGTCTCCATAGTAAACCAAAAGTACCCGGATCTCAGTATTTTTTTGGCCAAGGTAAATCCGTTCATGTGAGGGCCGCAAGTTCCAGCGTGGACTTCTTCAATCAAACTAGAAGCTTCTCTATCATCAACACACCTCAGCAGTCCTAAATCAGGAGTCTTCTTGTACAAGATTTCTCCGCTTAAGAAGAATTGGTTAGCTAACCTCCGAATAGTGCGCTTTTGAATGCTTGTGCATTCTCCGGATAATCTCCATTTTTTAAGTATCCCTGGATATCAACATACCATGGCTTGCCATCTAACTCCTCTTCGACATGGAAACAATATGCAGGCTGCTCGTGAGTATGAATAGGGATGGGATCAATATAATTCTTGTCTGGATGCTGTATCATAGAAGACAAAGTGGCCAAAGCATCAGCGAATTCGTTCTGGATTCACGGAACATGTTTGAATTCTATCTTGACAAACCTCTTGCGTAATTTTTGTATGCAATCTATGTATGGAAGGAGTTTCCTGTTCTTGGCAGCCCATTCCCCTTGTACTTGATGAATCAACAGGTCTGAGTCCCCAATTACCAATGCCTCTTGGACATTCAGGACAATGGCTAGTCGAAGCCCCAAAATGCAAGCTTCGTATTCAACCATATTGTTGGTGCAAAGAAACCTAAGTTTGGCTGATACCGGATAATGCTGGCCAGTTTCTGAGATCAAAACATCTCCAATACCTACCCCTTTGAAGTTCGCAGCTCCATCAAAGAATATCCTCCAACCATCGTATATTTTGGATATGTCCTCTACCACAAATGCCACTTCCTCATCATGAAAATAAGTTTTCAACGGTTCGTATCCATCATCTACGGGGTTCTCGGCGAGGTGATCTGCCAACGCCTGTGCTTTCATAGCCCTCTGAGTGACATAAACTATGTCAAATTCACTCAACAAAATCTGCCATTTAGCTAGTTTCCCGGTAGGCATAGGCTTCTGGAAGATGTACTTTAGTGGATCCATTCTCGAGATCAAGTAAGTAGTGTATGCTGAGAGGTAATGTCTCAGCTTCTGGGCTGCCCAAGTTAATGCACAACACGTGCGCTCCAGCAAAGAGTAACGGGCCTCATATGATGTGAACTTCTTACTCATGTAATAGATTGCCTGCTCCTTCTTCCCTATTTCATCATGCTTCCCTAGAATACAACCGAAAGCATTATCCATCACAGATAAATACAACAGTAGTGGCCTACCTGGCTCAGGAGGGACCAATATAGGAGGATTAGATAGGTAATCCTTGATTTTGTCAAACGCTTGCTGACACTGTGACGTCCATTTTGTGGCAGCATCCTTTTTGAATAACTTGAAAATCGGCTCACAGATGACAGTAGATTGGGCTATAAATCGACTGATGTAGTTGAGGCGGCCCAAGAAACTCATTACCTCTTTCTTATTTTTTGGTGGCGAAAGCGCTTTGATGGCTTTGATTTTGGTCGGGTCCAACTCTATTCCACGACGACTGACGATAAAACCCAATAAATTTCCCGCAGGGACTCCAAAGGCACACTTTGCCGGGTTCAACTTCAGATTGTACTTCCAAAGCCTATTAAAGAACCTCTCAAGATCGTCCAAATGACTCGAACCCTTCTTGGATTTGATGATAACATCATCCACATAAACTTCAATTTCCTTGTGGATCATGTCATGAAAAATGGTATTCATGGCCCTCATGTATGTAGCTCCAGCATTTTTCAACCCGAAAGGCATAAACTTGTAACAATAAACCCCCCCAGGGTGTAATGAAAGCAGTTTTCTTAGCATCCTCCTCATGCATCTTAATTTGATGATAACCGGCAAAGCAATTCACGAATGATTGTGTTTCATGCTTGGCACAGTTATCGATCAAGATGTGTATATTAGGGAGTGGAAAATTGTCCTTAGGGACGGCTCTGTTAAGATCCCTGTAGTCAACGCAGACTCTGACCTTACCATCCTTCTTGGGAACAGATACGATATTAGCTAGCCAAGTCGGATATTCAGTTACTCGAATGATTCTAGCCTCAACTTGCTTTGCCACCTCCTCTTTAATCTTCAAGCTTAGTTCAGGTTTATACTTTCTGAGTTTCTGTTTGACAAGAGGAGAAGAGGGATCAGTGGGCAGTCTGTGGGATACAATCGAAGTGCTCAATCCTTTCACATCTGCATAGGACTAAGCAAAGACGTCTTTGTGTTTTTTCAAAACCCGAGCGTAGCTCTTTTTATAAGTAAACACTGACGTACATTTCATTAGCCACTTCCGAGTCCCCTAAGTTCACTACCTCTGTATCTACTAGGTTTGCCTTAGGTTTATGTTCAAACTCTTCAACCTTTTTAATGAGTTCTTCCGGTACTTAAACTTCTTCTACCTCTTCTAGTTCACATATATTATGTTGCACAATCTCATTACATGTCACAATCTCAGATTCAACGTTTTTAGAAGTAATTTTGCTGAAAAAGAAAGAAAAGAAAACATAAATAAAGGATATTAATATACTGAAGAGAAACCCTTTATTAAAGAAAGCTGAGTGCCTTCAAAATAGTAAATAGCATGAAAGTGAACTCGAAATCGAGCCTATTTATTGAAAACAATAAAAACTTTTGCATCTACCCAAGTGCTCGGCGGGCCCTAGAAGTAGTGGCAGTCCAGTTGCTGAGAGTGGCTTTGGGCTGATTGCTCTGTTTAGGAACTCCTCCTCTCCCCTAATCGATGATGACGTTGCAGCTCTCTTTCGTCAAGAATAGACCTCTTAAGCTTTCTAGCACATCATCTTCACCAGCATCAAGAAATCCCGCAGAGATAAAAGTCTGATGCAATGACGGTATCGGTCCTAGCGAAGGATAATAGAATCCGCCCACGGGTGACTTTCAATCTTTGTACTCTTGTGCAGTGCCAAGATAGTCCAACTCGAACGTGGTCTCCTGTGACTGTATCTGTATTGGTTCCATTATGCCTTGCAAATTTGCTCCCAAGCCGCCATTAGGTACGAACCCTGGGCGAAGCAACATATTCATGATCGTGCTGCTCCACCATGGTCCCTCTCCAACAAATCCCACCATTTCCAGTGTGTGGAACATTTCTCCATCCAATCTATATTTTCCTTCCACCGCGTATATAGAGTGCCCCTTTTCAGCATGGACCACCACCTCTTGATAGTCCCATTCAAACTTGAGGCATTGATACAGAGTAGAGGACACCGCTCCTGCCATATGAAGCCATGGGCGACCAAGTAACATATTGTAGGAAGCTGGGATATCCATTACTTGGAACACAATGGAGAATGTGGCAGGTCCCATCAATGAATCGAGGGTAATTTCCCCAATGGTATCTCTTTGAGAGCCGTCGAAAGACTTCACGTTTATCCTCTGAGCCTGAATCTTAGAAGTGTCAACCTCTAGCCTTGTCAGTGTGGCGAGGGGGCATATGTTTAGACCAGAGCCTAGATCGATCAATACCTTTGTTATAACCCTATCCTCATACTGCATGGTGATGTGCAAAGCATCATTGTGCGCTCTTCCTTGAGGCGGCAACTCATCCCCGTGAAAAGATATTTTATGAGCCTCGAATACCTGCCCAACCATATGGGCTACCTCTCCACCGGTGATATTAGCCGGTACATAAGCCTCACTAAGAACCCTCATTAGAGCCTTCTGATGGAGCTCAGAAGTCTGTAAAAGTGACAAAATAGAGATTTGAGCCGAAGTTTTGCTCAGCTGATCTACAACAGAATATTCTTTTGCTTGTACCTTCTTCCAAATGCCATTCTCCTCAACCTCTACAACTGGTTGTTTTCCCTTGCTAGAACTTCCCTGAGCCAAATTTTCAGGCGTGTAGATTCTGCCAGATCGAGTCACACCCTGAGCGGTGTCAGCCTCGGCTACCTTTGCCTTTCCCGAAATATCACGTTCATAATTCCATGGTACTGCATGGGGATCATAAGCAACTGGAGTAGCTCGATATACAGTAAATGCGGATTTAGGAGCAGCCACCTCTACTTCAAACAGAACCTGTTTCTGTGCCGGAGTAGATGTTTGTGACACCATCGCGACATCCCTTTCTTTCTTGATAACCCAAATAGAGCCTTCCAGATCCACTGCCTCTCCAACTTCCAACATGTTGACCTGATGATTTGGGAGTGGATTGTTGGTGACGTTCGGAGCTGGGTCTTTCAACTGAATAACCTTTGTATCAATTAACTTCTGAATTCGATCCTTCAGTGAGCGGCATACTTCAGTAGTATGTGAACCTTTCATCCCTGAATGATACACACAGACTTTGTTAGGGTCATACCATTTGGCCTGAGTGTCTACAAGTAAAGCGAGAACGGGAGTGATGAGGCCAGCTACCCTCAATCTTTCATACAACTGGGCAATTGGTTTAGCCAAAAGAGTATACTGCTTGACCGGCCTTTTCTCAAAATTGGCGCGGGGTCTGTAATTTGGATTAGGTATGAGTATGTAGGCATTTGATAAAGAGGGATAGGGTATGGAGATTATTGGTATAGTGGAGGGTGGGTTGTAGGCATTTGGGAAATGAGTGGTGTTTTGAAATCCTGTGCCATCATCACAGTCCCCACATCTTCAATTAGTTAGAACCTCCGTTCTCCACCAAATGCCATGAAACCAAGCCAAGATGAACCCAAATATAATCATACAAACAGCCAGCAATACTATAAAGAAATACGTCCCTTTTTTACAAGTACATTGATTCATAACTAAGGCATATAAATAAAAGAAAGAAAAGAAATGATCAGGCAAACAACAAGGCAAATTCTATAGGCATGCTGTCTACCGATTCAATACACATATATCAAGAGTTCCATGGACAAACATAGATGGACTACAGAGCATATCTTAAACTACAAGGAATCATACATTTGAATTAAAAATACTTCGATAGGAACTAACCAGTTAGCCGTAAACACAAGAAAATATATAAGCTCCGACCCTTAGCAATCAATAATTCTCAACCAAAAAGAGAAGTTTTCTTTAGAATATGAGAGTAGTAGATGTCAAGGTCTGCCCGATGAATGAAAAAGAAACTGTGTTTTATAGTGAAAGTAGGGGACTCAGTTAAAGGAAGGGAATAATTCAAATAGTAAATCAAGAAAAATCTTTACCTTAATTACCATAGTCAAATCAATATGTCACTGAATTACCATAAAGAAGAGAGAAAATAAAGTCATACCAGAATAAAGAAAAATCAAACAAAGAGAAACTTTACCTTAATTAAAACACAGGATCAATCAGAATAAAAAAATGGGTCTGATTTTATTTTCTAAGCATAAATAGACCAGTAGCTGTCAATTAAGGGTAAAACGAGTCAACACTTTACCATAATTAAACAGGTAACCAAGTTATCAATACCAAAATCCTTTCCCAAAATCAAGTACTCGAATCAATTATATATGAAACAATCAAAGCTTTACCGTGAATAAACAAGTACTAAGGTTGATTATTCATCAATTGGAATCAATCATGGAACTCACAAATTAACTTGCTATAGACGGGATACGGAGCTTGTCATGGAATCATATAAGAAAGGAAAACATGCTTGAATATAACTATTGTATTTCAAATTAAGAAAGCACTAACACAGAATCATTAACTAAAATTGAACCTAATAGAGAATTAATAGAAAAATCACAATCAGTATTTGTTGAGCACAGAGGGATATGAATAGATAAGTACTAATCAGATATTAGTCACGGAGTTTACACAAGAAATCGTGAATCAAGATAAGGAGTTACCATTTGGCATGAATATAGGCTATCTTTCAACCCAATACAACATGTCGAACAAAACTGGTCAACCCAATGACACCGGACGAATCCCAGGCCATGTTTCACACTTGAAATACAACATGATAACCAAACACGCTTAGACATAGATCTCGCGACAAAATAAACTCATGATCAAATTTTCAGAATTGTAAGAATCATGATTTTCCACATATCGTAATAGGCAGCCAAACCCAAACACTCATAATAGGGTTTTGAATCTCAGAACCTGTAAACGTGGAAGACGATATGCTCGAATATAAAAATGAGACAAAAATCAGACCCCAAACAGATCTGCAGGAACCATCGTTCCACTTTGTCGGAGTCTTCCACCGTCCGTCGGAGGCAAAGAAACCTTTGGGCTTCAGATTCGTCCGGAGAAACCCGTGGCTTGTTTTTGACCCGCTGATGGCTCAGTGGTGGTGCCGACTTTGGGGTTTGCTCACCGGCCGAGGAGGGCCGGCGACGGTGGAAATGGAGGAGAGGAGGGAGAAGAGAAAAGGGGAGGCAGCTTTTTGCTGGAGATGGGTGGAGAACGAAAAAAGGATAGAGAGGGCTGAGGGGTTATGGTGGCTGCTTCACCGGAGATGGTGGAGCGGTGGTGCTTCATCATTTCGGTGGTGATGGCAGAGAGGGGGAAGATGATGGGGATGAGGGTGGTGGTGGCTGGTTTCGCCGATGATGGAGCAGCGGCGGAGGGAGAGAGAAGAGAGAGAGGCGGCTAGTGAGTGAGTGAGTTTGGGGTTAGGGTTTGGGGGGTTTGTTTAAAAGGATAGAAGAAAAGGGGTTTGATCTCGGCCGTTGATTGTATTAGATCAACGGCTGAGATTGGATTAACTTTGGGATTTAAAATTGGGCCAAATTAGTCAAATTTAGGCTAAAATTGAAATAAATTGGGTAGAAAGGGGCTAGGATTTACATAATTTGAGATTAGAAATTGAATTCGGACGGCTATTTAATAAATAAACTACTCCATTTATAAAATTTAGTAGATAAAATAATAATTAACGATAATTATCAAAAGATAAATTATTTTTAAAATAAAAATAAATTACGTATATATATTGTATGTAAAATAAATGACATTTAATATCATATGAAATTTATGATAAAAATAGTAATAATAGAGAATACTTATATATTTATATACTAATTTTAAAGTGTTAACACGTAATTTATTTAATAAATCAAGTAAAATATATAACAAGTTAATATTTAAAATAATTATTGTTATTAAAATTACAGCCCGAGAGAGGTATAGGGAGGTCAAAATTGGGTGTCAACAGTACCAAACTGAGCTTAGATATTGAAACTACACTTGAATGAAGAGGAATTTGAATTACCCACTTGGTATATCTCTTTCCTTTAGCACGAGTACCTAATTTCATTGTCTAGTGATGTGTTGATAATGGGTGTTGACAAATGGGTGTGGGTGTTGCTAATTCTGGCTTATAATTGCTTATTTTACATGGGTCTAGTAGTTTCACCAAGTTTTAATCCTAAAATATGTGGTTGCAAACATTGATTTTCCTTAATTGGTTATGTTGTTGCTTGAAAGAGAATTTCATAGCTTCGGATGTGAAATTACTAGTGGGAACTTAGGCTTCCATTCAGATTAAGGCTAGAAATAGCTCATATCGATGAAATCACCCATTTAAGGGTCTAAGCTAAATATAGTATGACCTCCCTATGCTTTAGCTTAGTTGCTTGTTAGTAAACTGATAGTGCTTTAATCGAGATTATCGGATATATGGTTGTTGATCGAGAGATGAACAACCATACCTATAACCAAGGCTACCTATGTCAATGAGCGAGAATTTGCGTGAATAGACAATCACCCTATCCCACACTAGAGCCCCATTAGATGCACATCCCTAGTCGTCTACTCTTATTTGTATACCCATTTTACTTTACTGTCTTGCTTGAATTGAGATTGTTGTGATAGAATCTCAATTCCCCCCAATCCTTTACTTTCATGTTTTCAAACACTTACTCTCTTAGTGAAGTCATTTCATTACAATCATCATTGTGTTATCTACAAGTCTGTGGGTATAACCCCGACATCCGTTGGGTACTTAAAAATTTGTTTTGCTTGACAATCGTCGATACCTCTATCATGGAGAGTACATCTGAGCATTTATCAAAAATGAAGTCATTGTCGGGGACTTGATTTGATAGCTATTTTTTATTGTAGATTTGAAATCACTTAGAGAGTGCTTGTTTCTTTTACCTTTGTTTGTTGTTTGTGTTGTGATTGAGCAGGCTAGCCTATGAGCAAGGCAGACGATAATCAGAGTGTTGACGTCTTCATGGATGCAAACGTTGTTGAGCCTGTGATGCAACGGGGTATGGGTGCAGTATGCCTACCCCCCACGGTGGGAAATGTTGTCATCCACGTTACTAGTACCATGATCCACTTGATCCAAATGAAGGGCATGTTTGGTGGGGCAGCACATGAAGATGCCAACTGGCATATTCGAAATTTTGTAGAGATTTTCCAACCGTTCATATTTCAAAATATCTCCCAAGAATCTATTTGATTACGCCTATTCCCCTTTTCCTTAACAGGGGAAGCCACAGCGTGGTTAGAAGAATTGCCGGATGGATCTATCACATCTTGGGCCTAGTTGGTTGAGGCATTTACATCGATATTCTTTCATCCATCTCGAATGATGCAGCTGAGAGACAAGATTACCAACTTTAGGCAAATCCCGGATGAGCCTCTACATGAGGTTTGGTTAAGGTTAAAAAAAAGCTTGTCTTGTGTACGAACCACGAGTTGCTAGATAATGTATTGCTCCAAAGCTTCTATCGATCGTTGAACTCTATGAATAAGTCGATGTCTAACAACCTTGGAGGTGGAACCTTCATGGACTAAGAGATTCCTATTGCCTCGACTTTATTAGAGCGAATGACCAAGATCAACCAAGCTTGGCATACAAGAGAAGCAGATGTGCCAACTTTGAGAGTACCCTCATCCATCTTGACCAATGAAATGATAAAAAGAGATGAGGAGCGGGATGAGTCAAAGGACAAGATGATGACTCAAATTGATTTAATGGCCAAGCATGTAATGGGAGCAGGTGGTGTGAAAGCTGTGAATGCGGTGAGTACACCAGAAATTAAAGCAAGTGATGATGAGATGATGACAGTTGTCGATGGTAAACTACTGTTTGTGTCAGCGGGTTCTCGTCCTGGGTATTATCGCCTGATGGAAGAGAACCCAGGTTGGATCAGAGATAAGGAAAGGGATGGCAATTAGAGAGATAGAGATAAGGATGGTGATCGATTCAATCACCAAAGCTCAAATTTGTATGTGCCTTCAAACAAAGCAGACTCTCTCCACAAACCAGCGATAAGAAACCCCAGTCATTCCAAACTCGAGGACATATTGTCCTTGGTTCTCAAAGAGGTGGATATGACAAATATTGGAGTGAGTGAGATAAAGAGTAAAGTTTCAACACTTCATCAAACTGTGAGTTCTCACTCAGCCTCGATCAAGCATCTTGAGGCCCAAATGAACCCGAGGATGAAGCGGACACTGCCCAGTGATACCATCACCAATCCAAAGAATAACTGAGTTTGAGGTACTATCGTCGAGCCACGAAGTTAAATCAAGTGCTGCTTGGGAGGAAACCCAGGTTTATTTCTGTTATTTTTTGGTTTTTTTTGTTGTTTTTGGTGTGTTTTATGGATGCAAGGATCAGAACAAAATGTACAAGTGAAAACAGGGAAAAAATAGGCTGTGCAGAGGATCGTGCACACCGCACGAATAGTTGTGCAGCACAGCTCACCGCACGCCAAACAGAAGGCCTGGGAGAAAATGAAACTATTGGAGGCAATGTGCGCTGGGACGTACGGACTGCACGAGCCCAAGTGCACGTTGTACCTCCATCGCATGGCAAACCAGAAGTCTGGGCAGGGCTAGGGCAGAAAAAGTGAGGTTCCAAATGACATGTGGTCCGTACAATGGCTTATGCAAACTGCTCATCGCGGTGCACCAAAGGTAAAAATTGAATTTTATTGGCCTAACCCATTGACCGACTTGACCCGGAGATGACCCGGCTCAACTTTTCTTCTTCTTTTCCCTTTATATTCTTCCACCTTCACTATCTTCACCATATTATATATCCAACTCTCAAAATTCTCTCCAAAAACCTCCCACAAATCCCTCTACTTCTCCCAAAATCTTCTTTTTCTCCCCCACAATCACGACCACCTCTCCTCCACGCCACTACCATCCTCTCTCCGGGAAAGTTGATTGGGTCACTATTGTTGCTTCCTAAAAGCTCCAATTTTTACTTCTCTCCACTAAATATTCACTTGTGGTAAGTTCCCCGACGTTAAATACTTGTTTTTATGGAGGTTGGGAACTCATATTGTGAAGCATGCTTAATAGAATCACCATGTTGATTTTGGGTGAGATCCAAAAATTTTAGGTCCCCAATTTTGAATTGTATTGAGAATTTTGCTTAGTGTCAACTTGGTAGAACTTGAATTTTGTTAATGCATGATGATTGATAGTGATTTTTAGCCTTGAGACTTGTGTTTGGGGTGAAGTCTGAGTAACCCACTCGTGATTGATGCATGATTTGGCCCGATGATAGATTGGGTGATGTCTTTCTTAAGGGCAAATCATCGTTTGTCACAAAGTTTTGTTGAGAATAGTTGGTTGGGGACAAATCTTGCTACTTGTATGCCCATGATTCTTTGTTGAAGATTATCTTTGGGTGTATGATCTTTTCCGGGGAGGGGTTAATTGTTGCAAAACTTTTTCGTCCCTATTGTAGCAAGTGAGAGTTTGATGTTCCCATTGATAGATGGGGTAACGTACATCTTAATGGAAGTTGTTAAGTTCTTTTCTTACTTGTTGAGTTTGTCAATGGAAATCCGAGGAAGTCAGAGTACCTGGATGTTTATGGTCATGATACTCCTTACCCTTTGTTTAATATTGTTGGTTTGTTGCGTGGTGCCAAGTGCCTAAGCACATCTTGCTCTGCAGATCATATACATAACTCACAAGGACACAAGAAACCAAAAATTCCAATTGTGCCTTTGTGCAATTCGCATGTGATGCACAGATCTTGATGAGCGGGTCGCACAAGGCATCACACCATTTTTGAAAAAAAGGCCAGTTCACTACTTCAAGGGGCGAAGCTTGGTGCGAAGCGCACTTTGGTTGGTGCAGTCCACACCAGCTTTGCACCTCAGTAGAAAAAAAAACTCTTGCAGGGTTCTGTTGGCTAGTGCAGAGGCACATGCTATGTGCACTTCCTCTGGTGTGGTTCACATATGGCTTGCACGAGCCAACAGTCCCCTACTTTGTTTTCTACTTTGTTGCATTCCATTCTTTTTAGTTGTTAACTTATTTTTAGGTTTTGTTTTTGCTTTTGGCTCACAATCTCTGTATGCAGAACATGTCTTCTGACAGGAGAAATATAGGAGGCCAATCAAGGCAAATGTCTACCGCAGAAGAAGCAAGGCTTCGCTTCGGGGTGGAAGGCATGAAGACCTTCTATAAGAGGGACAAGAATAGGACCATCAATGTGGAGCAGAGTTTTAACCTGGGGGAAGTTGGGGATGAGCTGCCCAACATGCACTGTAAATTTGCCAATCGAGAGTTGCAGCTATTCTAGGATGTGCCTGGTGGGTATTATGAGGAGATAGGTTGGGAATTCTTTGCGGCCTATCAAGCCACACAAGATTCCAAGGGCTACACAGGGAACAAAGAGAAGTTCCCTAACTTGGATTCAGTTATCGTTCCGGGAAAGAAAGTTTTTGCCACCGCAACTGCCATTAAAGCTATTTATTGGGGTCACTCAATTGAGCCTGCCCCTGCACTCTTACCTAGGTTGAATGCTGAGCCAAAGTCGTATCGTGAAACAACCCTAGTCATTGCTCAGGATGCCCCTATTTGGTCCACTATGGGAGGAAATATTCCAAGGAGGTCCTTGATCTTTGAAGCTCGTCTTTGGTATGATCTTGTTCACAATCGTTTCTTGCCTTCCCAAAATGATTAGAAAATAACCCAAGATGGGGCTATTTTTATTGCGGCCATTATTATTGGGGAGCATGTAAATTTTGGGGAGTTGGAAGCTATGGTGATAAGGATAAAAGCTCATCACGGAAATGATTCTTTCCCCTCCTCGGTGCTGATTACTAAGTTTTGTGCTAAGGCTGATATCCCTACCCTCAGTTGTGATAAGTTCACTCATGTTTTTGGGACTATCAACCTTGATAAGAAAACAACCTGGGATGCCCCTCGTTTTAAGAGGCGAAGGACTGAGCAGTTGGGGGAAGTTGACAGTGAAGAGCTCGATGCTGTAGTAGATGCTTCATCTCCTTCCCAGGCTACTTCAGAGGCCCGCACACATACCCCGACACCCTCTTTGACGAAAAGTGGCCTTCAAGACTTGGTGGACAAAACTTATAGCCATGAGAAGCAGCTGGCTAACCTAGCTACGAAGCTACCCGGTATGATAAATAGAGCTATCAAGAATATGGTGCAAGGGTTAGTGGATAGCGTAACCACACTGTGCAAAAAGGTGGACTTTATTGAGGGGGCGATCAAAACACTCCGGAAAGATGTTGACAAAGCCAAAGGCAAAGGTCTAGTAGTAGAAGCAGATTTAACCACCTTACCCTCACCTCATCGCAGGAGTGGCCCCATGGATGACTTGTTAGCAGCTTATGCAGATGATGAGGATGTGCTTCCTGGTACTGCCAATGCAGGTCTGGATGATGATGAGGACCCTGTGTTCCAGCAAGTCCTTCAGGACTCGACACTTTTTATGCACTCGCAAAAGGGTAGTGCTGGCCCGAGTTGAAGGACCTCAGATGAGAAGGCAGCAGCTGATGATGATGATGATGAGGCATATCCCTCCATGGAGTTCCACCTTCCTTCCCTTGAGCTAATAGAATTGAGGGCAATGCTTCTTTTATGGGGAGGGAGTGACATTACTTGCTTTTTGTTGGTTGCTCATGATTGGGCTTGAGATATTATTTTTATTGCCCTTGTCGGGCCTTGTTGACATTTTTAGTTCTGCTAGATTTATTTTGTCTCTTGTCGGGCATATTTTGGATGATTGTGATGCTTATTGCCCTTGCCGGACCTTTTATTTTCCTTATGATAGTTGTCTTGAGCTTAATTGTGCCCTTACCGGGCTTGATTTTTATTTTATTGTGTTGATTGTGTTGCCGGGTTGGTCTTACATACCCCATTGTTTCACTACCCGTGATTTGAAAATGCTCTAAAGGCCTACGCCAAGGCTTGTTTTTAAATGAATCATGAGCGCACAATGTGGTTATCGCCTTGTTAATAGTAGTTTAGCAATAAACTCCGAGGGTTTTCTTAATACCACAGTTTTTTTTCAAGGAGCAAAAGTTTTGTTTATTCTCTTTTTCTTTTGTTTTTTGTGTCAAAGTGGGTTGGTGTTTCCCTATGATAGATTGAGAGGCGACTTTCTTAAAGGAAAATGCCAAGTTTTAGTTTAAAATTGAGTGTGTAGTTGCTTCTCTCGAAATGGGCCCACCAAAAAATTATTCTTGGCAAGTTGTTTTTGAAAATAAAAGGAAGAAGGGAAATTAAATTTTGAGAAAAAGAATTCGCTTGTCATGAGTTGCACATTCTTGCTTTGGCTTGATTGACTCACAAACAAGTGTTTAATAAACTCAGAATATCTTGTCGAGAGTCATTTGTCCCAATTGATTTTGAGATTAATGAGAAAAGTCTTGTGGCATGATGCCTTGTGTGGTGAGGCTTTATCTTGATTCTCGTGCATGCGTGTCATCTAGAACTTGCCCCGAATGTGATTCAAGGAAAAATTCTAGGTGTGACCGAGCTTGGAATATGACCTTAGGCCCTTTTTGATAGCTACTTCACCCAAATGACTCCCCTCAACATCAATCCTTGTAAACCCCTTTGAGCTTGTGACCATTCTTTGGCACCTTGTTTAACACCTTGACTTTTTTTTAGAACGTCTATCTTGGCACGCGTCCTCCCTAATTGCTTGGAAGTGAAACGTAGGATAAAAGCCTAAGTTTGGGAGGGGAAATAAAAAGACAACATGGGAAAATGTCTAAGTTTGGGGGTGCATGTGATCAAATGAGGAGAAGAAAAGGAATGCACTTCAAGTGCAAGGTAGCACCTTAGGTTTGAATTTAAAATTTCTCCAAAAGCTCAATCCAATGAGCAAAATAAAAAGCAATGACAACAATTGAAAAGGAGAATCTTGGGTTGTGTGAGAGAGAAATAAGGTGAAGTTGAAAATTGAAAATGTGAGCGGTGTTCGAAATGACAGAAAATGTGAGCGGTGTTCGAAATGACAACAAAGAGCATTAGGGAGGTGTAGTCACTTGAACCAAATGAAATCCTCACCTTAGCCCTAGCCAACATCGTAACCTGCAAGTCCTTGGTAATTTCAAGATTTGCTACCCTACATTAGTGGTGATGTACATGAAGGGCAAGCATGTGGTTCAACGTGTGTGCACTTGAACTTCCTTGAGAGTGAGAGTCTTCTTGGTTCTCCTGTAATCTCTTTGTTTGAAAATTGCAAGATTGTGAGTAGGATTCTCACTTGTTGTGAGTGGAATCATGCACTCAAATTAGAATATAAAATGTCTATTTGAATTGAGAGGAATGAATGAGAAATGTTGTGTGGAAAATCTCGAGGCAAACTTTGACGGTCCATGCCAATGACTTGAGAAGCTTAAATTGTAACATCCTAGAAATTTTAAGCTAAGATCCAAATCGTTCTTCATATATGGTTAGATCCAAATGGATGAATTTTCTATGAATACAAGTGTTAATGTCAATTCTTAGGTTTGGAGGTGTATTAGATATGAATTAGAGTCATAAAGAACCTCTAGCTCAAAGTTAATTTGAAAGCCCTTCTACCGATTTAGTTTTCATGTAAGTTCTTACTAGGGTCAAATTCAAACGATCATAACTTCTCGAATATAAAGAGTTAGGTAGCCTAGTACCCACCAAATTAAAGGTATTTGAATTATCTTTCCAACTCCACTGACCTCCCATTGATAAAAGTCAGGAGTATATAGTTATGGGCAGTTTAGTGAAGCACTATCAGCTATCAAAAGTTGACGGGCTGGCCGACGGGCGTGACTCACTTTGACGGGCTGGCCGACGCCCGTGGCTCCAGCGACGGCCCGTGGTGGAAAGGGCGTGGGAACCAACCAGTGAGGCTTTTTTACCCTTTATGGGCCATGGTTGGGTCCGATGGCCCGTGGGACAAGCCGTCCGATGACTTTTCTATATTGTTTTCCAGCATTCAAGTTGGGGGTAGTTTGGTCCTTTCCTTACCTCAGGTCTTTTACCTCATCTTTTAAACACCCAAAAGGGGTTATTCCTCATAAGAACATCATCCTATCTATAAATAATTCCCTCAAGATCCTAAGGCAAGACACCTTGGGTTTCTAGCAAGCAAGATCATAGAAGCTCTAGTAAGAAAGTCTCTCAAGAGTTTTCTTTCAGATTTCTTCTCCAAGTCTCCACCCCCAACCTTAAGGATTATTCTCCAAGATTTAAGTATCAATCTCCAAGTTCAAGTCTCCTAAGTATTCTTAATTCAAGTGGGTTAGCTTCAATCAGGTATGTGGGTCTTTAACAATTGGTTCCTTTCACCCTTTTGCCCAAATCCCCCAATTCTTATTTTGATTTATGAAGTTATGAAATTAGGTTTTTGATCATAAATTCAGGAAAGTTTATGAAATCAATTTCTATATTTAAATTCATGGTTTCTTATTGATTATACATGGTTTGTTTATGATTCCTTCATTGGTTTTAAAAGCCCAAGTATGAGAAGTGATTTCTAGTATGAACTCATAAAATTGCACGATTTCAAGAGAAATTTGGCATGATTAGATATCATGGCCTTTATGTATTTAAAAAATTACATGTCTAATTCTTCAAGTATGAATTTAGAAAGAAAATCATGTTTTGAATTATGGCTTTGCTAAGCACTATGAACTATGTTATGAAAGTTGCATGATACCCGATGTGTTTTCATGCATTATGAATAAGATTTGGCATGAGAGTATGCCCTTATAAAATTATGAGCTATATGTGTATGTTTTGGGAGTAGTACTTAGCCCCGAATGGATGGGGTGAGAGTACCCTTAGTCTCAGAAACTACATTGCCAGCGTAGGTTATGATATGATATGATATGTGCCTTAAAGGCTTATGAGAGTGGATCCACATCTTTATGTATGGTGTCGTTGCCTTAGTGGGTCATAGGACAGCTTTGCCAACTAGGGTTATATAGTTGGGTATGGTGACTTATTCCTTGGCAAGGTTCAAAGTCAGCTTCGCTAACTAGGTTTATATTGTTAGATTCCATGTAGCTCACATGGTCTCATGTCGGTTATAAGAAACTCCTTTATTTATGTTTTCAAGTTTTCTAAGCTTTCTAAGTCTTATGTTGAGGTTTTGACTACAAACTCATGCTTATTACTCAAACTATGATATTTACTTATGAATTCTTTGATTATGTATGAACTCAGTTTTCAAATATGTTTTAAGCATGTTTTCATATTAGTTACGCATATCCTGCATACTCAGTACATCCTATAGTACTGACGCATATCTTATGCTTCATCCTTTGATGATGCAGATTCAGGTGTCCTTTCTCAGATACGTGGATAGTGTTCGTTGGCCATTCAGCGAGGGTTGGTGAGTCCTCATTTTCCAAGGGCTAGTAGAGTCTAGTTTAGTATTTTACCTTCAGTACTTAGAGTTAGCTGGGGGCTTATCCCAGCAACTCCTTATGTCTTGTGTATAGGCTTTTCATACATAGACAGTATTCGAGTCTTTTGGACCTTGTATGCCTATTCGGCTTGACTATCCATATATGCTATTCTGACTTTATCTATTATGTTTCCACTTATCTTTTGTTATGCTTGAGAATGCTATGACCAAAGGTTAGCGTAGGGCAGTTGTGGTCCCAAGTCCCGTGTTACGTCCAGGGGGTAACTTCAGGGCGTGACAAACTTTGTATTAGAGCACAGAGTTCAAGTGTCCTAGGGTGTTTATGAAGTCGTGTCTAGTAGTCTTGCGGAATGGTATGGAGAAGTCTGTATTTTTCTTCAAGGTGCTACTAGCATTTAGGAAAAGTTTCCCTTTGTTCATACTCTAGATCATGAAGTAAAGTTGTTCCTTTAGAAACTTATACGGATTCATGCATTAATCTTATTCCTCCATTCTTTCCTCATCTTTGAGGTGGTGGAAATAGTAAAGTTCAGATCCCTATCAGTGAGGTGCTCTCAGATAGAGCCATCAGAAAGTTGAGAGACTGCACAAGGGCTAAAGAGGAGCCCACTAGTGCATAAAGTCTACCAATCCACAAGAATGTACCATGTTTCCATTCGTGCAGATTTAGCCCATAGTAGAATGTGCTCTCAGACTCTCTTCCAGAATCTTTACTATGAATAACGCCTTAGCCATAAAGTATGGTTCCCTAAGTGTTTGGGTAGTACAATCATTCAAGAGTTAGTGTGAATTGAGGTTTTATGATCCATAAGTAGGAGAATGACCCCAGAACTAGATGTACGAATTCAGAAGTATAGTAACTATAAGGTGAGATGGTGATGCTAGTCTTATAGAATTGACCTAGTAGGCTTGACATATATATATGCAGAGAATTAGATTGATTAATTTATAAGGAGTATGGTGGTGTAGTTAAGATGTGTTTATGACCCCTAGACGAATTAGTAGACTTTGACTAAGTCATAAGATAAAGAAGAGCCTTAAACATTACAGGGATAGACGTGAACCCAGAGTAGTATGTTGTTGCATAACATTCAGGAATCTTATGGTACTATGTGTGACTAGTTTAGAAATCCTCATGTTGTTGATTTTGGAGGAGGCCGTGTGCATATTATATGGTGTTCCTAAGTAATGAATTCAGGGGAGTATAGTTACACGATGTTGAGACCCTCAGTATGATTTTAATTTAGTTGTTTTGGGTGGTTATTGTAACACCCTAGATCTCAGACTAGCATTTGAGACCCAGAAACTCAGGAAAGACTCAGAAATTCACCTGCAGTGCCATCCCCCACGGGCTGACCCATGAGCGTCGGAGGTCCGACGGCCCATCAGGGTCACCATGGGAAGATCCCAAAGGCTTTGTTTATCTAGTTTCAGCCTGATGGAAGTCCCCACGGGTGTCGGAAGACCAACGGGCCATGGGACTGGCCGTGAGAACCACCAGTGCCCCCTCCTCAAGCATACTCAGCCCTGTTGGGCTATCACCACGGTCGTCATAAATGTGATGGGCCTTGGGAGCAGCCCGTGGGAACCCGCCAGAGCCCCCTCCTAGCCTCCCTAATCCAGACGGGGAATCACCACAGCCATCGTGGATGCAATGGTCCGTGGGAGCCATATGGGGGTTGTCCACGAGACTAGCCCAGCCTATTTTTTTGATGCTCGGGTCCAACGGTCCATCTCAGGTCCGACGCCCTTCGGGTAGCCTGTCCGGTGAAGGAAATGTCTGCAAGTTTCTTTTAAGTCAGTGACAAACTTGCTCTCATTCTAGTATCTTCCCTACTCCTTTAACTCCTACATCCCAAACTCAAAGGGGTGACTTTTGAACTAAGGGGGAGATGACGGAATGAGGAACCAAGTCGAGCCTTGCAAGTCAACTAGTATAGAATTCTAGAAAGATATATTATGGGATATCAATCCATTCTTATTCTAGTGGATTCCCTAGCACTTCAGGCAAGATGACATTATACTCAGACGTATTTGTGCAATATTCATGACTAAGTTCATGCACTCTTTCCAGATTCATGTCCATGCTCAGCTCCTAAAAGAAATAGAAATTGCTTCAGACAGCAATCCCAGTTTTACCTTATGATTCCATGAATTCAAGAGACTAATTACATATAATCCCATCCCTCACAGTATATTCAGTTCTATGCCCTCAGTCCTCAAGTTATGCCTTAATGGCTAATAGCACCAGGCTACATCATGTGGATGCTCAGATCAGATCTTTGGAATGACTGGTGCTTATGATCTCCTAGCTCAAAGCTTTATGTACTTACACCCTAACTAGTGATGGGTGGTCATAACATGTATGTTCGGAATAATCCTTTATTCAGGCCTTTTATGCTCAGTATGTGAAGTAATCGTTCCCTTTGCACTCATGTTCCTATGTATCATCTTAAGTGACTAAGTATCGCTAGGTATGACTCAAGATTTATCAGTACCCCTTATCCTTGTTAATGATGCTCAGTTCATATTCATTGTTCACAGCCAAGAGTAGGCCTCTAGTTGCAGGTCAGGTATCAGAATAGCATTACCATGCTAGGTGTAATACTTTGTGCCTCCAAGTTAGGTTTGAGCATAGTGAAACCAAGCAGTTAGGCTCAAACCTCAGTTGTTACATGTTCTAGTTTTACACTTATGGTTCGTGCTCAGCTGCCTATTCATGATTTTATAAGAGTTCTCATAACAGATCAGTTCAGACCTGCCAGTATCAATTTCCTTAAACAAGGAGGCTTTCCATTCAGCTTATCCACCTAGTAAGTTAAGTTTAGAAGAGAATAGTTTTCTCCTAAAGTTACTTCTCTTAGTCTTATGTTCCTTTTAGCTAACTATGATTTCTAAGAATGTGTTCAATCTTTATGAGTTTTAGCTAAGACCCTACTCTCAATCCAGAACAGTTATCATGTTGGATATTCAGTTTCATGTCCTATTAGTGTTCTTATGCTCTCATTATGCATACATGTCTCACGAACCCAGCTCAGTTCATATTTCAGTCAGAAATCAGTTACCATGTAAGTACTCCAGCTTTTAGAACTCAGTCAGTGGGATTGCAGCTCGTTCCTCATTACTTCAGCCTAGTTAGTCTTCATTCGAGGACGAATGATCCCAAGGGGAAGATATTGTAACATCCCAGAAATTTTAAGCTAAGATCCAAATCGTTCTTCATATATGGTTAGATCCAAACGGATGAATTTTCTATGAATACAAATGTTAATGTCAATTATTAGGTTTTGAGGTGTATTATATATGAATTAGAGTCATAAATAACCTCTAGCTCAAAGTTAAGTTGAAAGCCCTTCTACCGATTTAGTTTTCATGTAAGTTCTTACTAGGGTAAAATTCAAATGATCATAACTCCTAGAATATAAAGAGTTAGGTAGCCTAGTACCCACCAAATTAAAGGTATTTGAATTATCTTTCCAACTCCACCGACCTCTCATTGATATAAGTCCGGAGTAAAAAGGTATGGGCATTTTAGTGTAGAACTATCAGCTGTCAAAGGCTGACGGGCTGGCCGACGGGCGTGGCTCACTTTGATCGGCTGGCCGACGCCCGTGGCTCCATCCACGGACCATGGTGTCAAGGGAGTGGGAACCAACCAGTGACCCTTTTTTACCCTTTTATGGGCCATGGTTGGGTCCGATGGCCCGTGGGAGCCACGATGGCCCGTGGGACAAGCCGTCCGATGACTTTTCTATATTGTTTTCCAGCATTTAAGTTGGGGGTAGTTTGGTCCTTTCCTTACCTCAGGTCTTTTCCCTCATCTTTTAAACACCCAAAAGGGGTTATTCCTCATAAGAACATCATCCTATCTATAAATAATTCCCTCAAGATCCTAAGGCAAGACACCTTGGGTTTCTAGCAAGCAAGATCATAGAAGCTCTAGTAAGAAAGTCTCTCAAGAGTTTTCTTTCAGATTTCTTCTCCAAGTCTCCACCCCCAACCTTAAGGATTATTCTCCAAGATTTAAGTATCAATCTCCAAGTTCAAGTCTCCTAAGTATTCTTAATTCAAGTGGGTTAGCTTCAATCAGGTATGTGGGTCTTTAACAATTGGTTCCTTTCACCCTTTTGCCCAAATCCCCCAATTCTTATTTTGATTTATGAAGTTATGAAATTAGGTTTTTGATCATAAATTCAGGAAAGTTTATGAAATCAATTTCTATATTTAAATTCATGGTTTCTTATTGATTATACATGGTTTGTTCATGATTCCTTCATTGGTTTTAAAAGCCCAAGTATGAGAAGTGATTTCTAGTATGAACTCATAAAATTGCATGATTTCAAGAGAAACTTGGCATGATTAGATATCATGGCCTTTATGTATTTAAGAAATTGCATGCCTAATTCTTCAAGTATGAATTTAGAAAGAAAATCATGTTTTGAATTATGGCTTTGCTAAGCACTATGAACTATGTTATGAAAGTTGCATGATACCCGATGTGTTTTCATACATTATGAATAAGATTTGGCATGAGAGTATGCCCTTATGAAATTATGAGCTATATGAGCATGTTTTGGGAGTAGTACTTAGCACCGAGTGGATAGGGTGCGAGTACCCTTAGTCCCAGAAACTTTGTTGCCAGTGTAGGTTATGATATGATATGATATGTGCCTTAAAGGCTTATAAGAGTGGATCCACGTCTTTATGTATGGTGTCCTTGCCTTAGCGGGGCATAGGATAGCTTTGCCAACTAGGGTTATATAGTTGGGTATGGTGACTTATTCCTTGGCAAGGTTCAAAGCCAGCTTTCCTAACTAGGGTTATATAGTTAGATTCCATGTAGCTCACATGGTCTCATGTCGGTTATAAGAAACTCCCTTATGTATGTTTTCAAGTTTTCTAAGCTTTACGATGTCTTATGTTGAGGTTTTGACTACAAACTCATGCTTATTACTCAAACTATGATATTTACTTATGACTTCTTCGATTATGCATGAACTCAGTTTTCAAATATGTTTTAAGCATGTTTTCATATTATTTACGCATATCCCACATACTCGGTACATCCTATAGTACTGACGCATATCTTGCGCTGCATCCTTTGATGATGCAGATTCAGGTGTCCCTTCTCGGATACGTGGCTAGTGTTCATGGGCCATTCAGTGAGGGTGGATGAGTCCTCATTTTTTGAGGGCTAGTAGAGTCTAGTTCAGTATTTTTCTTCAGTACTTAGAGTTAGCTGGGGGCTTGTCCCAGCAACTCCTTATGTCTTGTGTAGAGGCTTTTCATGCATAGATAGTATTCAAGTCTTTTGGACCTTGTATGCCTATTCGGCTTGACAATCCATATATGTTATTCTGACTTTATCTATTATGTTTCCACTTATCTTTTGTTATACTTGAGAATGCTATGACCAAGGGTTAGCTTGGGGCACTTATGGTCCCAAGTCCCGTGTTACGTCCAGGGGGTAACCTCGGGGCATGATATAAATGCCTTGTTTTGAATGACAAAATTCCCTTGATTTTGAATGAAAAATGAAGTCCTTTTGGAAAAGGTTTTGAAATGACCAATTGCCTTGATATTGTGGTGGCTCAATTTGAGATAAGCATTGTAGTTGAGTCTTCTTTTTTGAGCCTTTTTGTTTATTCTTTTTCTTGATTTTTAGCATAGATTAGTCTTTTGTGCCTTGGTTGAGTCTAGAGCATAATTCATTCCTTGCCTTGTGAGTATCTTGCTTGAGGAAAAGCAATAGTTCAAGTTTGGGGGTTTGATAAGTCAGTAATCTACCAACTTATTGAGCCTTTATCCATGAATTATATCTATGTTTAAAATATATTTAAAGGTTCTTATGGACTTTATTGATGTCTATGCAGGTACTTGTGATCAAAGATGGAAAATAAGAAATTGACCCAAAAAGAGCTTAAAAGGAGTGAAGTGTGAAGTGATCGAAAAGGATGGAGATTCTTCCTTGAGATGCGGCGCTTGTGCGACATACACAAGCCTTGGTGCATTCCACACCTCTCATCGCTTGGAGCCTTGAATCGACTGAAGGGTCTGTTACGAGGTGCGGTCGTTGTGCGACATGCACAACTCATGGTGTCAACCGCACCTCCTTTGCATGAACTCTCCCAAGTTATCTGAGTCAGTGGTTCAACTGAAGAGGGTGTGCAACACGCACAACATGACGTGCGAACTGCATGTTTTGCTGCACACTACCCGAAGGGCATTTTTGTCAAGAAATTTAGTGACGTTTTGGGAAAGTTTTTAAACCCTTTTTAGGAACAATTGTAAAAGGAATTCTTCATCTCTGAATACTCTTGCGTAATTTTTGCTTTGAGAATAAGTTTCCTCTCTAAGAAGAATAAGGGGGTTTCAATCAATTCTCTCTTCCAATTCTTAGTTCACCATTTGCGTACAAAATTGAGCCTAGATATTGAAATTACACTTGAATGAAGAGGAATTTAAATTACCCACTTGGTATATCTCTTTCCTTTAGCATGAGTAGCTAATTTCATTGTCTAGGAATGTGTTGATAATGGGTACTTCACAAATGGGTGTGGGTGTTGCTAATTCTTGCTTATAATTGTTTATTTTACATGGGTCTAGTAGTTTCACCAAGTTTTAATCCTAAAATTTGTTGTTGCAAACATTAATTTTCCTTACTTGGTTATGTTGTTTCTTGAAAGAGAATTTAGCTTCGTATGTGAAATTACTAGTGTAAACTTGGGCTTCCATTCAAATTGAGGCTAGAAATAGCCCATATCGATGGAATTACCCATTTAAAGGTCTAAGGTAGATATAGTATGACCTTCCGAAGCTTTAGCTTGGTTGTTGTTAGTTAATCGATAGTGCTTTAATCAAAATTTTCGGATATATGGTTGTTGATCGAGAGATGAACAACCATACCTATAACCAAGTCTACCTATGTCAATAAGCAAGAATTTGCTTGATTAAGCAATCACCCTATCCCACACTAGAGCCCCATTAGATGCATATCCTTAGTCGTCTACTCTAATTTGTATACCTATTTTACTTTACTGTCTTGCTTGAATTGAGATTGTTACGACAGAATCCCAATTCCCCCCAATCCTTTACTTTCATATTTTCAAATACTTACTCTCTTAGTGAAGTCATTTCATTACAATCATCATTGTGCAATCATCATTGTGCTATCTACAAATCTCTGTAGGTACGACCCTGACATCTGTTGGGTACTTATAAATGTGTTTTGCTTGATGATCGTCGATACCTCTATCTTGGAGAGTATGTTTGAGCATTTATCAGTAGGTATGTGGGTTGTTCCCATAGTTTCCTTCAGTTTCTTATCCAGTTGGGTTGTCTTTTTATTTTCCCCAGTTCCAGTTGGGATGAGTTTTGATCATGGTACTCCAGTTGAGCTTTTGGTTGTGGCATTATGATCGAGTTTTGGCTATAGCATTTTGGCTAAGTGTTAACTGTAGCATCATGGTTATGTTATAATCGTAGCATTTGGGTAAGTTAGGCATTCAACCCATTCTTCTCCTACCTTACTGAGTGATTATAATATGGATGTAGGAGCTAAGAGAATAGCTCCAAGTTTATCTGAAAAAGAGTCTGTCAGGTTGGTTGTACCTTTGAAAGAGATGGTAGGGTTCAGTGTGTGCTTAGAAAGGGTTCCATTTGGTTGGAAAAGGAGGGAGATGACTCCTTGTTCGCATATATGTGTTTTAGTAGCTGACTGAGGTAACGACTAAGGGTTTTCTGTGGCTTATGTGTGAGTAACTTGCGTCAACCGAATACAAATTGCAGTGACATTTCCTTCTATAGGTTTGAGGTTAGATTGTCCTCTAATAAGGGTTCGAGGTAGTGGCCATTTACAGTAATACCTTTGGGAGCTGATGTACCGACTGTGGTTTCCTGGTTATGTTCTTTGGGGGACCCCAAGTATCACTAGCATCTACGGATTAGGCAACTTGCATCTTCATAGCCTAATTGGATCTGGTTCCTATAAGTATTCATCAGCAGTGTATGAGTCTACTGATAGGTTCGACAGAGGAATTGATTGCCAATAAGAGTTGGGTTTCAGAATCATTGGCTAGTAGAGTATATTGGGTGGTTTGTGGATGGTTCTCTTCGGTTGCAGCTTCTTAGGTCGAAAGGTAGCGAGTTCAGACAGCTTAACTTCCCTATTTTAGTTTTAGGGTGGTAGTTGGCCTTGGACATCCCATCCTTGGCTAGCCAGTCAATTAGGCTGGACGTTCCAGCTCCCAGCAGTGTTCTTGTCGGTACGAGGTCCATTCTACCTTGGTTGGACAGGTTCAGTGGCATAAGTTTGAGAATCAGCGGTGATGTATTATGTTTGATCAGATTATGTGGATTGAGGCCAGCAGTTCTACTTTAGATTTCAAATGGTACTTTGAGTTTGATGGTTGCCTTTGTATGTTCGGGGTTGAAAGCTTGGTTTGGGGGATTCTTTGACTGGTTGCCTATTGTATGGGATTCCAGTTTTGGTTAGACTCGGCCAGTGTGGACTAGAAGTTTGGTATGTTGTATGCTACAGAGTTGTTGGTTTATGTGAAGATGCAGTAGAGCAGTTGTTTCAAGCCAAGGGGTGGGTTGAAGGTTTATGCAAATTTTCCATAGCTAGATAGAGACCTTGGGTTTTGGATATCTTTTACTTTTCCTACAGGGTATTTTGGCTTGATACTTGCGGAGTGACGGGCTTCTTTTAGAAGTGAGGCTAGTAAGGTAATCCTAAATACAAATGGTGTTCGAGTATGCAGAGCAGCAGCGGTACTTCTAGAGCTTGGGGCTTAGTTGATGGCTACAGATTTCTTGGTAGGCTTACCACACTCCTTGCAGGGTCTTGGTTTTGGTTTGGGTCTTTTGGGCAGGTTGCCCTGGTTCATTCGCTTTTAGTTGATTCAAACTTGGCACGGTTCAATGAGTTTGTTTTTTTTCAACAGGTTGGAGATTTCTCCATTGAGATATGGTTTTCATACATGCCTTTTCCAACCCTAGTGTACAAGCTTCAGTCAAGTTTCGGTGGTTGGTTTAGATGGGTTCAGGTAACAAGATTGGTTTTAGAAAAAGTTTTCATCCGCTAGTTGATGGTCAGTTAGGGTAAAACTACTATAGTATTCAAAGATGTGCTTTAGGTTAGTACTTCAGATGTCAACGATAGTAGGCTGTATCTTGGCTTTGATAGAATTTGAGTATAAGGATGGCTCCATTCGAGGTTGTGTGTGAGTGGGAACTATGGATCTCTGGTGGGTTAGTTGATGGTTCGAGGGTAGCTCAAGTGTTTGACTTATTTGAAGATTCATGTTTATGATGCAAAAGGATTCAGGTCAGAATAAAAGGTTTTGCGGATCAGCGGGTTCATGATTTAGAGTTTTGGTTGGCGACTTTCTGGGCGACCTTGGTTGTGGTATCAAGGATTTGAGTTCTGTGTGTTGATCGCCTTAGTTCTCTTATTTTGGTGTTATGTCAGTAACTTCCGATTGAGATTCTTAAGGCTTAGTTTGGTTGGTAGATCTTTGGAGTTTCTGAGTTAAAGGTTGAAATCTAGCTTGTCTAGAGTGAAGTTGAGGCTTGGTTTCTTTTCTTTGGTCTCATTCTGTTGGGTATCATTTGGTCGAGGAGGCTACCCCAGTTGTCCAAAAGAGTAGTACGGGCTTTGTATCCGCAGTTGTTAAGCCTTTGCTCTTCTCTTTTTTCTTGACTTTCATGGACAAAAGTCCTATTTAGTAGTGGATGATGTAATGACCCTTTCGGTCATTCTCGCATTTTCACCTTTCTTGTACTGTTAGAGCATGCCTTTAGAGGCCCCAAGTCAGTTATGGCTTGCTGGGACCGATAGTTCAGTTCCCAGGCCATCTATTTGGTCTTTATGGTTGTTTCTCTATTTTAGAGCTTTAACTTTGGAAATTGTTGACTTCGATCAACATTTTTGGCAATCGTGCTCGAAATTGAATTCTGACAATTCCATTAGCTCTGGAGCATGGAATTTGGTCTGGGTGGACCTTTGGTAAGGATTCGAGAGCTATTCAACTTGGAATTCTCTCTCATTCTGTATTTTCAGGCTAGTTGGGCTTGTTTGGTTGACGTTGGTCAATATTTGGAGAAGACGGCCTCAGATGGAAATTTTGCCAGTGCAGTTAGCTCCCGAATGTCAAGTTTAGGCTGGAGGGACCATTGGTTCATGTACCAAGGCTTTCGGACCTGATTTCAGCCCTTAGGTTCTATTTCAGGAATAGTTGGCCTAAAAGTTAATTTTGGGCGCAGGGCCCACTTTTCATTAAATCAATCTCCGATGGTATTTTTGTCGATTCTGTTGGATTTGAAATGCCACTTTTAGTTGAATATCTCAACTCATTTTTGTTCACGGGACCCCAGATGTGGTCTTGAGGGCCCACCGCTTGAAAATCTTGCCTTGGCATGTTGCTGCTGCTCTTGGCTGCTGGTGTGGCGCCAGGGAGCTGCCTGGGCTGCGCCTGCGCCCAGGCCAGCACGCCTGCATACTAGCCTGCCTCAGTGACCAGCACTCCTACGGCAGCGGCAGCGCCTGCGCGCCTGCACCCAGGCTAGCGCCCCTGCATGCCGCCCACCTCTGCGTGCCAGCACTGTGGCGCCTGTGCTAACACTGTGGCGCCTGTGCGCCTGTGCCTATCGGGCTGCACCTGTGCCTAAGCTGGAAGCTTTTAAGCTGTTATTCTCTCTTTATCCCTTCATTTCTCCTTAACCCAAAAGATGTTTTCCCCTATTGTTGAGCTCCAAATCCTCCGTAATTTCCCCTTGTTTATCCCAACAATGTGGAGGCTAATAGTTTGTCGATTCATGGTTGTTTGCTGACTTCTAAATCGGGTAAGTCTCTCGTTAAATTTCTGTTTTCTCCCATATAATTCCCCTTTTTAATTTCTTGATTCTTGGGGGCTATTTTGAGCCTTTTAATGGTCCATTTCGGCTCAATCTTTGAGCATGTTCTCCCGTGAATGTGGGGAACACATGGGTGTTTCTCATTTTCGACGTTGGGTGGCGAGGCCCACTGGCCCACTTGTGACCCAGATTTTGACCCGATTATGTTTCTAATATTTTGGGTGTTGTTAGTTTTATTTTGATGCGTAGATTATTGTGGTTATATGTTTTTGATATTTTGAAGTTGTCGGAGCAGTTAAAGCATGGAAAAAGTTGTTCTCGCAGCTAATCATTAGATGACAGGTAGGTTATGGTTTTCCTTACCTAAACTCTGTGTATATAGGCTATAACTGCATTAATTAGTATCCTTGGGTTGCTTTTCTAGGTTGGTACCCTCAGACCTTGTCCGCCTCTTCTATCCGTTTATTTCATGCGTTATTTGTAGTATTTGTGGTAATGTTGTACTTTTTACCCTTGTGGCCCTGTGTGGCCTTGTATATGCCTCTGGACCATAGATGGTAGGATATTTGGGAATGTCCGCGAGTCTCAGACATCATGATCTTACTTTAGGCTGGATATATGTGTTGTAGAACTGATTGTGCCTGTACAGGGCTGATAGGAATGTTTGTGAGCCATTGGGCTAATTTATTATTTGCATGCATATCATTCATTCAAATAATTTTTCTTCATATTTTACTACTGATTTGGCTTCGGCCACTATATACGGTTTTCAAAACTTTGCATGGCCCTGAGGGCCCATTTTTCGGTAAAATGAGTATGAAGAGTTTTGGTACTGAATTCTAGGAAACCTCTTGGAGTATAGAGGATGTTTTTATGATTTCACCATTGGTTTTCATACTGATACTAGGCTCGGTTGGGCCATAGCGCTAGACATGATTTTTGTATGAATTTAGACTCGGACACATGCCGGGCACCCTATTTAGGGGATTTTCAGAGTTGATTATTAGTTTAGACCCGGATACACTCCGAGCACCCTTTATAAGGGTTATCGATATTTGACTATTATTTTAGACCTGGTTCAATTTCAGGCACATACTACGAGGTTCTGATTCTTTGATATTTCACAGTTTTAGTATATGGTCTATAAGTAGACCTCCATGGACCCTACCATTCCTATACCAATGGCTATGGGCCAACGAATGTGCTGGAGGAGGGGTGTACGGTGGAGTTGAGGTACTCTAGAGAATTCTTTCCATGGATCCTGCCTTTCTTAGGCCTTTTAGGTAACAGAGGGGGTAACATATGGGTTACTATCACACTAGTTTCATTATCATCATCATGCATATTGTATTTTGATTCCATCCTTTTTGGTTGTCTGCTCAGTGTACACTCTAGTTGTATGGGCAGCCGGAGGGTTTGTTTTCACTTGATTATGTTCCTCAGTTGTATAGGCGATCGTTGGGACTGTAGGTAGATTAGATTACTCCTTTCATACTGTACAACTTGTTATGGCCTTTGGAAATTGATGGATTAGTAGTTTCTAGCCTGTTGGGGCCCTGGTTATTTGGATTGTAATTATTGAGGGGCTAGTGGGTCCTATATTGTTGAGGCACTATTTATGTGGCCTTTTGAGCAGTTGTGGGTTATCAGATTCTATTCTTTATCGTGGTTTTGATTAGTGGATCTCAGTTCTTGGTGGCTTAGTTATTCCATCCTAGAGTTGCACTTGTGAGATTGATTTCTGTCTATGCTTATCTTGAAGTTGGGTTTGTAGTATGATTTTGGTAAGTATATTACTTCTAGCTTGAGTAAATTGATTCCTTTCTTTCCCTTGTTAACTTGAGGTTACCAGTATACCGTCCTTCTCCTTAAACTTTCTCCTTATATATATTGTTGTTGCAAGGACTCCAGGTGAGTTCCTCTTTCCTTCACCTGGGTTCTGTGTTATATATATTTTCTATGGCTAGCATAGCTTGTTTGTAATCCTTGTTGACTTCTATCCATGCTAGTTTTCATGTGCTTTCTTTGTTACTTCTGTGACTGCTTCTTTGCTATCTGCTATTTACTATTATTATATCTTATATGTGCTCAGTCAGCTGATGATGCCTACTGGGTACTCATTTCTTAGCAATTGGTGCTCCTACTATGTTTTTGCATCTTTCTGGTGCAGATATTAGTGTGAGCTTTCACCGTTGATCGTGTGGAGACTCGTGTAGTTTCGAATATTCGAGCCTAGGGTGAGCACCTGACCACCGAGGCTTAACCACATCTCACCTTTTGGGCACTGCTACTCTTTATTTATTCAAAGACAGTTGTACTTATTATTTTATTACTTCTAGCACTTTTATTCTATTTAGAAGCTCATGTACTATCGATACCAAGTCATGGGGTTGGTATAGTTTTCTTGTATATATATGTATTCGGGTTATTTGCTTCCGCTTTGTATTTATCTTATTCTGCTTCCGCTTATTTCTGCTTATTGTGTGTATTGGTTAGATAGTAGACCATTACTAATTATTCTGGGTTGTTGGTTTGCCTACTCGGGGATTGTAGGTACCATCATGACTTGAGAAATCGGGTCATGATAGGCTAAGTCTGCGCACTTCTTTCCAGTTCATTCTTCCTATAGTTCAGAGAGGTTAGCTCAGATTTATCTCTTTGAGGTTGTCTATTTATGGGGTTCCAGCTTCTATTATTTTAGACCATGGTACTTAGTTTACATCTCAGTTTTGGAGGACTATTTAGTGAGAGATGGGTACACAGGTTCAGCTCAACACTGCATTTCATCCTCAGACATATGGCCAGCCTGAGAGGACTATCCTGGTCCTAGAGGACATGTTACGGGCCTGTGTTCTCAATTTTGGGGTTCATGGGATCATTATATGACTTTGGCAGAGTTTGCGTATAATAACAGTTATCATTCGAGAATTTGTATGGCAAATTTTGAGGAATTGTATGGTAGGCATTGCAAATTTCTAGTGGGTTGGTTTGATTGTTTTGAGTCTCGGCCGCTGAGTACATACCTACTTCATGATTCATTAGACAGAGTTCGAGTGATTTAGGACAGACTTCGAGCAGCCCGGAGTAGGCAGAAAAGTTATGCAGACCGTAGACTTCGTGCCTTAGAGTTTAGTGTTAGTGATCGGGTATTTCTTTGAGTGTCGCCCATGAAGGGTGTGATGAGGTTCGGCAGGCGAGGAAATCTCAGCCCCAGGTATGTTGGGCCATTTGAGATTCTTTAGAGGGTTGGTCATGTTGCTTATCAGCTAGCTTTGCCTCATATGTTCTCAGCTATGCATATAGACTTCGAGATGTCCATATTGCGGCATTATGTTTCAGATGAGTCAAATATGATACGGTGGGATTCAGTGCACTTAGATGACAGTTTTGCTTTTGTTGAGTAGCCGATAGCTATTTTATCCAGAGATGTTAGGAGATTGAGGTCCAGAGAGATTCATGTGGTTAAGGTTCAGTGGAGGCACCATCCGTTCGAGGAAGCTACCTGGTAAATCGAGAGAGAGATGTCGGCTCAGTATCCGCAATTGTTTGAGGCTTCAGGTACTCTATTATCCTAACTTTTGAAGACAAAAGTCCTTTTTAGTAGTGGATGATGTATTGACCCTTTCTGTCAATTTCGCATTTTTGCCTTCTTTGTACTATTTGAGCTTACTTGTAACGGCCCCAAGTCATTTATGACTTGTTGGGACTGGTGGTTCAGTGCCCAGACCATTGGTTTTGTCTTTATGACCCTTTCCCTAATTTAGAGAATTAACTTAAGAAATCATTGACTTTAGTCAACATTCTTAGCAAACGAGCTCGAAATCAAATTTTGACAGTTTTGTTAGCTCTGGAGCATGGATTTTGGTCTAGTTGGACCCTTGGTCGGGGCCTGGGAGCTTTCGGTATTGCTTTATCTCACTCTCTGAGGTTTCAGGCTAATTGGAGTTGGAAGTTTGACTTTGGTCAACTTTTGATGATCAAAGCATCAGATTCGAAATCCAACTATTTCATCAGCTCTGGAATGTCAAGTTTGGGTTAGGTAGGTGGTTGGTTCGAGTCTTGAGTGAGTCGGGCTCACTTCGGGTGTTGAGTTGAAATTTGTAAGGGTTGACTTGGGTCAACACTACATCGAAACGACATCATATGGAAGTTTCATCGATTCCATTAAATTTGGAATGTCATTTTCACACTAGTTTCATATTTGGTTTGCGTGAATTGGGTTTCAATTGTGCCCAAAACCCTCTCTAGGATCATTTCTAATTGCTGGTTTTTCTGCAGCTGAGCAGTGCTCAGCGCGATCTTGCAAAGGCACCACGATTGCGCCTTTGGCGCTTTTCCCCTTCAATGTAATTATGTCTGGGCACCACGATCGCGCCAGTACTCCTACAGCTCCTTCAGCTCGATCGCGCGCTGGAACTGTGATCACGCCAATGCTCTTGTTGCTTCTCTAGCGCGATCGCACCTGGGGACCGCGATCGCGCTACTCTGTGACCTGCACTATAAAAGTTTGTCTCCTCAAAATTTCAGCATCATTTCACATTTCCCCTCTCACTCTAAACCATTTCTCTCACCAAAATTTTAGGCAAAATCATACCTTAGCCGTGGGAATTCATCGATTGGATGTTTCCATCGTTTCCTCCTTCAATTCGGTAAGCCCCTCTTCTCCAATTCCTCCATAGCCATGGCTTAGCTTCCTTTATTCATTCTTAACTTAAATTTGGGTTGATTCTTGAGTTTTAGCTGCGTGTTTGGGAGTACTTATTTGTTAAGAAGCGTGTTTTACCTCGTTGACCTTGTTCCCTTTCTCTGTGGTACGTAATTCTTCGTTGTTATTCTTGGTTATGTAAAGTTTTTGCATTTTAAATTCTTCTTCTTCTCCAGGTTGTTTTAGGCCCTTTCCTTACCTGAATTATGCCCAATTTTTTAGCATATGTTCCTGGCAGTGTTGGAAACTTCATGGTATTTTCTATTTCCAATTTTAGGTTATAGGGCCCATGGGCCCTTTTTACCTGGATTTCGACCCAGCTAAATTTTTAGTCTTATAGGTATCGTTAGCTTTGTATTGATAAGTAGATTATATTTTTGTTAGTTTGATTGCGATTCAGGGCTTCTTGGAGTCATTTTGGGCTTGGACAATATCTTTCTAGCGGCTTGTCGTCGAATGTCAGGTAGGCTATGGCTTACCTATCTTAGACTTGGTCTATATAGAATGTAATTGCACTCTTAGCTCATCTTTGTGTTGGGCTTACTAGTTTGGCACCCTAGACCTTGCATGTTTCCTTTCTATTTGCTAGTCATAAGTCCCTTGGGTACGATATCCGGACTAACTAGTCTATATTACTTGGACGACCACGTACACTTGTGTGTGAGTGGGAAGTCGCCCAGCAGGTACTTAGGAATCCATTTAGATTGGAGGCTAGACATAGCTTCAATCGCGGAATCTCCCATTTAAGGGTCTGAGCTAGAAATAGGATGACCTCCCCAAGCAAATGTTTGTTGGTTATTTAGCACACCGAATGATGTTCTCACCAAAATCATCGGATATATGGATGTTGATCGAGAGATAGCATTCCACACTTATGACCAACGCTTCCCATGTCACTAGGTAAGAATTTGAGTGAATTAGCGATTGCCTTATCCTATAGCAAATGCCCTATTAAAAATGCACCCCTAGTAATCTAGTTCTATTTGGTACACTCATCTCGATTTTATAGCTTTTATTTGAATTGAGTTAGTGGTGACAACTTTCCCAATTCCCCCATTTTATTGTTTGGTTTTATTGGACAACTACTCTCACTTTAAAATCGCTTCGCACAATCTCTAATGAGCTAAAGCAGGTCCCTTGGGTTCGACCCCGACATCCATTGGGTTATAAATTTTATTTTGACTATGCGATTGTCATAACCTCCTTAAGTGGAGAGCACGATTTGAGTGTTTATCAAAAATGGCATCGTTGCCGGGGACTTGAGTAGAGCTAGTTTTTGCTTGTTTTTGTGAAGTCAACTTGAGAGTGTTTGGTTTCTTTTACTTTTTGTTTTTTTTGAGTGTTAATTGAGCAGGTCAGCTATGGAAGAAGCCAAGGACAACGAGAGCATTGGCGGCTTTGACAACGCCAACGCTACTAAGCCAATGATGCACGGAGGTGTAGATGCAATCCGCCTACCTCCTATGGTTGGAAACGTTGTCTTCCATGTAACAAGCACTATGCTTCATTTGAGTCATATGAAGGGGCTATTTAGTGGAGCTTCCCATGAGGATGCCAACCGGCATATTCGAAACTTCTTGAAGATTTGCCAACCATTCATGATCCACAATATCTCCCAAGATTCCATTCGATTGTGCCTATTCCCTTTCTCTTTGACGGGGGAAGCCACGATGTGGTTGGAGGAATTGCCGGATGAATCCATCACATCTTGGGCCGAGTTTGTTGAGGCATCTACCTCGAGATTCTTTCCTCCATCCCGAATGATGAAGTTAAGAGATGAGATCACCAACTTCAAACAACTCCCCGATGAGCCCTTACATAAGGTTTGGCTACGATTCAAGAAGAAGCTTCTCTTGTGTCCAAACCATGAATTATCAAACAATGTGTTATTACAAAGCTTCTACCGGTCATTGAACTCCATAAACAAATCAGTGGCCAATAATCTTGAAGGTGGCACCTTTATGGACCTTGAGTTTCACATTGCCTCGATGCTATTAGAACGAATGACCAAGACCAATCAAGCTTGCCATACAAGACACGAAGAGGTGTCGACTTCGGGAACACCCTCAACAATCCTGACAAACGAAGCAAGGATAAAAGATGAGGAGCAAGATGAAGCTTTGGCTAAAATGATGACACAAATTGACTTGATGGCCAATCATGTGATGGGAGCTGGTGTTAAGAAAGTGAATGCAGTGAGTACACCAGAGATTGAGGTGTATAATGTTGAGCTTATGACTGAGGTTGATGGTAAGCTATTGTATGTGTCGGAGGGTTCTTGCCCAGGGTATTATCTCCCATAGAAAGAGAATCAAGGTTGTATTAGAGATAAAGCAAGGGAGGGCAATTGGCGTGAAAGAGATAAGGATGGTGATCGCTTCAATCACCGAAGCTCGAATCCTTACATCCCCCCAAACAAATCTGATTCTCTATACCAACCGGGCACAAGCAATCTTGAACAATCCAAGTTAGAGGACATGTTGTCCTTAGTTCTTAAGAAGGTGGACACTACAAACTCGAGAGTGAGTGAGCTAATGTGTGAGGTCTCTACGCTTCACCAAATGGTGAGCTCCCATAGTGCTTCGATCAAGCACCTTGAGTCCCAAATGACCCACCTATCAAGCAAAATGAACCCACGGATGAAGGGAACACTGCCTAGTGACACCGTCAACAACCCCAAAAACGAATGAGGATTGAGGTAACATCATCATGCCACGATATTAAATCAAGCGCTGCTTGGGAGGCAACCCAAGTTTCTTTCTTTTTTTTTGGTTATTATTTGTTGTTTTTAATGATCTGTAGGGAATGCATGGAATAGAGAACTCACGAAGGGAAAGTAAGGCAAAAAGGTGTCGTGCGGAGGACTGTGCGGACCGCACGAGCAATTGTGTGTGTCGCACAGCCAACTGCACACCAAAATAGAAGGCCTAGAGAAAAATTGAAAAAATAGAGGTGACGTGCACCGTGTTGTGTGGATCGCACCAACCCAAGTGCGCGTCACACCTCCATCTCACAAGGAAACAGATGTCTGGGCAAACCCAGGGGAGAAAAAAAGGGGCATGTCCGATACGCCATGCGGTCCGCACCCTGCCTGGTGCAAATCGCATGTTGCGGTGCATAGGAGGTAAATTTGAATTTTTAATTGACCTAACCTGTTGACTGACCCAACCCGAACACGACCTGGCCGACTCTTCTTCTTCTTTTTCTTTTAAAACTGCCTCTCTCTCTCTTCTTTTTCCACCATCTTTCCTCATAACCCTCAAAATCTTCCACCAAAATTCTCTCCAAAACTCCTCAACTCCCACAAATCCTTCTCCTTATCTTACCCCATCTTCTCCACCACTTCTCCACGTCACCGCCGTCATTCTCTGGGAGGTCTTGTGGGTCACCATTGTTTGAAGCCAAAAGGCTTCAATTTTCGTTCTTCCCTTCGCAATCTTCACTTTTGGTAAGTTCCCCGATGTTAAATAGTTATTTTTATGATTGTTGGGAACTCATATTGTGAAGCATGCTTAGTAGATTAGCCATGTTGATAATGGGTGAGACCCGAAAATTTTAGGTCCCCAATTTTGGGTTGTAATGATGAAATCTTTTAATGTCAACTTGGTAGATGGTAAATGTTGACTATGCATGTTGATTGGTAGTAATGTTTAGCCTTAATATATGTGATGGGGTGAAGTCTGAGTAACCCACTTGTGACTAGTGCTTGATTTGGCCCGATGATGGATTGGGTGACGTAGTTCTTAAGGGCAAGTCATCATTAGTCATGAGGTTGTGATTGATAATTGATAATTGAGGTTGAATGTTGCCGATTGTAGGCCCATGATTCTTATTGAAAATCTAGTTGGGTTATATGATCCTGTGCGGGAAGGGGGTTAATTGTTGATATGCTATCGGTGCCTATTGTTACAAGGAGGGCTTGATGTTCCCGATGATTAGATGGGGTAACGTCCATCTTAAGGGAAGTCATTGAGTCCTTTCTTGTTGGTTATATCTTAATGGAAATCCGGGGAAGTCTGAGTACCCAGAAGTTAATGTCGTGAATCCCATTTGCCCCCTTTGTTATTATGAATTAGTTGTGTATGGTGCTAAGTGCCGAAGCACATCTTGCTCTATGAATCATATGCGTAACTCACAAGAACACAAGGAACAAAAAATTCCAATTGTGTCTCTGTTGTTCCGCATACGATCCATAGAGCTTGATATGCGGGTGGCTCAAGGCGTTGCACCAAGTTGAAAAGAAAGTAAAAAACACCGATTTGAGGGGCGAAGCTTGATGCGACACGCACTTCTGATGGTGTGGATCGCACCAGTTTTGCACATCAATAGAAAAAATTCCCTGAAGGTTCTGTTGGCTTGTGCGAAGCACTTGCGACACGCACTCTTCCTAGTGCATTTTGCATGTGGTCCGCACAAGATAACAGACACCTACTTTGCTTTCTAATCTGTTGCATTCCACCCTTAGTAGATTTTGTTTTGTTTTTGGCTCACAATCTTTGGATATAGACTATGTCTTCTAGCAGGCAAAGCACTGTCGAAGAAGCAAGGCTTCGCTTTCAGAATAGAGGGCATGAAAGCTATCTACAAATGGGACAAAGATAGAGGCTTCAATGAGGAGAAAAGCTTTAACTTGGTAGAGGTCGGAGATGAACTACCAAACATGCACCGACAGATGGTTGAGCGAGAGTGGCACCCTTTTCAAGATGTACCCGGGGGGTATTATGAGGAAGTGGTGTGGGAATTCTTTGCGGCATATAAGCTACCCAAGACTCCAAAGGATACAAAGGGCCAGCAGAGAAATTCCCCAACTTGAATTAAGTCATAGTCAGAGGCAAGAAGGTTAGCATCACCCCCGCTGCTATCAATGCCATCTATTGGGGCCAATTAATCGACCTTGCACCATCCCTCATGGCTAAATTGGTGGCCGATCCAAAGCCATATCAAGCTACAACCCCAATCATTGCTCGAGATGTTTTTTCTTGGTCCCTTGTGGGGGGGTGATATCCCAAGAAAAATGTTACACTTTGAAGCCCGACTATGGTATGATCTAGTCCGCAATAGGTTCCTTCCTTCTCAAAATGATCAGAAAATAATGCAAGAGGGTGCCATTTTGGTTGTTGCCATTATGACAAGTGAACATGTGAATTTTGGAGAAATTGCAGCCATGGTTATTCAGAGAAAAGCCCACCGAGAAGAGAATGCATTCCCTTTCCCAGTGTTGATCAGCAAGTTGTGTGCCAAGGCAGGGATTCCCTACCTCAGTTGTGACAAAGTCACCCACATTGTGGGGGTGATTGATCTTGATAAGAAAACTGACAAGGATGCACCCCGATTTAAGAGACAAAGGACTGAGGCATCAGTGGCAGCTGCGGGAGGTGACCTTGATAATAGAACGGATGTTCCATCTCCTTCCTGGGTCACTGCCGAGCCACATGCCCATGCCACACCCCCCTCGATGACCAAAAGTAGCCTTCAGGGTATGGTTGATAAAACCTATAGCTATGAGAAGCAGCTTTCTAACTTAGCCACTAAACTACCGGGGATGATCATAGGGCAGTCAAGAGCGCAGTGAAGGGGGTAGTGGATGGCTTGAACACTCTATGTATATGGGTTGATGTCATAGAAGGAGCAATCACCACATCCAGAGAGATGTTGACAAAGCTAAAGGCAAGGCCCCTGTGGTGAAAGAGGATTTGACTACATTGCCACCACCTCGGAAGATTTTTGGACTTTTAGATGACTTGTTTGCCTCTTATGCGGAGGAAGAGCTACCCGAGACTGGAGATCAAGAGCTGGAGGATGATCATGATCCGGATTCTCAGAGGGTGCTTCACGACTCCACACTTTCTTCGCACTCCCGAATGGGTGGTCCTGACCCTAGTTGAGCCTGCTCCAGGTGATGCTAATAATGAGGACTAGATCCTCTAGGGAGTTCCACCCTTTCCCATTGCACTATAAGCATTAAGGACAATGCTTCTTTCATGGGAGGGGGTGACTTTATTTACTTGCTTTTGGTGCCCATGAGTGGCCTTGAGACAATTTAGTTGACTAGTCTGGTTAGTTTTATTTGGCCCTTGTCGGGCACATTTTGGATTTTTTTGGATCGTCTTGTTAATAGTAGTGTAGAAATAAACTCCGAGGGTTTTCTTAATACTACGGTTCTTTCCCAATGAGCAAAAGTTTTAATTATTTTCTTTTTCTTTTCTTTTGTTTTTGTGTGTCAAACCGGGTTGGTGTTTCCCTATGATAGATTGAGAGAAAACTTTCTTAAGGGAAAATGTCAAGTTTAGTTTAGAATTGAGTCCGTAAATGCTTGTCTCGAAATGGGCCCACCAAAAAAAAATTGTGGTAAATTGTTTTTGAAAAGGAAAGGAAGAAGGGAAATGAATTTTTGAGGAAAAGCATTCTCTTGTCATGACTTGCACACTCTCGCTTTGGCTTGATTGACTCACAAACGAGTGTGTAATGAACTCGGAATAGCTTGTCAAAAGTCATTTGCCCCAATTGATTGTGGGACTAATGGATGAGTCTTGTGACATGATGCCTTGTGCGGTGAGGCTTTACCTTGATTCTTGTGTATAAGTGTCATCTAGAACTTGCCCCGAATGTGATTCAAGGTGAAATTCTAGGTGTAACCAAGCTTGGGAAATAACCTTAGGCCCTTTTTGATAGCCACTTCACTCAAATGACCTCCCAATGACATCAAATCCTAGTAAACCCCTTTGAGCTTGTGACCATTCTTTGACACCTTTGTAACACCGTGACCTCTTTGGAACTTCTATCTTGGCACCCGTCCTCCCTAATTGCTTGAAAATTAAATGTAGGCTAAAAGCCTAAGTTTGGGGGAGAAACAAAAGATAACATAGGCAAATGCCTTAGTTTGGGGGGTGCATGTGATCAAATGGGGAGAAGAAAAGGGATGCACTTCAAGTGCAAGGTAGCACCTTGATTCGAGAATTGAAAAATTTGCTCGAAAAGATCAATCCAAATAAGAAAATTGAAAAGCAAAAATAGGTGCTACCAAGTGAAGGTGATATAAGGTGTGAATAATCACGAGGTTAAAAGGAGAAACCTTGGGTTGTGTGAGGGAGAAATAAGGTGAAGTTGGAAATTGAAAAATGTGAGCGGCGTGTGAAATGACAAAATAAAGAGCATTAGGGAGGTGTAATCACTTGAACCAAATGATATCCTCACCTTATCCCTAGCCAGCATTATAACCCTCAAGTCCTTGGTGATTCCGAGCTTGGCTACCCTACATTAGTGGCAATTTACATGAAGGGCAAGCCTATGGTTCGACGCGTATACACTTGAACTTCCTTGAGAGAGTAAGAGTCTTCTTGGTTCTCTTATAATCCCGTGTCTTGTGAATTGAATGATTGTGAGTGGGATTCTCTCTTGTAGTGAGTGGCATCATGCACTCGAATTGAAGCATAGAGTCTCTATTTCAATTGAGGGGAATGAATGAGAAAAGTTGTGTGTCGAATCTTGAGGCAAACCTTGACGGTCCATGCCAATGACTTGAGAAGATTAAATGTCTTGCTTTAAATTCCCTTGAGTTTTGAATGAAACATGATGTCCTTTGGACAAAAAGTTTTGAAATGAGCAATTGCCTTGAGCATGTGGGTGTCCAAATTGAGATAAGCATAGTAGTTGAGACTTTTATTTGAGTCTTTTATTTGTTTATTTTTCTTAAATTTTTAGTGTAGAATAATTTTTGTGCCTTATTGAGACTTAGCATAATTCATTCCTTGCCATGTAAGTATCTTGCTTGAGTACAAGCAATAGTTCAAGTATAGGGGTTTGATAAGTTGGTAACCTATTAACTTATTGAGCCTATAACCATGAATTATTGCTATGTTTTGAATTGATTTAGAGATTCTTATGACCTTTATTGATGTCTATGCAGGTACTTTAGATAGAAGAGGAGAAACAAGGATGTGGACCCAAAAAGAGCCAAAAAGGAGCTAACTGTGAAGAATTGAGAAAAGCTGGAGAATCTGCCGAGAGGTGCGGTGGCTATGCGACACGCACAAGCCGAGGTGCGGTTCACCCCTCCTCCACATAAAGCTGCAAAGATGACTGAAGATTCTTCTACAGCATGCGGTCGCCATGCGACACGCACATCTCGTGGTGCAAAATGCATCACCCTCCACACAAGGCCTACCTAAGCGACTGAAGTCACTAGCCAACCTGAAGTCGGTGTGTGAACCACACGCCGCGTCGCAGAGGACCTGGAGGGCAATTTTGTCCTAAATTTATAAGACAATTTTGGGAACATATAAAAGGAAATTTTAGGCTTATTTTGTATATACAATTAAGAGTAGAGAATTTCAGTAGAGAACTTGGAGATATTTTTGGCTTGTAAACACTTTTCTCCATCTCCATTGAGGGAGGATTTTCAATCCAATCTTTTGGTTAACAAATTGTGTACCAATTTGACTCTAGAACTTGAGAATCAACTACAATGGATGGGAATTTAATTGACCCAGCTTATATATCTTCTCCCCCTTCTATGAGTGGCTAATTTTTCTTGTATAAGGGTGTATTGATGATGGGTGTGTAGCTAATGGGTGTGGGTGTTGCTAATTCACTCTTATAATTGCTTATCTGATATGGGTCTAGTAATTTCACCATGTTTTAATCTAATAATTTGTGGTTGCGAACATGAATTTACCTTACTTGGCTATTTAGTTGCTCGAGAGAGAATTTTGTAGTTGTGGATGTGAAATTGCTAGTGGGTACTTGGGAATCCATTTAGATTAGAGGCTAGACATAGCTCCAATCACGGAAGCTCCCATTTAAGGGTCCGAGCTAGAAATAGGACGACCTCCCCAAGCAAATATTGGTTGGTTATTTAGCACACCAAATGATGTTCTAACCAAAATCCTCGGATATATGGATGTTGATCGAGAGATAGCATTCCACACTTATGACCAATGCTACCTGTGTCACTAGGTGAGAATTTGAGTGAATTAGCGATTGCCCTATCCTATAACAAATGCCCCATCGGAAATGCACCCCTAGTCATCTAGTTCTATTTGGTACACCCATCTCGATTTTATAGCTTTTATTTGAATTGAGTTAGTAGTGAAAACTTTCCCAATTCTCCCATTTTATTGTTTGGTTTTGTTGAACAACTACTCTCACTTTGAAATCGCTTCACACAATCTCTAATGAGCTAAAGCATGTCCCTTGGGTTCGACCCTGACATCCGTTGGGTTATAAATTTTGTTTTAACTACGTGATCGTCGTGACCTTCTTAAGTGGAGAGCATAATTTGAGCATTTATCAGGGTGCTCTAGAGCTGTTTGTTAAGAAGAAGGATGGCAGTTTTCACAAATGCATAGATTATAGGCAGCTGAATAAGGTTACTATCCATAACTAGTACCCTCTCCCTCGAATTGATGATCTGTTCCAATTACAAGGAGATTTAGTGTTCTCTAAGATTGACTTAAGGTCTGGTTACCATCAACTAAAAATATAACCTTCAGACACTCCGAAGACTGCATTTTAGACCCAATACGGGCACTATGAGTTTCTTGTGATATCAGTCAGGATGACTAATACCCCAGCTGCTTTTATGGGATTAATGAACGAAATATTCAAGCCTTATCTCGATTCTATTATCATAGTCTTCATTGATGATATTTTGGTATATTGTAAGAGTGATGAGGAGCATGAAAGTTATCTTAGAATTGTGTTGGATTGTTGAAAGAGAAGGAATTGTATGCAATTTTTTCTAAGTTATTTCTGGTTATCTTTTTTGTCCTTCTTGGGGCATGTGGTTTTGAAAGAAGAGGTGATGGTAGACCCATAGAAAATAAAAGCAACTAAGAATTAGGCTAGACCCACTTTGGTGACGGAAGTCCATAGTTTTGTGGAGTTGGCTTGCTACTATCGCCAGTGCATTAAGGATTTTGCATCAATTGCTACTCACCTGACTCGCCTAACTCAGAAAGATGTACCATTTGTTTGGTCAGAAGAGTGCGAGGGAGCTTTCAAAAGCTCAATACTTGGTTGACCACAACTCCCATCCTTGCCTTGCCAATTAAAGGTAAAGATTTTATTGTGTATTATGATGCCTCACGATCTGGTTTAGGTGATGTGTTGATGAAGTAACAAAATGTCATTTCTTATGCTTTAAGGCAACTCAAAGTGCATGAGAAGAACTACCCTACTCATGACTTAGAGTTGGCTGCAGTGGTATTTGCTCTCAAGATCGGGAGACAATACTTGTACGGAGTCCGTTGTGAAGTGTTTCACAAACCAGTGTTGCTTGTAGCATGTCTTCACCCATATGAACTTAAACCTTAGGCAATTGATGTGGATGGAATTACTTAAATATTATGATATCACCATATTGTATCATCCGAATAAATCCAATGTGGTAGCTAATGCTTTAAGCCAGAAAACTGAGAGTATGGGTAGCTTGGCCTACCTGAACATTGCTAGACGTCCATTGGCTAGAGACATGTAGGCTCTGGCCAAAAGTTTCATGAGACTGGAAGTATCTAAAAGGGGTGGTTTATTGGCATATATGGAGGCGAGGTCCTATTTCTTGATCAGATCATTGGTAAGCAGTTTGATGATATGAAATATAGCAGAATTCGTGAAAAGGTGTTACAGGGTGAGGCCAAGAAGGCCATCATTGATGATGAAGGTGTTCTAAGAATTAAAGGGCGAGTTTGTGTGCCTCGTGTTGAGGAGTTGATTCCCACCATCTTAGCAGAGGCTCATAGATCTAAGTATTTTATACATCCTGGTAGGACCAGGATGTACCGAGACTTAAAACAAAATCACTGATGGGGCACAATAAAGAAATACATAGTAGACTTTGTGGCTAAGTGCTAAAATTGCTAGCAGGTGAAATATGAGCATTAGAAGCCTGCTGGTACACTTCAAAAAATGCCCATCCCAGAATAGAAGTGGGAGAGAATAGCCATGTATTTCGTGGTTGGCCTTCTTAAGACTTTGAAAAAATATGATTCGATATGGGTCATTGTTGATAGATTGACAAATTCTGCACAATTTATTCCTATGCAGGTGACTTATAATGCAGCGAAGTTGGCCAAAATCTACCTGAATGAGATTGTCCAATTGCATGGGGTGCCTATCTCTATTATTTCTTATAGGGACACCCAGTTCACTTCCAATTTCTGGCAGAAGTTGCATGAAAAATTGGGTGACAAGGTTGGACCTGAGTATAACTTTTCACCCTCAGACTGATGGGCAGTCTGAGCGTATGATTCAGGTGTGAGAAAACATGCTTCATGCATGTGTGATGGACTTTGGGGGTCATTGGCATCAATATCTAGCACGGTATGAGTTTGCATATAACAATAGTTATCACTCAAACATAGATATGGCACCGTTTAAAGCATTGTATGGGAGGATATGTATATCTCCTATTAGTTGGTTTGATTCATTTAAAGCAAAACCTTTGGGTACAAACATGGTAAGGGACTCCATGGAAAGGGTGAAGTTCATCCAAGGAAAACTTCTAGCGGCTTAAAGCTGGAAGAAAGAGTATGTTGACAGAAAGGTTAGAGACATGAACTTTATGGAAAGTGAGCAATCCTTACTCAAAGTTTAACCCATGAAGGGTGTTATGTGGTTTGGGAAGCGAGGCAAGTTAAGTCCGAGGTAAATTGGGCCCTTCAAGATTCTTCAGAAGGTGGGGACAGTGGCTTATTGGTTGGTTTTGCCACCTGGTTTGTTTGGAGTTCATCCTATATTCCATGTTTTGATGCTTAAAAAGTACCATGGAGATGACAATTATATCATTCACTGGGATTCGATCCTGTTAGATGAAAGCCTCTCTTATGAAGAGGAGGTCGTTGCTATTATCGATCGAGATGTCCAAAAGTTGAGAATCAAGGAAATTTCATATATGAAAGTCTAGTGGAAGAATCATCCTGTTAAGGAGGCCACCTGAGAGACTGAGACAGACATTCGGGACAGGTATCCTCACTTGTTCACCGATTTAGGTAACTTTTAATTTTCCCTATTTTTCTCTTTATTGTCATTCGAGGACAAATGATTGTTTAATTGATATCTAATATAAATACCTGTTCCATCATTATGCTGAAATAAGGCATAAGAACTCAGCTAGAAAAGTCCCTAGGGTGAGAATTAAAAATCTTGGGCTAGGGTAAGCTTAGATAAATATTTAGTGTTGTGTGCCTTAGAGGTGATTTGTGTTTCATATGATGTCGTGTGGTATTGTGGTATCTATTTCTGGGTAGCAAACTACTGTAGGGTTCCGTAGGAAGTTTTGGGATGAGAATCAGAGTCATAAAACTCTAGATATGATAGTTGGTGCATCAGAAATAATTCGTGGTGTCTATAAAATAATGTATGTTGTAAAATGAGTCCCTGTGAGAGAGAATGCCGTATTCTGGAATTTTTCATTCATAGTAATGAAGGATGCTTCATCGTGATGGTCCATTATGATAAGCCGATCCTCATCGTGACGAAGAGCCATCAATTGTGACGAGAAAATAGGGCAGTATACTTGTAAGTCCTGCAGTTTTCAAGTAGTAGTGGAGAGCTCATATAGAGTATCGGTCATCAGCTTTGCCTCCAATGACTTAAGTGAAGTTCTATGCTGTGTTCTTGGAGAAGTATGTACCCCGCACCTTAAGGGGTCATAAAAAGGATGAGTTTCTGGCTCTTGAGCAGAGTAACATGTCGATTTCAACCTATGAGGACAAATTTAATATCTTGTCCCACTATTCTACTCAGGTTCTGGGTACGGAAGAGAAGAGGATTCCTTTATATGTGAAGGGCCTGAATACTGAGTTGCAGGTGTTTTCTGTGCATATGACCTCGGCAGGGAAGAGTTTTAATGAGGTGACCGATTATGTGAAGAAACTAGAGGGGGTCAGACAGGTTGGGCAGGCTAAGGTGTTAGCCAAGAAGTCCCAGAATGAAGGTAACTTCAATGGTTCATACTACAAGGGTTACAACCAACAAGGGTATTCTGCTCGTCCTATTCAATTAGCCCTGCCAGCTTCTACAGGTGGTCATCCAGGATTCAGCCAATAATTTTTAGCTCTTATAGGCCAGGGGGCTTTTTATACTTCTACTAGCAGGCCTACTCTTAACCGCGGATGCTTTTATTGTGGTGATCCGGGTCATTTAAAGAGAGAGTGCCCCCATAGGCAGGAGGGTAATCAGGCTCAGCAGCAGTTTAAGGCTGTGGTTCTGGCAGGGGGAGATAGTTATGCTAGAGCTCATCCACAGTGTGGGTGAGGTAATTTCCAGGGAGGCTGAGAAACAGAGGAAATGGTGGCACGGGAAGAGGATTAGCACAGCCAGCTAGGGAAGTTGCTCGGATTAATTATTGGGCCCATTATTATGCATTTCCAGGGAAGTCTAAGGCTGAGGCATCAGATATGGTGATCACAGGTACTATTTTAGTCTATGAATGGATGGCTTCTTTGTTATTTGACCCAGGTTCTACTTATTCATATGTTTCTGTGAAATTTGCTTTGGGTCTAGATTTGGTTTGTGATGTCCTGGATTTCTCTATTCATGTTTCTACCCCGGTTAGGGAGTCTGTGGTAGTAACCCATGTATATCATGCCAAGTCAACATGCCTCTCCTAATAAGACTCAAAGTCAAAAATCCTAACTACTAATCATTAACCAAGTTAACATCTGTGACTCTATAACAATGACCTACACCTTATACCAACTGCACAGGTAATAGACAACATAGACTTGTGCCACATCGTGCAATTAAGTTGGACCTCTCAAGGACCTCTAAAAACAACAACTATGATAACTTCATGTATTCCTGGTGAAAAACATACCCACCCTTATAAGAAAAACACATAGTCAAGTAAATAGTCAACTCAGTTCACTTAAGGAACCAACATATATACCATAAGACCGATAAGCCCAGTTCACTCAGGTAATAAACATGTAAGAATAGCAGGTAACAAATAAGCCTGGTTCACTCAAGGAACCAACATGTAGGAATATCAGGTAACGCATAATCCTGGTTCACTCAAGGAATTAACATGTAAGAATATTAGGTAACAGATAAGCCCAGTTCACTCAAGGAACCAACATGTAAGAATATCATGTAATAGATAAGCCTGGTTCATTTAAGGAACCAACACACAATAAATAACAAGTAAACCTGTACTAGGCATGGTACCTGAACCAACCATGAATAAATCCATATCAGGCATGGTACCTGAGGCAACTATGAATAAACATGTACCACGCAGAGTACCCGAGCCAACCAATGAATAATAGAACTGTACCAGGTGTGGTACCTGATAAGTCAATAATCTACTAATATTTGAGCCTTTAATCATGAATTATTTCTATGTTTTGATGAGATTTAGAGGTTCTTATGGTCTTTATAGATGTGAATGCAGGTACTCTTGGTCAAAGATATAAAACAGGGAAACCCAAAAGAGCTAAAAAGGAGTTGAAGTGTGAAGTGATCAAGTGAGATAAAGATTCTGCTAAGAGGTGAGGCCACTATGTGACATGCACAATCCTTGGTGCGGACCGTATCTCCCTCCGCATGAAGCTTAGAAGAAAGGAGAAGAATCTGCTAAGGGGTGCGTCCGTCGTGCGACACGCACAAGGCCTGGTGCAAACCGCACCCCGCTTCGCATGACAACTGAAGATCATCCAAGTCACTAGTTCACTTGTGTGGAATTGTGTGATATGCACAACATGACATGTGAAACACACATCACACCGTACAGCTCCCAAGGGGAAATTTTGTCCACTTTTGTATGATGAATTGGGTACATTTTAAAACTCAATTTAGGCATAGTTTTGCATAGTTTGGAAGAGATTTCAATTTTTGAGCAAGTTTCTCTCCCAAAGCAAGATAGAGGGTTTCACTCTAATATCTCCATCTTCAACCTTGGGCTTGTAAATATGAGCTTGGATATTATATTTTTGCTACAATTAATGAAAAGAAATTTGAATTTCTCTATGGGTATACTTTCTTCTTCCTTTAGCATAAGTGGCTAAGTTTCGCTGTCTGGATATGTATGATTGGTACTTGATTGATGGGTATGAGTCTTACTTATTTATGTTTATAATTGCTAATATGACATGGGTCTAGTGATTTAACCATATTTTAACTCTAAAATTGGTGGTTGCAAAAATTGATTTAAATTACTCGATTATGTCCTTGCTTAAGAATACGGTTCATAATTTTGGATGTGAAAATTGCTAGTGGGTACTGGGATTCCACCTAGATTGAGGCTAGAAATTTCTCAATTCACTGGAAACACTCATTTAAGGGTCTAAGCTAGAGATAGTGTGACCTTTCCAAGCCAATATTGGTTGGTTAATGGTAAAACCATGGTTCTTGAACAAATACCATGGGATAAATGAGTGTGAGATAAAAATATTAACATTCACGCCTAAAACCAATGTTACCTATATCGTTTAGTGAGAATTTATACAATTGAGCAAATGCCTTGACCCGTGTTCGAGTCCCATCAGAAATACATCCCCAGTCCTCTTGTCTCTTGTTTACACCTCGCATTTACTTTATTGTTTGATTTGGAATTGAATTGTGACAGATTTCCAATTCCCCGATTTCCCCCCTTTTTACATTATTTGTTATTTGGACAATCTACTCTCGTTGTGAGGTCCTTTCTACAATCTCATTGGATAAGCTACCATTCCCTATGGGATTGACCCCGATTCTCATCGGATAATATAAATTTTATTTTGCTTAACGATCTTCGTCACCTCCATAATTGAGAGTTTCATTTGAGCGTTATCGAAAATGGCACCGTTGTCGGGGAATGGCTTATGAGTAGCTATTTGATTGTGAATTAAAATCACTTTGTAGAGTGTTTGTTCTTTTTTTATTTGGTTTGTTGTTTTTTCTTGTTGAGTAGGCAGCCCATGATCGAAGTGGGCGACAACAGAAGTGTAGATAGATTCATAGACGCAGCCAATGAACCTATAATTCAAGGAGGGGTAGGTGCAATCCGCCTACCTCCCACGGTTGGAAACATGGTGTTCCATGTCACTAGCACTATGCTCCATCTCGTATAAATGAAAGGGATATTTAGAGGAGCAGCACAAGAAGATGCAAATAGGCACATCCAGAACTTTGTGGAGATATGCCAACCTTTAATCTTCCAAAACATCCCCCAAGAATCTATTAAACTTCGCCTATTCCCCTTTTCCCTAACGGGGGAAGTCACAGCTTGGTTGGAAGAACTACCAGATAAGTCAATCACCTCTTAGGCTGAGTTGGTAGATGGTTTCATGGTTCGATTTTTCCCTCTCTCAAGGATGATGCAGCTAAGGGACGATATTACCAACTTTCACCAACTGCTCGATGAGCCTTTGCACGAGGCATGGTTGAGGTTGAGAAAGAAACTCGTGTTATGTCCTAACTATAGTTTGCCGGATAATATCATTCTACAAAGCTTTTATAGGGATTTGAACTCAATGAACAAGTCCATGGCCAACGACCTCGAGGGTGGTACCTTCATGGACCAATAATTTTCTCTCGCCTCAGCCCTTCTAGAAAGAATGACCAAGACTAATCGATCTTGGCACACAATAGAGGATGATGTTCCTACCACAGAAGTGACCTCATCTATTTTGACAAATGAAATGCGGAGAAAGGATGAAGAGAGGGATAAGATGATGGTCAATATAATGACACAAATAGATCTCTTGGCCAAGCATATGATGGGGGCCAAAAGTGCTAAGACCATGAATGTTGTGAGTACACCAATTATCAAGGCTAGTGATGATGAGCTAATAACCATCGTGGATGGTAAACTTTTCTACTTGTCAGTGGGTTCTCGTCCCGAGTATTATCACCTGAGGGATGAGAATCAATGCTGGATTAAGGATAAGGAAAGTTATGACAATTGGAGGGATCATGACAAAGAGGGTGATAGATATGTTCAACGGAGCTCAAATCCATATGTACCTCCAAATAAGTCGGATACCATATATCAACCCACCACAAGCAATCCAGTTACTCAAATATTGAGGATATGTTATCCTTAGTTTTGAAGAAAGTGGAGACAACAAATACCGGGGTTAGTGAGCTTAAAAGCAAAGTTTCAAAACTTCACCAAACTGTGAGCTCTCATTCAGCTCAATTAAGCATCTTGAGGCTCAAATGAACCCTAAAATTGACGCTCATGTTATGGCAATTATTACTAGAAGTGGAAGAATAAGTGGTGTAGTGAAAGAGCCCGTTGTTGATGTGGTTGAAAAGCCAGTTGTTGTAGTGAAAAAGCCTAGTGTTGAAGCCGTTATGGAGCCGTGTGACAAAGAATAAGATGTTGTACATGAAAAAGATGTTGAAAAATTAGGAGTTGGGGTGAAGCTTGGTGCACCCAACATCCCGGTGAATGTTAATCTTGATGAAGAGAGGGAAGAGGCTGAATCTCCTCCGCAAATAGCCATAGACATTGAGGAGGACACTTCTATTGTGTGAATTTTACTGACCACACTACCCAAGGGGCCTCCTCCGTACCCTTAAAGTTAAATAAGAAGAAGGAAGAGCACAAATTCAATAAGTTTGTGACATGTTCAGCAAACTTTCGATAAATATCCCTTTGGTTGAAGCCTTTATGTAAATGTTGAGGTATGCCAAATTCATGAAGGAGTTGCTCAAGAAGAAGAAGGTTATTGATGTGGTCACCATTGAGATCTCTCACAGCTGTAGCATTGTGATGACAAGTAATGTTGCTACAAAATGGGAAGACCCGGGTGCATTCACTATTCCTTGCACTATTGGGTTGTTGGTGTTTCAGAAGGCCTTGTGTGACTAAGGGGAAAGCATCAACTTGATTCCCATAGTGATCTTCAAGAAGTTAGGATTGGGTATGCCCAAACCTACACCCATGCGACTACTCATGGTTGATCGGTCCATCAAGCGTCCAGTAGGAATTCTATTTGATGTGTTTGTCAAGGTTGATAAGTTTATTCTCCCGACCGACTCTGTGATTTTAGATTGCGAAGTGGATATTGAGGTGCCCATTATATTGGGGCGACCATTGTTGGATACGGGGAGAGCCTTAGTGGATGTTGAACTCGGAGAGCTCAAGTTTTGAGTGGGAAGTGAGGTAGTGATATTCAACGTATTCCAACCCACAATGCCTCCGAATGAATTGCGGGTAGTCTCGTTGATAGATGTTGAGGGCAAGCTTGATGATGCCCTTGAGGAGTTTGAAATGGGAAAGATGCCTAAGTTTGAGATATTGCCAATTAGGCAACAAGAGGATGTTTTAAAGTTGTTGATGGAGCAATTCCCCTTTTTGGGATGGGGCCACACCAATCGGATTAGCATGTTATCCGACAACGACTAAGGTTTGAGGTACTATCATCGAGTCGCAACGTAAAATCAAGCACTTCTTGGGAGGCAACCCAAGTGTTTTTACTTTATTTTTATTTACCTTTTGTTGTTTTTGGTTTGTTTTAGGAATGCATGGAGAGGAAAAATGACAAAGTGAAACAATGAGACAAAAGGGGGATGTGCGAATGGTCGTGAGGTTCGCACAAGCTGTTATGCATATCGCACAGGACACCTCATCCCAAGTCAATGAACTGGAAGAAAAATATTGAGTTGGAGGTGATGTGCGTTGGGCTGTGCATTTTACTCAAGCCTTTGTACACATTGCACCACCTCCGTACACCATAACTGAAGGTTGAGCCACGTTTGGGCATGAAATTGGCTGGTACAAAGCGAGATGTGGTCCGCACATGGGATTGTGCGACTCGCACATCGCGGCGCACTAAGCTAAGTTTTAAAATTTTGTTGACCTACCCATTGAGCGACCTGACTCGGAGACTGACCCAATGACTTTTCTTCTTCTTTCTATCTTTTTAAACTGCCACCTTCAACTCTTCTCTCCCATATTCTTCCAAACTTTCACAATTTCTCTCCAAAAACCTTCCACAAATTCCTCAACTCTCCCAAAATCTTTTCCTTCTTTCTCACCCAACCTCTTCTGCCGCTGCCGCTAGTCTCTGCCACCGTCATCTCCAGTTGAAGTGTTGGGTCACCATTGTTGCACCTTGAAAAGCTCCAATTTTTGCTCCCCTTCTCTTAATCTTTACTTGTGGTAAGTTCCCCGATGTTAAATACGTGTTCTTATGTTGATTGGGAACTCATATTGTGAAGCATGCTCATTAGAATTGCCATGTTGATTTTGGGTGAGATCCAAAAATTTTGGGTCCCCAATTTTAGTTTGTATTGTGGATTTTGCTTAGGATTAACTTGGTAGAACTCATTGTTAGGATGATGCATGTTTATTGTAGTAGTTTTTAGCCTTAAAATCTATGTTTGGGGTGAAGTCTGAGTAACCCACTTGTGATTGGTGCATTATTGGCTCTATGATAGATTGGGTGACATCATTCTTAAGGGAAAATCATCATCTTGATAAGGTTTTGGTTAGAAATTGAGGTTTGGGGCAGAATTTGTTACTACTATTATGCCCATGTTCTCTGTTGCATATGCTTATTGGGTATATGATTTTGGTTGGGAGGTAGAAATTATTGATTGAATCAATGTGCCTAATTGTGAACAATTGAAGGCTTAATATTCCCGATGATAGATGGGTTAACGTCCTTCTTAAGGAAATTTGTTAAGTTTTTCTTTTGGTTTTGAATTGTGTTGATGGATTTCGGTGATGTTTGAGTACCCAGATGATTTGGTTGGGTCATATAATGCTTGGCCCTATTGTTTAAATTGTTGGATTATTTGTGTGGTGCTTGTTGCCAAGTGCATTCCACACGTATTATTCTGTAAATCACATGCTTAACACACAAGAAGACAAGGGATTGAAAAATTCCATGTGTTTCGCATATGGAGCGCAGACCTTGATGTGCGAAATGCACAAGGCACCGTACAAGGTTGAAAAGGTTGCCAGTTGACTGTTTCAAAGGGCGAAGCATGGTGTGATGCGCACTTTGGCTGGTGTGGTTCGCACCAGCTTCGCACCCCATAGAAGAAATCCCTGTAGGTTCTGGTAGCTCATGCTAGAGCACGTGCGATGCACACTATTCTTGGTGTGGTTTGCACGTGGTCTGCATGAGCCATCAATTACCTATTTTGTTTTTCTCCTTCTTTGCATTTTGTCCCCTTTAAGTGGTTAACTTCTTTTTAGTCTTTCTTCTTTCATATATCTCAAAAATACAAAAAGATTTTGTTTTGCCTTTTGGTACTCACAATCTCCATGTATAGACTATGTCTTCTAGAAGGGGAAACACAGGGAGCCAACCAAAGAAACTATCAGCTACGGAAGAGGCAAGAATTCATTTTGGGGTTGAGGGCATTAAGTCCATCTATGATTAGGATAAGAATAGGACCTTTAACAAGGAGCAGAGATTCAACTTGGCTGCATTCGAGAAAGAGCTACCAAATATCCACTAACAGTTCACCGACCGAGAGTGGCATCCATTCCAAGATGTACCTGGAGGGTACTATGAGGAAGTGGTGCAGGAATTCTTTGCTGCCTATCAAGCAAAGCAGGACTCCAAGGGATATAAGGGGAGCATGGATAAGTTCCCTAACTTAGACTCAGTCATCGTCTGGGGCAAGAAAGTTACCATCACTCCGGCTGCCATAAATGCCATTTATTGGAGTCACCCAATTGAGCCTACACCCGTACTCTTGGCTAAGCTGATTGTTAATCCAAAGCCATATCATAAGACAGCCCCCACTTTTGCTCCTCCCACTTCTATTTGGGCTACCATGGGAGGTGATATTCTGAGGAGGACTTTGTACTTCAAATCCCGTCTCTGGTATAATCTTGTCTGCATCAAATTCCTGCTATGACAGAATGATCAGAAGATCACCCAGGAGGGAGCCATTCTAGTTGTTGCGATTATGACGGGTGAGCATGTCAACTTTGGGGAAATCACAGTCATGTTAATAAGAAGAAAAGCATGCAGGGGGGTGACTCATTCCCCTTCCTAGTACTTATTAGCAAGCTTTATGCTAAAGATGATATCCCCTACTTTAGCTGTGACAAGGTTACCCATGTCGTACGGGTGATTGACCTTGATAAGAAAACTAATAGGGATGCCCCTCATTTCAAAAGGCACAGGATGGAGACCTTGGTGGAAGTTGAGGGTGACAACTCCGATGCTGAAGCACATGCCTCCTCTCCTTCTCGAGAAACCTCAGAAGCACCTACCCCATCAGCTACTGCTCCTAGGGAACCTTTGACAAAGAGTGGTCTCCAAGATATGGTTGATAAGACATATAGTCATGAGAGGTAGTTGAATGACTTAGAAAGAGAGCTACCCATGTTGATTGACAAAGTTGTCAAGAGGGCCATCAAGGGAGTGGTGGACAGTATGACCAAGCTCTGCAAGAGGGTAGATGTCATTGAGGGGTTCGTCAAAGAAATTCAAAAGGATATCGACAAGTCTAAGGGGAAAGCTCCAGTTGAGGAGGTAGATTTGAGGACCTTGCCTCAGCCCCGTTGCACTCGTGGTCCTATGGATGACTTGCTTGCATCCTTTGTAGATGATGAGGAGTAGCTACCTGGTAATGAGGGTGTGGAGCTTGATGATGATCAGAACCCTGAGTTTCAGCGAGTTCTCAGGGATTCCACAGTTCTGCATATTCCCAAAAAGGTGGTGCTGGTCCTAGTGCTGATGCAGCAGATGATGATGATGAGGCATAGTCCTCCAAAAAGTTATTGCACCCCTTCTTTCCTTACTTGAGCTTAAAGCATTGAGGGAAATGCTTCTTTTATGGGGAATGGTGGTGTTATTTGATTTGGTTGTTGGTTTCCTATGTTGGGCTTGAGATATTTTATTTCCCTTGTCGGTCTGACAATTTTATTTCCATTGCTAGATTTTATTTGGCCCTTGTCGGGCATGTTGGATGATTGTGATGTACCCTCGTCGGGCTTGATGTTTAAGATTGTGTGCCGGGTTAGTCTTACACGTTCCCATTATTTCACTACCCAGGCCTTGCAAATGCACTAAGGGCCTACGTCGTGGCTTGTTTTCAAATGATTCATGAGCGCGTAAATTTGGTAGTCGCCTTGTTAATAGTAGTTTATCAATCAACTCTAAGGGTTTTCTTAATACCACGGTTCTTTTCCGAGGAGCAAAATGTTTTCTTTCTTTTTCTTTTTCTTTATTTTCTTTTATTTTTATGTCAAACCGGGTTGGTGTTTCCCTATGATGGATTGAGAGGTAATTTTCTTAAAGGAAAATGCCAAGTTTTAGTTTTAATTTAAGTCTGTGCTTTCCTTGTCTCGAAGTGGACCCGCCAAAAAAATTCCTTGGCAAGAATTTTTTGAAAATGAAAGGAAAGAGAGAAAATGAATTTTTGATGAAAGCATTCTCTTGTCATGACTTGCTCACTCTCGGTTTGGATTGATCGATTCCTAAATGAGTGTGTAATAAACTTGAAATAGCTTGTCAAAATTCATTTATCCCAATTGATTTTGAGATGAATGTGGAGAATTTTTGTGAAATGATGTCTTGTGTGGTGAGGCTTTACCTTGATTCTTGTGCATGTATGTCATTTAGAACTTGCCCCGAATGTGATTCAAAGCAAAATTTTAGATGTGATCGAGCTTGAAAGATGATCTTAAGCCCTTTTTTAATAACCACTTCACTTAAATGACTTCACTTGACATCTATCATAGTGAACCCCTTTGAGTTTGTGACCGTTCTTTGGCACCTTGTTGATACCTTGACCTTTTTGGAACCTCTATCTTGGCACCCGTCCTCCCTAATGGCCTGAAAGTGAAACGTAGGCTAAAAGCCTAAGTTTGGGGGGAAATGAAATGACAACATAGGCAAAAGACTATGTTTGGGGGTGTATGTGCTTAATATGGAGAAGAAAAGGAATGCATTTCAAAGTGCAAGGTAGCACCTTATGTTTGAATTGAAACTTGCTCTAAAAGACCATTGCAATAAGCAAAATGATTTGAAAAAGAATTGGTGCTACCAAATGAAGGTGATACAAGGAGGTTGAATGATCAAGATTGAAAGGGAAAAGCTTGGGTTGTGTGAGGGAGAAATAAGGTGAAATCAAAGTTCAAAAAAGTTAGCGGTGTTTAAAATGATAAGAAAGAGCGTTAGAGAGGTTTATTTACTTGAGGCAAATGAAATCCTCACCTTAGCCCTAGCCAACATCGTAACCCGCAAGTCCGTAGTGATTCCAATCTTGGTCACTCTATATTAGTGGCGATTTACATGAAGGGCAAGCCTATGGTTCGACATGTGTGCACTTGAACTTCCTTGAGAGAGTGAGAGTCTTTTTGGTTCTCTTATAATCCCTTGTATTATAAAATGCATGACTGTGAGTGAGATTCTCTCTTTTGGTGAGTGGCCTCAAGCACTCGAATTGAAACATGAAGTCTCTATTTCAATTGAGAGGAATGAATGAGACAAGTTGTGTGGTGAATCTCGAGGCAAACCTTGATGGTCTATGCCAATAACTTGAGAAGCTTAATGTCTTGTTTTGAATGAAAAATTCACTTGATTTTGAATGAGAAATGAAGTCCTTTTGATAAAAGTTTTGAAATGATCAATTGCCTTGATAATGTGGTGGTTCAAATTGAGATGAGCATTATAGTTGAGTCTTTTTGTTTATTATTTTTCTTAGTTTTTAGAATAAAGTAATTTTGTGTGCCTTGATTGAGTTTTAGAGCATAATTCATTCCGTACCTTATGAGTATCTTGCTTGAGGACAAGCAATAGTTCAAGTTTGGGGGTTTGATAAGTTGGTAATCTACTAACTTATTGAGCCTTTAATCATGAATTATTGCTATGTTTTGATGAGATTTAGAGGTTCTTATGGCCTTTATTGATGTGAATGCAGGTACTCTTGGTCAAAGATAGAAAACAAGAAATTAGATCCGAAAGAGTTAAAAAGGAGTTAAAGTGTGAAGTGATCAAGTGAGATGAAGATTCTACTGAGAGATGCGGCCGCCGTGCGACACGCACAACCCTTGGTACGGTCTGCATCTCCCTCTGCATGAAGCTTAGAAAAAAAGAGAATAATCTGCTAAGGGGTGCAACCGCTTCGTATGACAACTGGAGATCGGCCAAGTCACTGGTTCGCTTGTGCGGAGCTGTGCAATACGCACAATGTGACATGTGAAATACATATCATGCCGCACAGCTCCCGAGGGGTAATTTTGTCCACTTTTATATTACAAATTGGGAACATTATAAAACCTAATTTAGGCATAGTTTTTCATTATTTTGAACAGTTTTCAGTTTTTGAGCAAGTTTCTCTCCCAAGGAAAGATAGAGGGTTTCACTCTAATCTCACCATATTCAACCTTGGACTTGTAAATTTGAGCTTGGCTATTGGATTCTTGCTATAATTAATGAAAATGAATTTGAATTTCCTTATGGGTATACTTTCTTCTTCCTTTATCATGAGTGGCTAAGTTTCCTTGTCTAGGAATGTGTTGATGATGGGTACTTGATTAAAGGGTATGAGTCTTGCTTATTTGTGTTTATAATTGCTAATATGACATGGGTCTAATGATTTAACCATATTTTAACTCTAAAATTGGTGGTTGCAAACATTGATTTAAATTACTTGATTATGTTCTTGCATGAAAAAGGGGTTCATAATTTCGTATGTGAAATTGCTAGTGGGTACTTGGGATTCCACCTAGATAGAGGCTAGAAATAGCTCAATTAGCCGGAAATACCCATTTAAGGGTCTAAGCTAGAGATAGTGTGACCTCTCCAAGCCTATATTGGTTGGTTAATGGTAAAATTATGGTGCTTGAACAAAGACCATTGGATAAATGAGTGTGAGATCGAAAGATTAACATTCATGCCTAAAACCAATATTACCTATGTTGTTTAGTGAGAATTTATGCAATTGAGCAAGTGCCTTGACCCATGTTCGAGTCCCATCAGAACCACATCCCTAGTCATCCTCTCTCTTGTTTACACCTCGTATTTACTTTATTGTTTGGTTTGGAATTAAATTATGACAGATTTCCAATTCTCTGATTTCCTCCCTTTTTACATTATTTGTTGTTTGAAAAATCTACTCTCATTGTGAGGTCCTTTCTAGAATATCATTGGCTAAGCTATCATTCCCTGTGGGATCGACTCCGACTCCCGTCGAATAATATAAATTTTGTTTTACTTAACGATCACCATCACCTCCATCATGGAGAGTGTCATTTGAGCGTTATCAGTACCCGAGTCAACTAATGAATCATAGAACGTGTACCAGGCGTGGTACCCGATCCAACCAATGAATCATAAAAACTGTACCAGGCGTAGTACCCGAGCCAACTAATTAATAACATCAATCAATCCCATGAAGATGTTAAAATTTTGGTACATCCCACAATACTAATAGATATCACAACAATCACTACTATAATGAGAATAAGCAGTCATACTTGTACAGTCAACAAGCCTTTAACATGACCTCATTATATGTGATTAACACTTAGGATATCATTTAACCATTACCTTTCTTAAGCATGTATCTACAACAATAAATAACCACCAAACACTTGGTCAACTTGAGTTATTCATTTACTGTAAACAACAATCATTCTTTAACACACCAAATCACAAGCAGATATGATTCATTGAGTTCATCAATTACAGCATGTTCGAGGACTAACCACCAGCTAAATCAAGTAAGCATGTCAAGCCATATTTCTTAGATGCAAATATTTATTTTAGGGGTGCACATTCAGCCCAATGGAATTTAAACTTTAATTAAATAATATAATTTCATTCATTGGTCCCGTCCCCCCACTATTTAAATTAAGATCGGGCATTCTGTTACTATCTAGCAACCCCTATATTCAAGGTATTCCTAGGTTCAAGACCCTATCCCATTAGCCAATTATCCAAGGGTGAACAATCATAGGGTAACACATAATTGGAAAGATTTTATCATTATAGCAAACAATGATTCCCCACCTAATTTACGGGGTTTTCATATGTTTTACCCACCCAAACACCATGCCCGAAAGCCTAAATATGCAATCTCCCATCAATTTACGTTATGATCATATTTTTCAACCCATGTCTAAGCTAATCAGTAAAAACTAGCCTACCTGAACACCAAACAGTTGCTACAGAGGTTTGGACACAAACTTTGGCTCCGTAAAGGCAAATCCTGGTGTGAAATCAACATAAACTTCATGGTTTTTATCCCATTAATATGGAATCCGTCCTCTCCATTGCTCTCAGGCCCATGAGATAACCCTAGGAGGATTTTTAGAGAAAACCACGTCCTTTCTATAACTGAAGAGGAGAAAAAAAAATATAAAAAGTTGCTCTCTGGTTTCTGGTCCCATCACCCTGCTATAGCGACCTACCGGCCGCTATGAGGATGGCACTATAGCGGGATAACGTCAGCCCGACCCAAAATTTTAAATTCTAAATTTTTTTGTTGAGTCACCCTATATTAATTCGAGATCACATTTTCATAAGTCTTCTAACCCGTACTCATAATGAAGTGTCTTTTAATAACAACATAATAAGTCGTTACACCATAGAAGCAAAGAGAATAATAAACATGGACAAAGTAGAGATTCCAAATCTAAGAATAAGGAGAACTCAGAACACTGTCTATAATCATTCATCAATTCACACAATGGACAGTAGCATTCTACAGGTCAACAACACATTAACATCTACTCAGATACGCACAGGTCAAAATAATGTAATGACAAGAGTATTTTCAGGCTACACCAACAAATCTATCAATAATGTTAACAAAGCTCAACTCTTATTTATTGCGCCTATTCTTGCTTGTTGGATCTACTAATTAGTCTAGTTAAGACTTACCTAAAGGTAGTATTAGCTTTCTCTGAAGGCTCATTTCTTTGGGTGGGGATTGGTAGATGAAAGAGTCAGAGCCAATGACCGGCAAAATAGATCTTTGCTCAAAACTCCCTCTACAACAAAATGGAGGTCAATCTTCACAATTATAAGTTAGAAAAATTCTTCTGTGGAACTTGATGACATAGCACCTCGTGATATTTTAAAGGTGTCAAAGATACATCAACCCAAGACTTATAAAATAGAAGATAAGATCTGCATTGAAGATGGAAAAGAGTGATTCTAAAGCTAAGAGTAGAAATTAAGAGTATAGTTATAGGTGTTCTTCGTGTTACCTGTTTTTCTCTTAGCTACGGTGATGGGGGTGCTCAAAGGATATTAAAGGACCCTGCGGTAGATCTTTCCTTCATCGATGATTGACCAATGTTGGTGTAAATGAACAATTTTCTTGGATCGCTTCACTTCCAAAAATAACATTGATGGCCATCAAGCTTCTCTTTGTTTTCCTTTTCCATTTTGGTCTTAGATAGGGTCTTTGTCTTTTGTTTCATTTTTTTATTTCTAATTAGAATGGGTTCGTTCTAGTTTGGACTGGCCCAAGTACATAAGTGTTGTGTCCTCCTTTTATTTATATAATTTTGACCCATTGGGTCGTTCATAAAAAAATGAGATAATTATGCAAAATGACCACTCGGTCATATTGTTTACCAAAAAAATAGTCTTTTTTTACTTTACCAAAACAATGATAGTCTCCTTCTTCTTCTTCTTCTTCCTCCCTTCTGCTTCTGCATCCTCTTCTTCTTCCTCTCTTCTACTTCTTCTTCCTCCCTTTTGCTTCTGCGTCCTCCTCTTCTTCTTCTGCTTCTTCTTCCTCCCGTACAAGAGCAAAAACAGAAATGTCGACACCAATCTTCTGTTGAATTCTTCATTTTTTGAAATTCATGGAGTGTCAATTTCATATCAAAATAAGAAAAATTAAATTTGTTCTCTAGATTCTCTAATTTATTTAATATCTTCAGATTCTTCCAATTTCTATGAATGGCCAGAATATATTTTTTATCATGAGAAAAAAACTTGATACTCGCTTCCCTACGGTGAGCTCTACTTTGCACTCTTTTCCTCTTCAACATCTTTCTACTTTCTTCACTTTGTTGTATAAGTTTGACATGATCTGCTCATTGATTGTATTAATTTCAACGAATCTAGTGTTCTTTTATTTGAGTTTGAGAGAATTTGGTTTATGTTGTTCTGGGTATGTCTACTTCTTGAAAAAATTGTGGATTTTTTTTAGTTCTCGAGTATCTGTCTTATATTTTATCTAGGTTTGAGAGAATTTGAGCTTTTTAGCTGGAGCTATGTTACTTAGTGGAGAGAATTTGATCTTTTTTTTTAGAGTTTTCCTTTTTAGTTGTTTTACATTTCATTGAGGAAATGGATAACTTGAATTTTGACTTTACTTGTATTATGGCTCGTGATAAAATTCTCTCGAGAAGTGATCTGCACTATCAATTGAAATTCAAGAAAGATGAAGTGAACTTTATGTTTATAGATTACTATTTGTAACTAAAAGGTTTGCTCGTTAGAATAAATTTTATTGTAACTTCAAGTTGAAAGTTTGAGTCTTTTTTAGAAGCAGAAATGGAAATTTTTGTTTGAACTAGTATTCAGCCTTGGCTAGCTTACTGTAGCTAAAGAGCAAAAAAGAACTAAAATTTTGTGTTATGGGTTGAAGTTATTGCTTCCATTTATTGATCAAATGATTTTTTTTCTTTTTGCTGGTAGTTCTTATTGGTTTTATATTTATTTGTTATGGTCCATGAAATGACTCAAGTGGAGGTGGAGGTAGTGGTGGTGGTGGTGGCGGCAGCGGCGATTTCTCAGATTTTGGTGGAGGAGGAGAGGATGAAGGCGGCGGCGGTGGTTGTAAATTGGGGGAATTCTCATTCCCGAAGACCAAATAAACAAAAGAAGACCCCATATAAAGATTACCCAAGTCGACAATGACCGATCCATACATGGGCAATCAAATCTTTAACAAAAATATTGATACATGTTTATACATCATTTATGCAATATCAATATACGTTTATACACAATTTATTTAATATCGATATACGTTTATACACTATTTATACAATATTGATACATTACATAACTTTTATACAATATCGATACATTACATATACATGCGACTACTTTTTTTGTAACTTTTTTTGTGGCTAGTTCATTTTTGGGCTATTTTTTTTTTGTAAAGAAAACTTGGCTATATTTGTTGTAAACTAATTAGTTTATTTTACATATTTGAAATTATCCCAAAAAAAATTATATAGAAGTAAATTGTGCTAAAATACTTACAAACTCTCGAATTGAAATCAACCCAAACTTAGCTTAAAAAAATTAGTGTGGAAGAAAACTTAGATCATGAACACCAGTAAGGTGAAATCGATGCTTGATTGTTATAGTTACACAAACATCATATTCAATTTTCTCATGAGTGTTTGCAATTTGATTAAATGGATTAATTAGTGAATTGATATGAGAAGACTATTCATTAGCCATATGTTGATGAATTGCATCTGGCAGACAAAATACACTTGCTCTGTGTTAATTAGAGTCACTCCAAACAAGCAGCAAAGAAACAAAAACGTGAAACTAGTAGCTAATCAGTCCCATTATTGCCTCTTATGGTCCACTGATTATTTTAGACTTATTTTTGGAAAGGATACTTTTGGATTCTCTCTGTGGTACTTTCATGGTATGAAGGCACCTTTAAATTATGATAATAATTATGAATAAATAAATAAAAAGGTGAAGCTAATCAATAGCATATTCTTTCATTCTTGACAAATGGTAAACTACAGATAATGAGTCACATGCCCTCCCCGTTTTTTGGCTGGTAAAGTGGTACTAGTACAACCAAAGCAAAGCAAATAAAAGATCATATGTATATTGAAACCAAATGAATAAAGAAATGAGATCAAATATTCATAGTTTCAAACACTTAAATAGTAGTAGTGGCATCCATCTAAATTGCGAAATTAAGGACGGCGGTTCATACTATGTTTAATTAATATTTTTTCAGAGAAGTATAGAACCATGATTATTCCACCAAACATATTCATTGTATCCTGCAAGAAACTGATGCTATCATTCCAAGCACAAATTAAGCACGTATAGTATTATATAATAACATATATGCATGCTAATAATAGCAAATTTAATGCAAATTAAGGGAGAAAATAAATTAAAATAAATTTATTGTGAATGTCAAATCCAACTTAACTAAGAAAAAGAAAAAAAACAAGAGACAACTAAATAAAAGAGAAAAAATAGAACAATAAAGATTATCTACTGAAGAATGAAGAAATGATTAGTCAACCTTTTTTCGGTGAACAAATGATTGATTATTGAGTAAAGAAGATGGTTTTTTTAGGTTCTAAGGCCATCCAGTATAAATATTCCAAAAGGCAATTTCATAAAAGCTAAAAAAAGTATAACTACTGCTGGGAGCTGGTCCTGGTAGAATATGAACATCTAGCCTCTAGGTATTGAAATTGGACATCATCATAGTCAGTCAAAACCGCACGTGGGCCCTATATTCTTTACTTGTATTACTTCAAAAACTCTCTCTCTGTTTAAAAAAATATTTATTATCTTCCTTGTTTGTTACTATTACTTTTTCACTGTGATAAAAATATATATTCATTTTCATTTGCTCAATTTGCACAATTAAGAGATAATTTCTCATTGTGTCATTATTATTAGTTTCCTTTATTTCAATTTAATTGTCTTACTTTCTTTTTTAGTTCGTTTCAGAAAAAAATCAAGACCGTAAGATTAAATAATATTTTGGTATTTTACATATATTTTTGATCTTAAGATCAAAAATCTTATTTATTTTTCTTAAATTTTGTGTCAAGTCAAAATAAAATAAATAAATTAAAACGGAGAGAATATTTGTTTCTCAATATTTAAATTGCTCTTCTCCAGCCTTCTTAGGATGAAGCTTTCACTGGAATGACCTATCAATCATTAGTTGACCTTTTCTTGAACCAGTCATGAAGCTTTCAATTGAGTTATTTACGTTCTGGAATTCCATATCTAGTTGGTTCAATTTTAAAAAATATGGTGTGGTTTCTCTCGACCAGTTCAGGTGAGAGGGAGGATGTAATTCAGTCACTTATGATAATTTTAAAATTAAAATTTGATTACTAGTATATTATGTGATTATTTAATAATAAGAGTAATATTATAAATAAACAATAAATTTCTTGATTTTGTTAAAATGGATAAGTAAAAAGGAAAGAAAAATAGTTTTAGTACAAAACCAGGGTAAATTTCACAAATGGTAATTCAACTATCACTTTTTTTTCACAAAAATAACTTAACTATTGTTTCTTACACTAAAATAACTAAACTTTGGGTAAATTAACACAAAAACCACATAGTCAAAATACGGTAACTTTTTCGATGAACTCCACTCTTTTTCACTCTTTTTTAATTTTAAATCGAATAAATAAAATTTTAAAAACACTAAACCCGACTCATCCTGACCCAAAACTCATTTAAAAAATATGTTAAAAAAATAAGAACCGTTATTCTCAAAGAAAAATATTTTTCTTTTCTTTTAATACATTAAGATGTAGAAAAATATTTTCTTTTCGTTTAACATATTAAGACGTAGAAAAATATTTTTCTTTTATTTTAATATATAAAGACGTAGAAAAATATATTTTTCTTTTAATACATTAAAACGCAGAAAAATAGTTGCTTTTCTTTAATATACTAAGAAGTAGAAAAAATATTTTCTTTTCTTTTAATACATTAAGACGTGGAAAAATATTTTCTTTTATTTTCATATATTAAGACGTAGAAAAATATTTTCTTTTATTTTCATATATTAAGACATAGAAAAATATTTTTCTTTGAAAATAATAATTCTTATTCTTTTTAATATATTTTTTAAATAGATTTTGGGTCGGGCCGGGTCGTGTTGGGTATTTTTAAAATTTTATTTATTAGATTTAAAATGAAAAAAGAGTGAAAAAAGTGGGGAAAAAATGAAAAAAAATGAAAAAAGATAAAAGAATTTCTTTTTTTAAAAAAGAGTGGAGGTCATCGGAAAAGTTATCGTATTCCGGTCATGTGATTTTTTTGTTAGTTTATCCAAAGTTTAGTTATTTTTGTGTAAGAAAAGATAGTTAAGTTATTTTTGTGGGAAAAAAAAGCGATAGTTAAGTTACCATTTGTGAAATTTACCCTACAAAACCAAATAAAATAAACAGAGGAAGTAACTAAGAGAGTGCAAAATTACCATATCGGTCAGAATCTAACTTTTTATTTTTAAAATAAATAGTACAATAGTTACTCGGGAGAATTAATTAAGGGTGATAAAAAGGTTTTAAATTTAAGTTGTAGTAACTTAAGTTATTTTAATTGAGTAGAGGTGACAAAAATTAGATTAGTAATTAATGAATTTCGACTCATTTTTTGAGTTGCCCTCACGTTTTTATTTATACACTTTGACTCATCCTTATAAAACTCTAATTACCTAAAATTGAAGGAAAAAAATAATGCCTCTTTCTTCTTTTTCCTCGCCACTTTCACCATTTTCGACTGCTTTGTTTTTTCTTCTTCTTCGTCCCCTGCTTCTTCTTCTTCTTCTTCATCCCCTGCTGCTGCTTGTTCTTCTTCTTCCTCTGCTTCTTCTTCTACTTCTTCTTGTCACTCCAATTTACGTGATTTCAGGATCAAATTTTATTCGTATATCATTGGGCATTACTTCATAGGCGCTTTTGGTAAGTAAAATAATGATTTTTTATTCAATTTCTCATCTGGGTATATCTGCTATTTTTTCAGCAATTTACAGTAGCGTATCCAACAGCTGTTGTATTTATTTACAACAGTTGATGGATAGTTTTCACTACAGTTAAAGTAGTTCCAACAGGTAAGGCATCTGTTATAACAGATAAGTCATCGGTTGCAACAGATGACTTAGTTGTTGCAGTAGATGACCTACTTGTTGAATTCATATTACAACGGCTGAATCCAACAGCTAAGTCATCTATTGCAACAGATGAGTCATCTGCTGTAGCAATATGACCTACTTGTTGGATTAAGCTACTGGTTCTGAACATGAATCCAACAGGTAAGATATTTGTCGCAACATATGAGTCATCTGTTGTAACAGGTTACTATTTTGTTGCAATAAATGTCTTACCTGTTGAGTTCATATTCAGAATTAATAGTTGAATCGAACAGGTAAGTCATCTGATGCAATAAAATAGTAATTTATTGCAATAGATGACTTATCTGTTACAATAAATGACTTACCTAGTGGATTCATCTTACATTAGCTGGCAAAGCTAGTTCAGAACCAAAAGCTTAATCCAACAAATAAGTCATTTTTGGTAACAAAATAGTAATATGTTACAATGAATTACTATTTTGTTGCAACAGATGACTTACTTGTTGGATTCATCTTCTATTTCTGAACATGTATCCAACGAGTGAGTCATTTATTGCAACAGATGACTTACCTGTTTGGATTCATGTTACAACATGTGACAGTACTGGGATAGAACCAAAAGTTTAATACAACAGACTAGTCATCTGTTGCAATAGAATAGTAATCTATTGCAACAAATGAGTTACCTGTTGGATTCATCTTCTGTTTTTGAAGATGTATCCAACAGGTAAGTAATCTGTTGCAACAGATGAGTTACTTGTTGGGACAATGATAGTCCATATAATTTTGTTGTTGTATATAGCCACTCAACTTTACTATACTAGCATTATTAATTTTCTTAACAAATTTCTTTAGGAACCATCAATGGAAGAATCAATAACAATAGGGGTTGATTATCATGGTGAATGGATCGAGAAGAACAATCATTTTTTTGGCGTTGAAAGGATGGTGACATGTTAGAGAAGATAGCGATGACAGTCCAAAATAATATTTTATATGATGATTTTGTGAACTTAATCACCAGCTGTTGTGAATTGTCAACCAAAAAATTTTGTCATTAGTTACATGCACAAATCTTTTGAAAATCAGAGGATCTTTTCTTTTAAGATAAACGATCAAGTTCGTTTGCGTGCTTATTTGAGTAATGCAGCTAGGCCCATATTAAGGGTATACGTAATTGAACAGTCGATAGAGAACCCCAATTCAGCTCAAAAAGGAGGCGTGAAGTCAGAGAATTATTTTCAACGAGAAAAAATAAGTGCTCCATATGTAAAATGATTGACCACAAAAGAACTACATGCCCAGATTGGAATGCTTCATAATTGTTAATGTTGCTCTTATTTTTTTTATTATTGTAATAGTAATAGTATTGTTATTCTGCATATGAAATGCTTATGATATTCAGTTGGTGATGTTTGTGAACTTAATTTATTTATATATTGTAACTTAATAAAAGTAATAAATACTCTTTATTTTCCTAAAATATCAAATATTTAAAAGTATATAAGTTCATTAAAACAACTAATATTCGGACAGTAGGGCACCCTGTTCAACTTAACATTTTTTGATAAGTTCAAATAGAAAAACAAATAAGCAAAGCAAATCAAATTATGAAAACTGTTAAAGTTTTTTTTTTCTTTTTAAATTAAGTATGTAATAGCTAGAAAAGGTACAATATGAACTTATTAAGAAATGGCATGAGAATCTCATGATGATTTCTGAAAAAATCCTTTTTATTTTATTTGACATATATCAATCACGGTGAAATGTAGTACTAATGTATTTGCTCTTTGATTATCACAATACAAGTCAGCAAGTTTACATTGGTAATAATAGATTGTTGTTGTTAAAATCTTAAGTACCAAATTGTTGAAGATCAAATAAGACTTCAATTATTGAGAGAACAACTTTACCTTTTTGTTTAGATTATTCTTGGTCAAAGAGGTAAGGGTCAGATTTCACGAAAACTGAGGATACATATTTACTAAAAGTAAGATGTTTGAATTAATATATATATATATATATATATATATATATATATATATATATATATATATCTAATTATAAAGATATTTTAAATTTTTAACATTCAATAACTAAAATTATTTATTTTTTATCATCTGAATATAATATATATATATATAAAGGGAGCTTTGGAGTAACTGATAAAGTTGTTGCCATGTGACCAAGTGGTCACGGGTTCAAGCCTTGGAAACAGCCTCTTGCAGAACTTTTAATAAGTAAGAAATAAATATTATATCGAGAAATTAATCCTAATTAATATCATATTATATAAATTATTTATTTGGTGAAACATGCTCTAAAAACTAACGGTGATAACAAAAAAAGTGGTAATTATATCTAATGACTATTATGAAATAGTGGTTGTGGTTAGGTATAACAACCCTCCTAGTGATTTTTAAATTTTTTATGCGTTTTGACTATTTTGTCCCTTTCTGTAGTTGTACTATGATATTTTGTGGTCTATGAAAGTGGGTGGCATAATTCCCAAGGTGTTTGTTTGGGTTCTATGTGAGTTTTTTTATTTTGAAAGATTTTGAAGTTGATATGGTTGACTTTGATCAACATTCAGTGATTTAGACGTCGTATGAGAATTCCACCAGTTCTGTTAACTCTGAAATTTTATTTTTGGGCTAGTAACACTATTAGTTTGGGGTGTGAGGCATTTGGATGCATTTTAGGTAGTTGGTTGGAAAGTTGAAAGTTTTGGCCTAGAGTTAACTTTGGTCAATATTTATTGGTGATGACCTCCGTTGGTGAATTAACGATTCTATTGAGTCCAAAATATTAATTTTGATCTAGTAGCATAGTTGATTTGTGTTCACGGTGTTCCAAGGATGTTTTGAGGTAATTCCAGGCTTGAGAGTTTGAGTGTGGCTACTGTTGGTTGTTGTATCTAGTGCGATCGCACCTGCGACCTCGGCCCACATTGGTGGAGCCGCTCATGTGGCCAAAGAGTCGCTCTTTGGAGCCTAGTCAGCTCAGGGTGGGCCATTCATGCGGAGCTTCTTTCGCATCGGTGGAGTTGTGGTTGCCAAATTTTCTCGCGCCTGCGAGCTCGCTCTTGCATAATGAGTTCGCTCCTCCGTAGGTCTGCCGGGCTAAAGGGTCTCGCCGTCGTGGACCTCACCCACACTTGCCGGCTCGCACCTACGTGCTTCTGTCCGCGCTTGCGAGAGTGTACTTGGAAAGTGACTTTCACTATGGCGAAAGAATCGTTGTGCCTGCGACTCCGCACATGCGACAAGATCTCCGTCGATATGAAGATTGATATTACCTTAATAGTAGATTTTCCTCTTTTACTCCATTTCTTTCATACCTCATTGCTGGACCTTAAGAACTCGATTTTGGGCAATTTCAAAGAGGATTTTTGAGATTTATTGGTTGGATAAGCTTCTTATACTACTTTTACACATTTTTTAATGATTATTTCATGATTTCAACTTCAAATCATAGTTTTTTAACTTGAAAATTTGGGGATTTCTCGGTAAAATTAAAATTTGATAAATTGATGATTTCAAGCTCGATTTTAACTTTATTTTCAATGAAATTTCATATTTAAACTCATTAAGCTTTGGGTAAATTAATTTTCTAATAAAATTTTAGTTTTGTCCTTGGGAGCTTGGGTTGACTTTTGGATTAGCAGTTTGGACCCGAATTAGAACCCTATAACATATGAGTATCGTTGGACTCATATTATGCATAGAACTTGTCATTGATAGACTGGTTACGTTTGGAGATTATTCGTAAAATAAAAGGCTCGGGTGTGATTAAGTAGAGTCTTGTTGTTCGGTTTTGAGGTAGGTCAGGCTTAATTTTCTTCAGAACTTGCTGGAGTAGGGACTTATCGTATAAAATATGCTATAGGTTGGGTGACTTAGTGATTTAAAGTGCCATATGAAATGAGTTGTGATTGTGATGCCCAAATTGGGTTTTGTACTATGTTAGTGAATCGTGATTCAATTTTTTGGCTTACTGTTGAGGCTTGTGGAAGATGTTTATGAGTTTATTGATATCTGAAAATTTTGTACTTATACGTTGTGTTTGATTCATCTTATCATCTGGATCATGCATATTCATTTATCTCATGGATCACTGAATTGCACTATTGAAAAACACTGATCTTAAAAGAAAATAAAATACTTTTTATTAATCTAGTCTGATGTAGGATTCCAAACATAGATATATGATATTATACACACTTAATCTTATGCAGAATTTCGTGCATTGATATAGGACACTTTACTGATTTTGTCCGAGGTAGAATTTCGGGTGGAATATATGGACCTCGTGTATCCCTCATGGCTCCCACCTCTCAACAAAGACTGAGGAGGGGGTGCATATCGGTAGACATTGGTCATTGTATTTTATCTCATATCATTGCATTGCATTATCACTTGGATTATTATTGTGATTGAGATATATTGTGTTATAACTAATATTGAACTACTGGACTTTTCTGCGTTCAATATTATTTTAGTATTTTTTATTCGATATAGTAACTTCTTTAGCTCAATCGGCCTACAATGCCTATTAAGTACAAGTGAATTGTACTCACTCCTACTTTTTTGCATCTTTTTGGTACAGATCCTGGTACGAGCAGACTACGTGACTGAGTTTGTGCTTGCGATTGTTATTCAAAGTTGTGGTGATGTCACGATCTAAACCACCATGAGTGGAACTCACACAAACTCCCGGATGAGCGAACCAATAAAACAACCAACACTTAGTGAAACTAACAGCTCAAACCAGTTGCATTAAATAAAACTAGCATTCACAGCTAAAATATCTAAAACTAACAATCCTGCGGAAAATATCCCTAGAATCTCAAAGTCGTGTACCAAAATATCTACTAATATCTAGAGTGCGGGGATGCAACCCCAAAAATAATGAATTTTGAGTCTAAAACAATGGACTAGAAGTAAACTAGATGAAATCATGGTAGCCCGGAAGAAGCAGCTCACCCTTGAATTCTGAAAACATCGAGACTACAACTGAGGTCGTGTAGCAGCCGCCAGAATATATCATGTACTCACAAAAGAAAAGCAAGTACAGTATCAGTACATAAAATTATAGTGTACTGGTAGGATCATCGGATAGCTCAAATAAATGAAATATGAACATTAAACTAAAGCTGAGTAAAGCAGGACAAAACATGTATAAACAAGCCAGCAATATAACCCAGAATCTCAGTTTCCCCACCTGACTTACCAACTGCCTAAAACATGTCCGACAACCACCATAACAACAACAACATATGTAAACAACCACCCCATTTTTACATAATCCAGACCCACTAAGGATCCCTATAACAACAGTTACAGTGTCTAACATACAATCTCGGTCTACATAAGGACCAACCCCGCATTTAAATACAACTACACGACCACTCATGGGCTAATATACAACAATCACATTTCAAGAAACAACACGATCCACTCATGGAACTATCGACAGAGCACAATCAAACAAGTATAAACAAACCCATACCAGGCATTGTACCCGAGTCAACTATTATAGAACTTATACCAGTTATGATACCCGATCTAATCGATAATGTATCCCATACCGAGCATGGTACCCAAGCCAATCGATATGTGTATCCCATACCAGGCATGGTACCTGATCCAATTGAATATCACACACAATCCAACAATCAAAAATAATGAACAAAACCACACTTGTAAACCAACAAGTAATAAAGACAAGTTCATTTCACATGATTAACAATCGGATATTTAGACATTCATAATTCTATTTCCTAAACCATGCAATGAACATACAATACTAGGCAATATTTACAATGTACATATATCGCAAATAGGAAACAACAATCATCACCTACCTTGAATAGCCTGAAAGCTCTACTGGACCGGAGCCTTCCTATTTTCTGAATCTTTCGCTTGCCCTTGGTCTAAAAATCCTTGAACATAACACTAAAATCAGTCCAAGTGGCCTAACAATCCCTGGATTATATTTAAATTCTAATCCCCAGTATAAACCATGATCATTCTACCCATCTCAGGGCTTTCCCACCATTAAATTCACCTAAAACTATCAATTTTTACGGATACATAAAGCAAATTATGGTGAATAATTCATGAATGAATGATCAATTTTAAACCAGACCCAAGAATCTCTATGCTCTAGAATCCCCATTATACGGATTCTACCTTCTTAGGTCAAGCCAAATCCTCCCCTAAGCCCGTAGGTCCGGGAATCAAAGTAATAAAGTAGGGAAGTAAAATCCTTACCTTTATGACAAATTTTGGTAGAAAAACAAATTGAAGTCGCCCAAATTGCCTCTGCCCTTTCCCAAAACGTTCTTGAATAATCTGAACATTTTTGAGGAAGTTTCTTCATTTACAGCGACTTACTCCACTATAGCGGTCCTCACTCCACTATAGCAGCGGGATTCGCCTACTATGGCGGTGTTGATCGCTTTGACTTCTATTATAGTGAGAATTTTTTGCTATATCGATCATTGTTGTTGTGCAGTGTCAACCACTATAGAGCTTGAAATAGAATAGAAGCTTGGGAAATCCCCCAAAATTATCCATTTTACAACACACTTTAAAACTTGACATTTCAAACCAACCCTTTCACGTCAACTTCGATATCGGGAGTTCTACTCACCCGAATCCACTTCTGAAAAGTCCCCTGGACTCTTTAATGCCTTAGCTAACAGAAAAACTAGATCAACCTTAGACATTTCACCCAATCCTTTCCCGGATTATTCTAGACCACACCTCGCTCAGAAATCATCTGAGACTAGCCTCGCCGAAAATTCCCAAACTCGAAAGTTTTCCAACTCAATTCTTTGCGCAAATAGTTTACCTATAATGATGGAACATGTCGTTACAACAGATACCAATTTACCCATCATTCATCCCCGAATGATCAAACCCGAAAAGAGAGCTAAAGAGAGAAAAAGGTAGTACCTAAATCCTCAAACAAGTGAGGATACTTGTACCGCATGTCCTTCTCGATTTCTCAAGTAGCTTCCTCAACCGGATGATGCTTTCATTGAACCTTTATCGACCTAATCTCCTTTGTCCTTAATTTTTGGACATCCTGATCAAGAATAGAAACCGGCTCCTCCTCATAATAAAGGTCTTTGTTAGCAAGACAGAATCCCACTTAATAATGTACTCCCCATCCCCATGGTATCGCTTCAGCAAGGATACATAGAAGACTAGATAGACTCCAGACAAACTGGGTGGCAGTGCTAACCTATAAGCCACTGGCCCTACAATCTTGAGAACCTCAAAGAGGCCAATGTACCGAGGGCTAATCTTTCCCCTCTTGCCAAACTGCAGCACCTTCAACAAAATTTGTTCACCAACCTGAAAAGCCACATCCCTTACCTTGCGATCTGCATACTCTTTTTGCCTGCTTTGGGCTGTGAGCAACTTGGTTTGAATACCCCTCACCTTTTCCTGATATTCCTTCACCAAGTCAATGCTCAAAGGTTTCACATCACCGACCTAAAACCACCCTTTGGGTGATCTACATCCCGTGCCATTAAGTGCCTCGAATAGTGCCATGTCAATACCGGAGTGATAGCTGTTGTTGTATGAGAACTCACACAATGGTAAAAATTGGTCTCAATGGCCCCCAAAATTGATTACACATGCTCTCAGCATGTCCTCCAACACTTGAATTGTCATCTTTAACTGACCATCTGTCTGAGGATGAAAGGTCGTGCTGAAAGTGAGTTGGGTGCCCAACTCTTCGTGCAACTTGCCCCAGAACTTGGAAGTAAACTGCGTACCTCTGTCTGAAATGATGGAGAGTGGCACCCCATCCAATCTCACAGTTTCCTTAACATAAATCTTGGCCAACTGCTAGGAATTATAATCCACCCTGACTGGAATGAAATAAGCTGACTTAGTCATCCTGCTCATGATGACCCAAATGGAATCATACTTCCCCAAGGTCTTAGGAAGACCCACCACTAAATCCATGTCTATCCTTTCTCACTTTCACTCGAGAATAGGCATCCTCTGAAGCAATCCTGTAGGCCTTTGGTGCTCATACTTAACTTGCTAACAATTTTGACACTTAGACACAAAATCTTCTATGTCCCTCTTCATTCCAGGCCACCAATAAAGCTGCCTCAAGTCCCGGTACATTTTGGTTACGCCCGAATGAATCGAGTACCATGAGCCATGAGCTTCTGTCAACACATTCTGAACTAAATCATCAACTTGAGGAACATAAATCCATCCTCTGAAACTCAGTACCCCACATGTATCATGGATGGTGTCCGGGGTCTCCCCAGACAACACCTTGTTCCATAGCTTGTTCAACCGTGCGTCCTGAAACTGTTTGGCCTTGATATCCTCTATAAATATGGGTTTGAACTCAATACTGGACAACACTCCATCCTATTCTGAAATGCCCAACTGCGTGAACTTAGATTCTAGAGTCTGAATCTCCCTAACCAATGGTCATTTGGATACCCCTAAACAAGTCAAACTGCCCATGCTAACCGCTTTCCGTCTCAATGCATTTGCCACAACATTAGCCTTACCCAAATGATACTGGATGGTCACATTATAATCCCTCAACAGTTCTATCCACCTTCTCTATCTCAGATTCAAATCTTTCTGAGTAAATACATATTGCAGGTTGCGATGGTTTGTGAATACTTCACACTTGACACCATAAAGGTAGTGTCTCCAGATCTTGAGTGCGAAGACCACCACTGCCAACTCCAAATCATGGGTTGGGTAGTTCTTCTCATGAGGCATCAACTGCCTTGAAGCATAAGCTATAACATTCCTATCCTGCATCAACACAACACCCAAACCCGAATGTGAAGCATCACAAAACACAATGAAATCCTTACCTTCACCCATCAATGATAGAATGAGAGTTGTAGTCAAAAGTTTCTTGAGCTTTTGGAAGCTCTCCTCACACTTGTAAGACCAAACAAAAGGTACCTCCTTCTGAGTCAACCTCGTCAAGTGAGTAGCAATAGAAGCAAAGTTCTTGAAAAACCTGTGATAATAGCCTGCAAGCCCCACAAAACTCCTAAACTCAGTCACAGAGCTAGGTTGGACCCAACTCTTAACTGCCTCGATCTTTTGGGGATCCACCATCACCCTTTTTTTTGAAACCACGTGCCCTAAGAAGGCAACCCAAGACAACCAAAATTCACACTTCGAAAACTTGGTATACAATTTATGGTGCCTTAATATTCCCATAAAAATATGAAGATGCTCTGCATGCTCCTCCTTACTCTTGGAGTAAATCAGAATATCATCTATAAACACAAATACGAACGAATCCATATATGATTTTAAGACACCATTCATCAAACTCATAAAAGCCATCGGCGCATTGGTCAACCCAAACGACATTACGAGGAACTCATAGTGCCCATATTGAGTCCAAAATATCGTCTTAGGTATATCCTCAGGCCTAATTTTCTGCTGATGGTACCCTTACCTCAAGTAAATTTTTGAAAATACAGAAGCACCCTACACCTGATAAAAAAATGTCATCTATGCGGGATGGTGACCTTTTTCAGTTGCTTGTAGTCTATACACATCCTCATACTACCATCATTTTTTTTTACAAACAAGACCGGAGCACCTCAAGGTAAAGCACTAGGACGAATAAATCCCTTATCTAAAAGTTCCTGAAGCTGAGTCTTAAGTTCCCTCAACTCTGGCGGAGCCATATGATAAGAAGTAATAGAGATTGGGCGAGTGCCAGACTCCAATTTTATGAAAAAATCAATATCCATATCCGAGGCATGCCAAGCAAATCTGCTGGAAACACCTCCTGAAATTCAGAAACCACCAGAACTGACTCAATCGAAGGAGACTCCACGCTAACATCCTAAAAATGAGCCAAAAAGGCTGAACAACCTTTCCCCACCAACTTTCTAGCTTGAACAAAGGATATGATCTTAGTCGGCTTAGGCCTATACACACCTTCCCACTCTAGTCTATCCTTACCTGGAATCTTTAGAGTTACTGCCTTAGAATTTTACAGTTTAACATAGCATGATACAGAGACAACCAAGTCATACCCAAAATAACATCAAAATCCAACATATCCAGAATAACTAAATTTACCCAAGTCTGCAATGCCACAAACACCACAGAACAAGTACGATACACATGGGTTACTACCACAGACTCCCCTATCTGGGTAGAAATATGAATAGGGAAATCAAGGACATCACAAAAAAAATCCAGTCCCAAAGTAAATTTTACAGATACATACGAATATGTGGAACTTGGATCAAACAATACAGAAGCCATCCGGTCATAGACTAGAATTGTACCTGGTATCACAACATCTGATGCCTCAACCTCAAATTTCCCCAAGAATGCATAACAATGGGACCTTTCATCAATCCAATCAACCTCTATGGCTGGCTGTGCTATTCCCCCTTCCCGCACCACCATTCCCTTTATTCCTATGGCCTTCCTGAAAATTACCTCACCGACACTATAGACGACCCCTGCCATTGCCACCATCAGCCACCTAAACCATAGCCTTAGTCTACTGCTGAGCCTAATTTCTTATCTGTCTGTAAGGGCATTACCCCTTGAAGTAACCCATATCACCGCAATGGAAATGCCCACGGTTAAGAGAAGGCCTGCTAGTAGAAGTATAAGAAGCCCCCTAGCCTCTAGGAGCTGAAAACTGCTTACTGGCTCCTGAATGACCACCTGCAGAAGCAGGCAGGGCTTACTGAATAGGACTAGCCAAGTAAACCTGCTGACTAGGACCCCTGGAGTAAGAACCACTGAAATTTCCCTCATTCCGGGACTTATTAGCTAACACCTTAGCCTGCCCAACCGGTCTGACTCCCTCCAGTTTCTTCACATAGTCAGTCCCCTTATTAAAGCTCTTTCCTGCGGAGGTCACATGCACAAACATAACCTGTAACTCAGTATTCATACCCTTCACATACAAACAAATCCTCTCCTCCTCAGTAACCAAATGTTGGATAGCATAATATGACAAGGTATGAAACTTAGCCTCATAAGCTAAAACAGACATATTTCCCTGCTCAAGGGCTAGAAACTCATCCTTCTTACAATTTCTTAGAGTGCGAGGCACATATTTCTCCAGGATCAGGGCATGAAATTGAGCCCAAGTCATCAGAGGCAAAGCTGAAGGTCGACACTCTATATATGCCCTCCACCACTGCTTGGCATCACCCTGCAGCTAAAAAGTAACAAACTCTACCCTATGCTGCTGCACAATGCCCAACTTATGCAACCTCTCATAGTAGTCCAGAATAAACTCAAAGGCATCCTCCTTCTCTATACCATGAAATGTAGGAGGTTTCAGTTTCAAGAAATTGGTCAGCAACTTGTTCTCGATCCTGGTCATAATATGACCTAGCATCAGATGGAAGAAATCATCAGTATTCGATACTGCATCCATCCTAGGGGCCACAGTAATAGCTAGATAAGAGTCTGAAACCTCATCTGCTATCCAGTAGGGGTGGCTCTAATACCTTCTAGCCCACTCAAAAAATCCCACACCTACTGAAATACCTCAAGCGATATAGGGGGAAGGCCTACACCTCTGACTGGTACCGCCCCCTCCTACTCCACGTCCTCCTCAAGCACAATCTCAACCTCCTCCTCAACAAGATCCTAGGGTGAGGGAGGGGTCGCCACTTTTGGCTCAGCCGCTGCCTGAGCTCCACCCCTGGCAGGTGTTGTTCTTCCTATGCCCCTGCCCCTTTCTCGCCCTCTGGCTGCTGGTCCCATATCTGGAACTGCTACCCTTGCTTCGTTATGCCTGGTATCAACCATCTGCAGACAAAAGAGTGAAGGGAGTTAGATACCAATTTGTATCGCCAGATACCAATTGGAATCAAGTTATAGCATAAGGGAAGAAAGAAGAGATAGTTTTCTAAAGTCCTATAGCCTCTCAAAGAAAAGTACAGACGTCTTAGTTTCATTCGGCAAGACTCTACTAAACCTATTTTGGTATGACGATATTAATGAATCTAGGGCTTTGATACCATCTTTGTCATGACCTAAACTGCCACGAGTGGCACCCACCCAAACCCCTGGATGAGCAAACCAATAAAAATAATCAACACTTACCAAAACTAGCAGCTCAAACCAGTTGCATTAAATAAAACTAGCATTCACAGCTAAAATATCAAAAAATAATAATCCTGCGAAAAATACCCCTAAAATCTGAAAGTCGTACACCAAAACATCTTGTAACACCCCAGAATTCAGACCAGCATTTTAAAACCTAGAACTCAAAGAGAACTCAGAAAAATTTCATCTCCAAGCAAGCCCCACGGGGTGACCCACGGGTGTCGTGGACACGATGGCCCATTGGGGTCCTCATGGGAAGAGCCCAGAGGCTCTGTGAGTCTGGCTCAACCTGATGGGGGTCCCCACGGGCGTCGGCGGTCCAACAGACTGTATGGCAGCCCGTGGGAAACCACCAACGGCCCTTCCCAAGCCTCCCCAGCTCCGAAAGGCTATCACCACATCCATTATGGACGTGATGGGCTGTGGGATCAGTCGTAATAACTAACTAGGGGAACAGCCCTAGGCTACCCTCCTCCGATGCCCGTCGGGTAGCCCGTCCAGCGGAAGAAAGTCTAAAATTTCTGTTTTAAGTTGGGGGCATTCTAGTCTTTTCCCAATTTTTTAACTCTGATCCTAAGTCATTTTGGGAGTAATTAAAGGGTTTTTACTCTTTTTCCATCATTACTCCTAATATAAATTGACACTTAGTAGTTTCAAGCAAGAAAAGAAGCATTTCCTCTCAAGAACAAGCAAGAGGGGGTTTTCTTCAAGCTCAGCCCCAAATCCAAAAGTTCAACCGTAGAATCGTTTTCCAAGTATGTGGGATTTTACTAGTGGGCTCCTTTCACCTACTATGTCCCTAGAATTTAGTTAGTTTCTTTAGTTTCTCCATGACTACTCAGACCTAGGGTTTATAAACCTTAGAGATTTCCTTGCTATTCAGATGCTACCACTTATATGATGTTTAGTTCATGTTTCTTGGAGAATTAGCATAATTTCATGTACAGAACTTAGAAACCCAAGCTTGTGTTAATTTTAGTATTTCATAAATTATACTTGCTAGGCAGATTAGTCAGACAATCATGTTTCAGAATTCGAATGCCATATCTTTCAGTAAATATATGTTGCATTCCCAGATTATATCAATGTTTTGAGCTATCCAGTATGAAAGTTGCATTTTTTGCTTTATATTCAGTTAGGAGTAAAACTTAGCACCGAGCTGACGAAGGGATAAAGGCTCACCCGCCAGTTTAGGCTGATACCTTTACCAGCAATCCCTGAGTCCCAGAAATATGGCACCACGATAGGTTCTAAAAGGGTCACCCATCAGATTAGGCTTGACACCCTTGTCCCTTGTGGACATCAGTTAGTGGATCTATGTCAGCTTTGTTCGTACCCTTGGCACGGTATGAACATTATTTCATCCAAGGTTATAGGTTGGCCCCACAGTTAGCTCATCTTGGGGATATCGGTTAATAGTATCTCCCACATTCAGATTCATATTGCATTAACCATGTACACAGTATCTAGTTCAATATTCTGTTCAGCAGATTATATATTCATGTTAGTACTTGGTCATTGCATATAGCTTAGTTCTCAGTTTATGCTTCAGTATATATATTTCCATGTTTAGTTATTATGTGTTCAGCTTAGCCCTTATCCCACATGCTCAGTACATTCAAAGTACTGACGCATACTTTTGTGCTACATAATTTTATGATGTAAGTTCAGGCGCTCAGCACCCATACCGCGCTTAGATTGACTTTTAGTCTTACTCAAAAGCTTCAGTAGTGAGTCCTCTTAGTTCGAGGACGATAGACATGCTTTACCATTCAGTCTTATTATTTCAGTTTTGAGATTGTTAGAGTTAGCTGGGGGCATATCCCAGCAACTCATATCAGTTAGAGGCTTTCAGACATAGATTAGATTCAGCTTGAGTTGTTAGTGTTGATCTTTAGTTATCGCTACTCTCTTGATATATTTTATATTCAGACATGTTTTGGGATCTTTCACACTTCATACATTAAACTATTTTCAGCTTCCGCACAATATATGTTTTTAATTGAAATTGTCTAGATATGCCAGGCCATGGGTTAGCTTGGGGTCAGTTGTGACACTGAGCACCATGTTACGTCTAGGGGGTTGACTTGGGGAGTGGCAAACTTGGTATCAGAGCATCAGGTTTATGTGTCCTAGGGTGTCTGAAAGCTGCATCAAGTAGATCCTTCTTCATGGGTGTGAAGCGCGCCACACTTATGGGAGAGGAGATGTGAGACATCATTAGGAAGAACTTCCCTTCATTCTTTTCCAGCTCGTGCTATAGAGTATAAACTCTATTTATTATCCTTCTAACTCATGCTCTTCGCATTTTAGAAAAATGCCTCCCAGAAGAGCTAACGCCAGGAATCAACCAACACCAGCAGCTCCAGTAGACCCATTGAATGAGCAAGTCACGCATGCTGAATTCAGGGCTGCTTTCCAAGTGCTTGCTCTAGCCATGACCGCCCAGATCAATCAGCAGGCTGCGATACCAGCTCTACCTCCGACTAACACTGCTGCAGCAAGGATTCAGGATTTCACTCGGATGAACCTTCCAGAATTTCATGGGTCTAAGTCAGAAGAGGATCCACAAGAGTTTCTCGATGACATTCAGAAGGTAACATATATTATGGGTGTCACTCTAGTCGAGAGTAAAGATTTGGCCGCCTGCCAGTTGAAGGGAGTGGCTTATACTTGGTATCAATAATGGAAGGAGTCTCATTATGAACATGCAGGTCCGGTGGATTGGAACCAGTTCAAGACTGCATTCTTGGACAGGTTCTTCCCACTCGAGTTCAAGGAAGCGAAGGTCCAAGATTTCATCAACTTGAAGCAGGATGACATGAGTGTGAAGGATTATGCTCTCAAATTCACTCAGTTGTCTAAGTATGCTCCAGCGATAGTAGCTGACTCTAGGGCCCGTATGAGCAAGTTCGTATCTGGTGTGTCGGATGATGTGGTCAAAGATTGCAAGACTGTTATGCTGATTAAGGAGATGGATTTCTCCAGATTGGTTACTTATGCTTAGCAGATTGAGCAAGAAAAAATAAAAGAGAGGGGAGGAGACAGTAAGAGAGCTAGAACAGGTGATTTCAACTACTCTTAGCAAAAGTCAGATGGTGGTAATCGCTCTTACTTCTGTCAGAAGTCTTCAGCTCCAGCTCCATCTTCTGCTAGTGCCCTAGTGCCAAAATTCAAACAGGATCGACGGGATAGAGTGCCAGGATCCAAGTCCCAAGGTACAGTTGCTAGCAGGTGCACTCATCCAGTGTGTAAATAGTGTGGTAGAAACCACCAGGGTGAGTGCATGGCAGGTAGTGGTAATTTCTTTGAGTGTGGTAAGCCAGGCCACAGGATGAAAGAGTGCCCTGTAAATTCTCAGAAGGGCCGGGATACTCGTTCACAGAATCAGGCTAGCTCTGCAGCAGCTCTAGCAGGTCACGCCACTTAGTAGGGTGCCTCATCTAGTACAGGTCAGCACCAGAATAGGTTGTTTGCCCTTCATAATCGACATGACTAAGAGGATTCTCCCGATGTAGTCACGGGTACATTACAAGTCTTTCATTTAGATGTTTATGCATTGTTAGACCTAGGGGCTATGCTTTCCTTTGTAACTCCTTATATAGCAGTGAATTTCAGTGTCAGTCCATAAATCCTCCCATAACCCTTTTCAGTATCTACTCTAGTTGGTGACCCAATTATAGCTAGACAGGTATACAGAAATTGCCCTGTCATAGTTTCCCAGAAAGTTACCTCAGCCGATTTAGTAGAGTTAGAAATGACTGACTTCGATATTATTCTAGGCATGGATTGGTTACATTCCTATTATGCCTCAGTTGATTGCAGAATTAGGATCATTCGGTTTTAGTTTCCAAATGAGCCAGTCTTAGAATGGAAGGGTAGTACCTCAGTGCATGTAGGTCGATTCATCTCTTACCTTAAGGCTAAAAAAATAATTTTCAAAGAGTATATCTATCATCTTGTTTGGGTTAAGGATTAAAACTCTGAGATGCAAACTCTTGTGTCAGTTCTAGTGGTGAATGAATTCCCTGAAGTGTTTCCAGAAGATCTTCCCAGAGTTTCTCCCGAAAGGGAAATCGACTTCGGAATAGATCTCCTTCTAGATACCCAGCCTATTTTGATTCCTCCTTACAGAATGGCTCCAGCTGAGCTTAAGGAATTGAATGAAAAGTTGAAAGACCTTCTAGATAAGGGCTTTATTAGACCCAACATCTCTCCATGGGGCGCTCCAGTGCTCTTCTGCATAAGAAATATGGTTTTCTCAAGATGTGCATAGACTACTGCCAGTTGAACAAAGTCACAATCAAGAATAAATATCCCATTCCCAGGATTGACGATTTGTTTGACTAGCTTCAGGGTGCTAGTTGCTACTCTAAGATAGACCTCAGATCCGGCTATCATCAACTTAGAGTCAGAGATAGTGGCATCCCAAAGACAGCCGTTAGGACTTGCTATGGTCACTATGAATTTATAGTTATGTCTTTGGTACTAACCAATGCTCTCATAGCTTTCATGGATTTAATGAATAGGGTGTTCAAACACTATTTGGACTTGTCTGTCATTGTCTTCATCGATGATATCCTTGTTTATTATGGGAATGAGGAGGAGCATGCGGACCATCTGAGGGTCATTCTGCAGACTCTCAAAGACAGCCAGTTATTCGCCAAGTTTAGTAAGTGTGAGTTCTGGTTGAAATCAGTTGCTTTTCTTGGTCATGTGGTGTCTAGTGAAGGCATCCGAGTTGATTCTCAGAAGATTGAGGCAGTAAAAAACTGGCCTAAACTCACCTCTCCGACAGACATAAGAAGTTTCTTGGGTTTGGTTTGTTATTATAGAAGGTTTGTGGAAGGATTTTCATCTATTGCTTCTCCATTGACCAAGTTGACTCAGAAGAAGGTCAAGTTTCAGTGGTTAGATGAGTGTGAGAAAAGCTTCTTAGAACAGAAGAACAGGCTGAATACAGCTCCCATTTTGACTCTACCAGAGGGTTAAGACGTCTATGTGGTTTATTGTGATGCATCTAGGGTCAGCCTGGGTTGTGTTTTGATGCAGCAAGGTAAGGTCTTAGCTTATGTGTAACACCCCGCAATCCAAACAAGCTACTGAATTCTGAATCTAGTGAGTTTTTAGTATTTTTTCTGCAACTGTAGGTCACCACGGGAAGTGCCATGGGCGTCATAGCTCAGACGACCCATGGGGTGCCCTGTGGGAACCAAACAGTGAGATTGTGCTAGCTGCCTCAGCCCGATGGGCAGTCACGATGGGCGTCGCAGGTGCTAGGGCCTATGGGAAACCGTCGTCGGGATCCCCTAGCCGCTCTCTCCCCATCACCCCAGTTTACCCAATGGGTTAGGCCATGGGCGTCATGGGTGTGATGACCCAAGGGAGAAAGCCGTCGGATTGATCTAGGGATTCTTCCCTCTGTTCGTCTTTCCCTTGATGGGCAACCCTATGAGTTTTGCAGGCGCGATGGGCCGTGGGAGCTCATCATCAGAATGGTCCAGCAGACCTCAACCAAGGTACCTCTGCCCAACAACTTGGCCGACGGGCCTTCATGGGCACGACGCCCATCGGGTAGCCCGTGAGGCGGCCCTTTTTCCTGCAGTTTCTATTTAAGTCACATGGGTATTTTAGTTATTTCCCACCCTTTTAACTCCTAAATGATGTCGTTTTGACTATTTCAAGTAAGGTTTTCACCCTCATTAGCCTAAGTACCTTCTCATTACTTCATTCTTCTCCCAAAAAGGAAAAGGTTCTTCTTCAAGCTCCAAGTCTCAACCTCTAAGTTCAAGCCTCCTTAGTCTTATCAATTCAAGTGGGTTATCTTCTATCAAGGTATGTGGGTAATCAACAATGGGTTCCTTTCACCCTTGTTTCCAAAACCCCTAATTCAAATTTTGATTTTATGAATCTTCAAATTAGGGTTCTTATCCAATTCTTATAGGTTTTGTTAAACATTGTCTTCTCATGAGTTGATTATGAAATTACTACTAAATTGCATGATTTTTCATGGATTTTTACATGTGAACACTTATTTCATGAGTTGAAGTTTAATCATGGTGATTCCTACATGCATGAAATTGATTTAACCAAATTGGATTTGATGGCATGTTTTTCATGGATTTCCAAGCATGTGCATGCCTAGTTCCTATGTTCTATGAAAATATATGTATTATGAAATTGAACTAGAGTCATGCAAATTTTACAAGTCATGAAGTATGCAAGTTTTTCCATGTTATGAATTATTATGCAGGACAAGACACCTGACGTTCCATTAATGCTCATGAATCGATTTCTAAACCAAATTCATGAGTAGTGTGACGATCCAGGGTATAAACAAGTTATGAACAAGTTTGGCATCAGATATGCCATATGTATATGAGCACATGTTATATATTTTGGGTGTAATATTTAGCACTGAGAGATGAGGGTTCAGATAACCCAAGTCCAAAACTATGTGCCACCGTAGGTTGCCCTCTGTGGTTTATTATGACACAATCTTGGTATGACATGGTTCTAACTTTGACCGATTAGGACAACTTTTTTCAGTGTGCATAACACTGGACTCCATGTAGCTCAGCATGGTTTATGTCGGTTAAGAGAAACTCCCACATGTTTATTTTTAAGCTATGAAGTTATATGATTTTATACTACGAAACTAAAGCTTTACTTCATGTTACATGTTTTATACCTTGACATTTATTTATGATTCCTTCTTTACGTAACAAGTTCATTCTTAAGCATGTTTTAAACTATTTTTATCATGATTCATGCATTGCTCACATACTCAGTACATTCTATAGTACTGACACATATCGTGTGTTGCATCCTTTGATGATGCAGATTCAGGTGTCCCTTCTCAGACTCGTGGCTAGAGCTTGCAGGCCCCTTTCCATCAGTTATTGGTGAGTCCTCTTAGATCGAGGACTAGTCGAGGACTAGTTATGTTCCCAGATAGTGTTAGCTATTTTATTTTCCACACTTCGAGTTAGCTAGGGTCTTGTCCTAGCAACTTTTTATGTCATGAGTAAAGGCAATTCAGACATAGATAACTTTTACGTTTCCTTCTGGATTTTGTATTTCTGTTTGACTTGAATATCTATGTATGAAATTCTGGATTTATCTATTATGCTTTCGCTTATATTTTGTTAATCTTGAGAATGTTATGACCAAGGGTTAGCTTGGGGCACTTGTGATCCCAAGTCCCGTGTTACATCTAGGGGGTAACCTCAGGGCGTGACAAACTTGGTATAAGAGCCTCGGGTTCAAAAGTCCTAGGGTTTCAGAAAGCCGCATCGAGTAGAGTCTCTTTCAAGTGTGTGAAGCGCGCCATACATATGAGAGGGAAGCTATGATATGTCTTAGAAAACTTCACTTCTTTTATGATCGTATCGTGCGATAGAGCATAACCCTAATATTTCTTAATCCTTACCTTGTATATTTTAGATCATGCCTCGATGTGCCATGCCTCACCGAGCCGCTCGGAATGTCACTTCTCCTGTTCCATCCCCCGATGTCACAAATGAGGAATTTAGGAACGCCATCCATTTGCTAGCCTAGACCTTGGCCGCTCAGGCCAATCAGCAGGCTCCTGCCCCGTCCACCCTTAAGGTGGGGTAGCAGCCTGAGTTCGTGACTTTGTTCGTATGAACCCTCCAGAGTTTTGGGATTTAAAAGTGAATGAGGATCCGTTAAATTTTATTGATGAAGTGAAGAAAATCTTTGAGGTGATGCAAGTAGTTGGAGTTGACTGTGTTTAGTTGGCATCCTATCAACTCTAGGATATGGCTCATATCTGGTTCACACAATGGAAGGAATCTAGAGCTAGGGACGAGGTCCCTAGGACTTGGGAGTGTTTTGAGAGATCCTTTATTGACCGGTTCTTTCCCCGAGAGTTGAGGCAAGCGAAGACTGAGGAGTTTATAAACTTGAGACAGGGATCCATGACTGTTCAGGAATACAGTTTAAAGTTCACTCAGTTGTCTAGGTATTCCCCCTCTATGGTAGCGGACCCCCATGATCATATGAGCAAGTTTATCTATGGGGTTTCAGATTTGGTGAAAAATGAGTGTAGGTCTGCAATGGTTTTGAGTGATATGAACATTTCCAGACTCATGACCCATGCTCACCAGATTGAGGGAGACAGGCTTAGGGAGATGGCTAGGGAGAACAAGATGGCTAGATCCGAGGGATCAGGTTTTGGTCATCAGAGGTCCGGTAGCGGACATCGCTCCTCATTCCAGAAGAAGTCATCAGGACATGTTCATTCTTCTGCTAGTGCTCCTACCCAGGACCAGAGGCCTCGTCATGGTCAGAGTGGTAGAGGGCATGGTTCTTATTCACAGTCTCAGGGGAGTGTCACTAGAGGACCGTCCCATCCCATTTGCAGCAAGTATGGGAAGATTTACCGGGGAGAGTGTCGTGCGAGCTCGGGAGCGTGCTTTGGGTATGGACAGGATGGATACATGGTTAGAGATTACCCTTTATCTAAGAAGGGGCAGGGTGGTGGTAGGGATCAGTCTTCTCTAGCATCCCCAGGAGGTCGACTAGCCTAGCAGGGCACAACTTTTAATTCTAGTGGTCAGCGCCAGAACTGTCTTGAAGCTATGTCCTCTCATCAGGACCAGGAGGGTTCCCCAGATGTTGTCACTGGTAAGTTGAAAGTCTTCTCTTTTGATGTGTATGCTTTGTTGGGCCGGTGCCTCCTTATCTTTTGTGACCTCTTATATAGCATGCAAATTCAAAGTATGTCCTGAATTGCTTTTAGAACCCTTTTGTGTTTCTACTCCTATTGGTGAGTCAGTCTTAGCCAAAAGGATCTACCAAAATTGCTCTATCTCGGTCCTTCATAGAGTCACTTCAGCAGATTTAGTAGAGTTAGAGATGACAGATTTTGATGTTATTCTTGGTATGGATTGGCTATATGCTTGTTATGCTTCTGTCGATTGTCGTACTCGGGTTGTCAGTTTCAAGTTTACAAATGAACCCATTTTAGAATGGCAAGGTAGTCCCCCATCCTCAAAGGGTTGGTTTATATCTTATCTTAAGGCTAGGAAGATGATTCTAAAGGGGTATGTTTATCACATAGTGTGGGTTATGGACACAGAGTCCAAAACCCAATCCCTTCAGTCTGTTCCTGTTGTAAATGAGTTTCTAGAAGTGTTTCCCGAGGATTTTCCCAAAGTTCCTCCCGAGAGGGAGATCGACTTTGGGATAGATCTTCTTCCAGATATGAATCCCATCTATATTCCTTCCTATAGGATGGATCCCCCTGAACTCAAAGAGTTAAAGGATCAGTTGAAGGATCTTCTTTATAAGGGTTTCATCAAGCCTAGCATTTCTCCATGGGGTGCTCCAGTTTTATTTGTTCGGAAGAAAAATGGTTCTCTTAGAATGTGTATTGATAACCGCCAGTTGAACAAGGTCACAATCAAGAATAAATATCCCATTCCTAGGATTGATGACTTGTTCGATCAGCTTCAGGGTGCTAGATTCTTCTCCAAAATCGACCTTAGATTCGGTTATCATTAGTTTCGTGTCAGAGAGTGTGATACTCCGAAGACACCCTTCAGAACTCGATATGGTCATTATGAATTTATTGTGATGTCTTTTGGTCTAACGATTGCTCTTGTAGCTTTTATGAATCTGATGAACCATGTGTTTAAGAAGTATTTGGATATGTTTGTGATTATTTTCATTAATGATATCCTCATCTACTCTCGGAGTGAGGAGGAGCATGCGGACCATTTGAGAGTTGTGTTGCAAACTCTCAAGGATCGACAATTATTTGCTACGTTTAGCAAGTGTGAGTTTTGAATGCAGTCTATTGCTTTTCTGGGTCAAATTGTAACTAAAGATGGTATTCGGGTTGATTCCCAAAAGATTGAGGCGGTAAAGAACTGGCTAGACCCACTTCCCCATCTGATATTAGAAGCTTTTTGGGTTTGGCTGGATACTACAGAAGGTTTGTGGAGTGATTTTCTTCCATTGCTGCCCCTTTGACCCGATTGACTCAGAAGAAGGTAAAATTTCAGTGGTCTGATTTGTGTGAGAAGAACTTTCAGGAATTAAAGACTAGATTGACCACAGCTCCAGTGTTAGCTCTACCCGAGGGCCTAGATGACTTCGTGGTGTATTGTAATACTTTTAGGATTGGTTTGGGTTGTGTATTGATGCAGCGTGGTAAGGTGATTGTGTATGCCTCTAGACAGCTTAAGACTCATGAGAAGAACTACTCTACACATGATCTTGAGTTAGCAGCCATGGTCTTTGCTTTGAAGATTTAGATACATTACTTATATGGGGTGCAGGTGGATGTATTCACCGATCATAAGAGTCTTCAGTATGTGTTCACTCAGAAGGAATTGAATTTCCGACAAAGAAGATGGCTTGAGCTTTTTAAGGATAATGGCATGAGTGTGCTTTACCATCCGGGTAAGGCCAATGTTGTGGCAGACACACTTAGTAGATTGTTGATGGGTAGTGTGTCTTCAATCGAAGAGGGAAAGAAGGAACTGGTTAAAGAGGTTCATAGGCTAGCTCGGTTAGGAGTTCGCCTTATGGAATCGATGGAAGGTGGTGTTATTGTCCAAAATGGTGCTGAATCATCCTTGGTAGCAGAGGTGAAGGCAAATCAAGACAGGGACCCCATCCTACTTCAGCTCAAGGGTGCAGTTCATCAGCAATGGATTGAGGTGTTCTCCCAAGGGGGAGATGGTGTACTTCGTTATCAGGGTCGACTATGTGTGCCAGATGTAGATGGGTTGCATCAACATATTTTGACTGAGGCTCATAGTTCCGGATATTCCATCTACCCCGGTGCCACCAAGATGTATTGTGATCTACGTGAAGTATTTTAGTGGAGTGGCATGAAGAGGGACATATCCAATTTTGTGGCTAAGTGTCCCAACTGTCAGCAAGTGAAGGTAGAGCACCAGAGATCAGGTGGCATGATTTAGAATATTGACCTTCCCACTTGGAAGTGGGAAGCGATCAATATGGACTTCATTACAGGTTTGCCTCCTACTCGAAGGCAACATGATTCCATTTGGGTGATTATCAACTGGATGACTAAATCATCCCATTTCTTGGCTGTTAAGGCTATGGTTTCAGCAGACGATTATGCCAGACTCTACATCCGGGAGATAGTCTGATTGCATGGTGTTCCGTTGTCTATCATTTCAGATAGAGGTCCTCATTTTACTTCCCTATTTTGGAGATCATTTCAGAAGGGTGTTGGTACTCAGGTGAAGCTTAGCACAACTTTTCACCCTCAGACAGATGGCCAGGCAGAGCATACTATTTAGACTTTAGAGGATATGTTGAGGGCCTGTGTGATTGATTTTAAGGATAATTGGGATGATCACCTACCTCTTATTGAGTTTGCCTACAACAACAACTTTCACTCTAGCATCCAAATGGCTCCTTATGAGGCACTTTATGGTCGGATATGTGATATCCTATTGGGTGGTTCGAGGTAGGTGAGGCAGCCTTGATTGGTCAAGATTCGGTTTATGAGACTATGGAGAAAGTTCATCTTATTCGGGAGAGGTTAAAGACCGCTCAGAGTCGACAGAAATCATACGCGGATGTTAAAAGGAGGGAATTAGAATTTGAAGTTAATGATTGGGTTTTTCTGAAAGTGTTACCCATGAAGGGTGGGATGAGATTTGGCAAGAAAGGGAAGCTCAGTCCCTGTTTTGTAGGTCCTTACCGGATCTTGACGAGAGTTGGTAGTGTTTCTTATGAGTTGGATTTGCCATCAGAGTTAGAAGCGGTACATATAGTTTTCCATGTTTCCTTGTTGAAGAAGTGTGTTGGCGATCCAACCTTGATTGTCACATTGGAGGATGTAGGTGTGAAGGATAGTATCACCTATGAGGAGGTCCCCATAGAAATTCTTGACCGACAGATCCGGAGGTTGAGAAACAAAGAAGTCACTTCGGTAAAAGTCCTTTGGAGGAATCAATTTTTTGAGAGAGCTTCTTGGGAAGCGGAAGAGAACATGAAGGCCAAATATCCCCATCTCTTTCCTCCCGATTCACTTCCAGCTTGAGGTACTAGTTTCTCCCCTTAGTATGTCCCACCAATTCTTTTCCATCAGTTCCCCTCATGATCCTAGCATGCATCCATGTTTTCCAAAATTAGTTTTATCATGTTTTAAGTTTCAAGCTCAGTTTTCATGCTTATTCTCCAATCTTCATGTTTTGTTGCTTGGTTTGGCTGTTTCTTTCTGGTTTGCCTTACTTAAGTCTTCATTCGAGGATGAATGATCCTAAGGGGGAGATATTGTAACACCCCGCAATCCGAACCATCTATTGAATTCTGAATCCAGTGAGTTTTCTATATTTTTTCTGCAACTGTAGGCCACCAAGGGCATCATAGCTCAAACGGCCTGTGGGGTACCCTATGGGAACCAAACAGTGAGATTGTTCTAGCTATCTCAGCCTGACAGGTGGTCTCGACCGACATCGCAGGTGCGATGGCCCATGGGAAACCGCCGTTAGGATCCCCCAGCTGCTCTCTCCCCATCACCCTAGTTTCCCCAATGGGTTAGGCCACGGGCGTCGTGGGTGTGATGACCCATGGGAGAAAGCCCTCGGATTGATCTAGGGATCCTTCCCCCTGTCCGTCTTTCCCTCGATGGGCAACCCCATGGGCATCGCAGGCGCGACGGGCCATGGGAGCTCATCATCAGAATGGTCCAGCAGACCTCAACCAAGTTACCTATGCCCGATGCCTTGGCAGATGGGCCATCGTGGGCTCGATGCCCATCGGGTAGCCCGTGAGGCAACCCTTTTTCCTGCAGTTTCTATTTAAGTCTCAGGGGTATTTTAGTCATTGCCTACCCTTTTAACTCCTAAATGATGTTGTTTTGACTATTTCAAGTAGGGTTTTCACCCTCATTAGCCTAAGTCCCTTCTCATTACTTCATTCTTCTCCTAAAAAGGAAAAGGTTCTTCTCCAAGCTCCAAGTCTCAAGCTCCAAGTTCAAGCCTCCTTAGTCTTTTCAATTCAAGTGGGTTATCTTCTATCAAGGTATGTGAGTAATCAACAATGGGTTCCTTTCACTCTTGTGCCAAAAAACCCTAAAAATTTTGATTGCATGAATCTTGAAATTAGGGTTCTTATCGAATTCTTATGAGTTTTGTTAAACATTGTCTTCTCATGAGTTGATTATGAAATTACTACTAAATTGCATGATTTTGCATGGGCTTTTACATTTGAACACTTATTTCATGAGTTGAAGTTTAATCATGGTGATTCCTACATGCATGAAATTGATTTAACCAAATTGTATTTGATGGCATGTTTTTCATGGATTTCCAAGCATGTGCATGCCTAGTTCCTATGTTCTATGAAAATATATGTATTATGAAATTGAACTAGAGTCATGCAAATTTTAAAAGTTATGAAGTATGCAAGTTTTTCCATGTTATGAATTAGTATGCAAGACAAGACACCTGATGTTCCATCAATGCTCATGAATCGATTTCTAAACCAAAATTCATGAGCAGTATGATGATCCGGGGTATGAACAAGTTATGAACAAGTTTGGCAACAGATATGCCACATGTATATGAGCACATGTTATATGTTTTGGGAGTAGTATTTAGCACCGAGAGACGAGGGTTCAGATAACCCAATTCCAAAACTATGTTGCCATCGTAGGTTGCCCTCTGTGGTTTATTATGACAGGATCTTGGTATGATATGGTTCTAACTTTAGCCGGTTAGGACAACCTTTTTCAGTGTGGGTGCGTGACACTGGACTCCATGTAGCTCAGCATGGTTTATGTCAGTTAAGAGAAACTCTCACATGTTTATTTTCAAGCTAAGAAGTTATATGATTTTATACTACGAAACTAAATCTTTACTTCATGTTACATGTCTTATACCTTGACATTTATTCATGATTCCTTCTTTATGTAACAAGTTCTTTCTTAAGCATGTTTTAAACTATTTTTATCATGATTCATGCATCGCTCACATACTCAGTACATCCTATAGTACTGACGCATACCTTGCGCTGTATCCTTTGATAATGCAGATTCAGGTGTCCCTTCGCAGACTCGTGGCTAGAGCTTCCAGGCCACTTTCCATCAGCTGTTGGTGAGTCCTCTTAGATCGAGGACTAGTTATATTTCCAGATAGTGTTAGCTATTTTATTTTTCGTATTTTGAGTTAGCTAGGGTCTTGTCCTAGCAACTCTTTATGTCATGAGTAGAGGCATTTCAGACATAGACAACTTTTGAGTCTCCTTCTGGATTTTGTATTCCTGTTTAACTTGAATATCCATGTATGAAATTCTGGATTTATCTATTATGATTCCGCTTATCTTTTGTTATGCTTGAGAATGCTATGACTAAGGGTTAGCTTGGGGCACTTGTGGTCCCAAGTCCCGTGTTACATCTAGGGGGTAACCTCGGGGCGTGACATTATGCTTCCAGACAACTTAAGATTCATGAGAAGAACTACCCAACTCATGACCTTGAGCTTGCGGTTGTTGTGTTTTCCCTACAAATTTGGAGACACTACTTGTATGGTGTTCATTTTGATGTGTTCACATATCATAAGAGTCTCCAGTATGTGTTCACCCAAAAAGAGATGAATCTTCATCAGAGAAGATGGCTTGAGTTCCTCAAAGATTATGATACGAATGTGCTCTACTATTTGGGTAAAGCCAATGTGGTGGATGCTGCCCTTAGCAGACTGTCCATGGCTAGTGTGTCACATGCTGAGAAAGAGAAGAAGGAATTAGCCAGGGATGTTCATAGGCTCGCTTACTTAGAAGTTTGCCTCATGGACACGACATCTGGTGGTGTGATAGTCCAGAATGGGTCAGAATCTTCTCTGGTAGCAGAGATTAAAAAGAAATAGGACAGTGATCCCATATTGCTTCAATTTAAAGGTGCAGTTCATCAACAGAGAGTTGAGGTTTTCTCCCAAGGAGGAGATGGTATACTTCGCTACCAGGGTCATTTGTGTGTACCGAATGTGTGTGAGTTAAGGCAGTAGATCCTTATCGAAGCCTATAATTCCAGATATTCTATTCATCCTGGTGCCACTATGATGTAGCGTGATCTACGAGAAGTCTTATGATGGAACGTCATGAAGAGGGACATTGCATATTTTGTGGCTAAGTGTCCCAATTGTCAGCAGGTGAAGGTAGAACATCAGAAACCAGGAGGTGTAACTCAATATATTAGCAATCCTACCTGGAAGTGAGAGGTGATCAACATGGATTTCATTACAGGTTTACCTCATACTTGTAGACAACACGACTCTATTTGGGTAATAGTGGATAGAGTTACTAAGTCAGCTCACTTCTTGGCTGTCAAGACTACAGATTCAGCGGAGGACTATGCCAAACTCTACATCAGCGAGATAGTCAGATTGCATGGGGTTCCTTTTTCTATCATCTCAGATACGGGTGCTCAATTTACATCTCATTTCTGGAGATCATTTCAGAAGTGTCTTGGTACTCAGGTGAAATATCAGTTTCTAGTATTCAGTTGGTAGGGATTGCAACTCTTACCCTTGGAACTCAGCTTAGTTAGTCTTTATTCAAAGATGACTGATCCCAAGGGGAGGGTGATATTGTAACACCCCAGAATTCATACCAGCATTTTAAAACCCATAACTCAAAGAGAACTCAAAAAAATTTCGTCTCCAAGAAAGCCCACGGGCTGACCCACGGACATCGTGGATACGATAGCCCATCGGGGTCCCTGTGGAAAGATCCCAGAGGCTCTATGAGTTTGTCTCAGCCTGATGAGAGTCCCCACGGGCATCGGTGGTCCAACAGGCCATGGGGCGGCCCGTAGGAAACAACCAGCGGCCCTTCCCAGGCCTCCTCAGCTCTGACGGGCTATTACCACAACCATCGTGGATGCAATGGGCCGTGGGAGCCATCGTGGGAACTGACCAGGGGACCAGCCCCAGCCTGCCCTCCTCCGACGCCCGGGCCGATGGGCCATCACAAGTCCGACGCCCATCGGGTAGCCTGTCCGGCAGAAGAAAGTCTGAAATTTCTATTTTAAGTTGGGGGCATTCTAGTCTTTTCCTAATTCTCCCTAACTCTGATCCTAAGTCATTTTGGGAGGAATTAAAGGGTTTTTACTCTTTTTACTTCATTACTCCTAATCTAAATCGACACTTAGCAGTTTCAAGAAAGAAAATAAGTGTTTCCTCTCAAGAACAAGCAAGAGAGTTTTTGCAAGCTCAGCCCCAAATCCAAAGGTTCAACCATAGAATCTTCTTCCAGGTATGTGGGATTTCACTAGTGGGCTCCTTTCACCCACTAGGTCCCTAGATTTAAGTCAGTTTCTTTAGTTTCTCCATGACTACTCTGACCTAGGGTTTATAAACCTTAGAGTTTTCCTTGCTATTCAGATGCTACAACTTATATGATGTTTAGTTAATGTTTCTTGGAGAATTAGCATAATTTGATGTATAGAACTTAGAAACCCTAGCTTGTGTTAATTTCAGTATTTCATAAATTATACTTGCTAGGCAGATTAGTCAGACAAACATGTTTCAGAATTTTAATTCCATATCTTTCAGTAAATGTATGTTGCATTCCCAGATTATATCAATGTTTTGAGCTATCCAATATGACAGTTGCATTTTTAGCTTTATATTTAGTTGGGAGTAAAACTTAGCACCGAGCGGATGAAGGGATGAGGGCTCACCCGCCAATTTAGGCTGAGACCTTAGCAGCAATCCCTGAGCCCCAGAACTATGGTGCCACCGTAGGTTCTAAAGGGGTCACCTATCAGATTAGGCTTGACACCCTTGTCCCTTGTGGATATCAGTTAGTGGATTCACATTAGTTTTGTTCGTACCCTTGGCACAGTATGAACACCTTTCCATCTAGGGTTACAGGTTGGCCCCATAGTTAGCTCAACTTGGGGTATGTCAGTTAATAGTATCTCCTACATTCAGATTCATCTTGCATTGAACATGTACTCAGTATCTAGTTCAATATTCAGTTCAACAGATTATATATTCATGTTAGTACTTGGTCATTGCATCTAAATTAGTTCTCAGTTTATGCTTCAGTATATATATTTCCATGTTCAGTTATCATGTGTTTAGCTTAGCCCTTATCCCGCATGCTCAGTACATTCGAAGTACTGACGCATACTTTTGTGCTACATCATTTTATGATGTAGGTTCAGGTGCTCAGCACCCAGACCACGCTTAGATCGACTTTCAGTCCTACTCCGCAGCTTCAATGGTGAGTCCTCTTAGTTCTAGGACGATAGACATGATTTACCTTTCAGTCTTATTATTTCAATTTTCAGATTGTTAGAGTTAGCTGGGGGCATGTCCCAGCAACTCATATCAGTTAGAGGCTTTTAGACATAGATTAGATTCAGTTTGAGTTGTTAGTGTTGATTTTCAGTTATCGCTATACTCTTGATATATTTTATAGTCAGACATGTTTTGGGCTCTTTCCCACTTTATACATTAAACTATTTTCAGCTTTCGCACAATATATATTTTTAACTGAAATTGTCTAGATATGCTAGACCATGGGTTAGCTTTGGGTCACTTGTGACACTGAGCACTGTGTTACGTCTAGGGAGTAGCCTCAGGGCGTGACACATATACTAATATCTAGAGTGCGGGGATACAACCTTAAAAATAATGAAGTCTGAGTTTGAAATAATGGACTAGAAGTAAACTAGATGAAACCATGGTATCCTAGAAGAAGCAGCTCACCCTTGAATTTTGGAAACATCAGGACTACAACTGAGGTTGCGTAGCAGCCACCGAAATATGTCCTGTACTCACAAAAGGAAAGCAAGTTTAGTACTAGTACACAAAACCACAGTGTACTAGTAGGATCATCGGCCAGCTCCAACAAACAAAATATGAACACTAAACTAAAGCTGAATAAAGCAGGACAAAACATGTATAAACAAGCCAACAATATAACCCAGACTCTCAGTTTCCCCACCTGACTTACCAACTACCTGAAACATCTCCGACAACCACCATAATAACAACGACATATGCAAACAACCACCCCCTTTTTACGTAACCCAGACCCATCAAGGATCTCTATATCAACACCTACAGTGTCTAACATGCAATCTCGGTCTACATAAGGACCAACCCAGCATTTAAATACAACTACTCAGCCACTCATGGGCCAATATACAATAATCATATTTCAAGAAATAACCTGATCCACTCATGGAACCGTGAACAGAACACAATCAAAGAAATATAAATAAACTCGTACTAGGTGTGCCACCCGAGCTAATCATTATAGAACTTGTACCAGGTATGGTACTTGAGCCAACTGATATATGTATCCCGTACCAGGCGTGGAACCCAAGCCAACCGATATATGTATCCCATACCAGGCATGGTATCCGAGCCAACCGATATGTGTATCCTATACCAGGCATAGTATCCGAGCCAATCGAATGTCACACACAATCCAACACTCGACAATAATGAACACAACCACACTTGTAAACTAACAATTAATAAAGATAAGTTCATTTCACATGATTGACAACTGGATATTTAGACATTCATAATTCTATTCCTAAACCATGCAATGAACATACAATACTAGGCAACAATTACAATGTACACATATCGTAAATGGGAAACAACAACCATCACCTACCTCGAATATCCTGAAAGCTCTACTGGACCGGAGCCTTCCTATTTTCTGAAGCTTTCGCTTGCCCTTGGTCTAAAAATTATTACACATAACACTAAAATCAGTCCAAATGGCTTAACAATCCCTAGATTATATTCAAATCCTAATTTCAAGGCCAAACCATGATCATTCTATCCATCCCAGGGCTTCCCCACCATTAAATCCACCTAAAACTATCATTTTTATGGATACATTAAGCAAATTATAGGGAATAAGTCATGAATGATCTATTTTAAACCAGACCCAAGAATCTCTACACCCTAGAATCCCCATTACCCGGATTCTACCTTATTAGGTCAGCCAAACCCTCCCCTAAGCCCATAATTATCGACTCTAAGGTCTGAGGATCGAAGAACTAAAGTAGGGGAATAAAATCCTTACCTTTAGATGAACTTTGGTGGGAAAACGAGTTGAAGTCTCCCAAATCGCCTCTGCCCTTCCCCAAAATATTCTTGAATAATTTTGAATATTTTTGGGGAAGTTTATGCATTTACAATAACTTACTCCACTATAACAGTCCCCACTCTACTATAGCGACACTGCCATAGCGGGATTCACCCGCTATGACGGTGTTGATCGTCTTGACTTCTGCTATAGCAGGAATTTTTCCGTTATAGCGGTCGTCGCTGTTGTACAGTGTCAACCGCTATAGTATTTGACATGGAAAAGAACCTCAAAAAATATCCCAAAATTTCCCATTTTACAACACACTTAAAAACTTGACATTCCAAACCAACCCTTTCACATTAACTTTGATATCGGGAGTTCTACTCATCCGAATCCACTTTTAAAAAGTCCCCCGGACTCTTTAATGCCTTAACTAATGGAAAAACTAGATAAACTTTAGACATTTTACCCAATCCTTTTTCAGATTGTCCTAAACCATACCTTGCTCAGAAATTATCCGAGACTAGCCTAGCCCAAAATTCTCAACTCCCAAATCCAGAAGTTTTCCAACCCGATTCTTCACACAAATAGTTTATCCATAATGATGGAATATGTCATTACAGGTGAGATCCTGCTTCATAAATTGGCCCAGCTTCATCTATCATTTACTTGCCTGTCTATTTTGTTTCCTAGACAACGTTGAATTATGAAACACTCTTGTACTTATGACATCTGAGTCTTGGGGATTGATATTTTATCTTTCTCAGTTCTAGTATGTAATGTTTGATACATCATACTTATTTGATGCATTTGAATTCCTTACTTATTGCCTTTATTGTGATTATTGTACTTGTTGAGTTTGGCTTACCTACCAGGGTTGGGTTGGGGTAGGTGCCATCACAACCCTTGTTGTTTTGGGATCGTGACAAATTGGTATCAGAGTGCTAGATTCACCAGTCTGATGAGTACAAGAGCAAATGTATAGTAGAGTCTCGCAAGTCAGACATTTCCCGCGCCTGCGAGCTTTTTCCTATAGAATGAGTCCGCTCCTGCATAGGTCTACCAGACTGAAGGGTTTTGCTACTGAGGACCTTGCACTTGCAGGCTCGCTCAGGTGCACTTCTGTTCGCGATTGCAGGAGTCTACTTGGCAAGTGACTTCCGCCCTAACGGAACAATCCTCGCACTTGCGACAAGATATCTGCCTGTGCGGAGATCGTTGTTACCTCAACAACATTTTCCTCTTTCACTTCATTTCTTTCATACCTTATTTTTGTCAATTTCAAAGAGGATTTTGACATATTTTTTTTGGGTAAACTTCTTATACTACTTTTACACATTTCTCAATGATTGTTTCTTGATTTCACCTTTAAATTTTGGTTTTCCAACTTGAAATTTTGGAATTTTCTCGGTAAAGATAAAGTTTGATAATTTGACGATTTCAAGCTCGATTTTAGTTCTATTTTTGATAAAATTTTATATTTAAATTTTTTAAGCTTTGGGTAAATTATTTTTCTAATAAAATTTAAATTTTGCCCTTGTGGGCTCGGGGTTGACTTTTGAATTGACTTTTTGCATCCAAATTAAAACCTTAGCCATATGAATATTGATGGACTCGTGTTTATACATAGAACTTGTTATTGATAGATTGATTGCATTCGGAGGCTATTCATAAAGAGAAGGCTCAGGTGTGATCAAGTAGAGTCTTATTGTTTGGCTTCGAGGTAGGTTATGGCTTAACTTTCTTCAAACTTTTGAGTGGGGACTTATCCTGTAAAGTATACTATGAGTTGGGTGACTTAGTGATTTAAAGTTCCATATGAGATGGGTTGTAGTTGTGATTCCCAAATTGGGGCTTGTACCATGTTAGTGAATCATGATTTAGACTTCTGGCTTGATATTGAGGCTTGTAGTCGGTATTTATGAGTTGATAGATATTTGAAATTTCGTACTTATATGTTGTATTTGATTTATCTCGTCATCTCGATCATGCATATTCATTAATCTCATGGATCACTAAATTGTTCTGTTGAAAAATAATGATTTTGAAAGAAAATAAATATTTTTTATTAGTCTAGTCTGATGCAGGATTCTAGACACAAATATATAATATTATATATACTTAGTCTGATGCAGGATTTTGGGCATTGATATATGAAAATTTACTGATTTTGTCTGAGCCAGAATTCCTGGTGAGGTATATGGACCTCGTGAGTCCCCCATGGGTCTAATTTCTCTGCAAAGACTGAGGAGGAGGTGTATACTGGTAGGCATTGACCATTGAATTTTATCTCATATCATTGCATTACATTATCATTTGAATTATTATTGTGATTGAGATATATCGCGTGATCATTGATATTGAACTGTTGGAACTTTTCTGCTTGCAGAGTTATTTTAGTAAACTTTATTCGATATAGTAACTGCTCAGTCAGACTATGATGCCAACTGAGGACAAAAGGACCATACTTACTCCTACTTTTTTGCATTCTTCTGATGCAGATCCTAGTACGAGCGGACCTCATGGATGAGTTCGTGCTTGCGATTGTTATTCAAAGTTATGGTAATCTCCTGCTTCAGAGATTGAACCAGCTTCATCTATCATTTACTTGTCTATCTATTTTATTTCCTAGACAACATTGGATTATTTAGTTTTGACATTGTATTAGAGTCGCTCTTGTACTTATGACATCTGAGTCTTGGGGATTGATGATTTATCTTGCTCAGTTCTAGTATGTAATATTTGGAGACATCGTACTTATTTGACGTGTTTGAATTCCATACATATTGCCTTTATTGCGACTATCGTGTTTATTGAGTTTGATTTGCCTACCAAGATTGAGTTGGAGTAGGTGTCATCACAACCCTTATTGTTTTAGGGTCGTGACATTGGGGGAGGTGATAAGCGATGGTTGTATAACAGTATTTGATGATTTTTGGTGATGAAGGCAGTTGATGATAGTGATAAAGGTGATTGTTGGTAGTGGTCGGTGGCGAAAATGGTTCTTTTATAGTGGAGGTGATTGGAGCGCTGGCTGATTGGGTAGGTAATTGTGCATTAGTGGTTGATGGCGAAGGTAGTTAATGATGGTAATGATGATTAGAGATTGTGATTGTGTGCTAGATGTTGGTGATCAGGGTCATATATTTTTATCTTAATTAAAAATTTGCTTTCTAATTAAATATTCTATCCGACCCAATTTTTTAAACTCGACCCAATTGTTAAGACCCAATAAACCCAACTCTTATACCCTTTCCCCTCTCGTTACTTTACTCACAATAAAACATAAACCTGATGGGTATGAGAACTAATATGAATATTAGAATTTTCTATCTGAAAGGATTTTTAAAATGAATAAGAAAATGCCTGAATGCACTAATAATAGCCGAAAGACTGTTGCTGAAAACTGTATCGTTTGGTAGGGAATAAGTTATTTCGAGATAATTAATCTCAAAATTAGCTATTTTGAGATTAGTTATTCCACCATGTATATGAAATAACTTATTCCATCACTATGGTATAAATGATAGGATAAATAGTCTTGGAACTAACTAATACCTTCAACCAAACGCATGATAAAATAATACTGCATTTTATTTCAAGACTATTATACCTTATACCTCACCCCAAATGACCCCTTAGCTTCTGAGGAAGCTTTACATTGATGGATGGAAGACTAATAGGATAAGTGATGAGGGGTTTATTGTTGTGGCAAAACATTGCCCCAATTTACAAAAATTGGTTTTAATCGGCATGAATCCAACATATCTTAAAAGTTCCTTGATAATGGAGTCGTTATATTTTGCTTTATTCGAGAGAGATTGTGATATTAAATTTTAGTTGAGCAACGTCATTTCGAAGTCATTAAGATATTAATGACTTAGACTTAAAAGTGAAGGTTAGAGATAATGAAATTTTGACGTAATCTAGTGAATATATTAATTGTTTAGCTAGGGTTAGTTCGATAGAATAACACTAGAAAATTACTATACTTGGTCGAGAAATATCTGTAGTAAGAAAAGATTCATGATTGATAGAGAGTAGTTCAGTAAGATTACAATTGACATGCTAAGAGTTTGTCCTGACATTTGGTGAAATGATCATCCTAGGCCTCTTAATCTTGAAAGAAACTCTTCAATCACTTGATTACTCGAATATTATTGCTTTCTTTTATTTATACATGTTAGTTAACACAAAAATTCAAACACATTGTACCTCGAGAAGTTGATTAAATTGATTTTCTTAGTGATATTAAATAATTAGCTCAACCTTCGTTCTATGTAGGACTCGACTTCAGACTTTTAGACCAAATAATACTTACATCAATCGCTTATCCTTTGTAGGACTAGTTTTGACCCTTAATTTAATGATAGAGTCTTGAAATTTTAATTGTATAAGTTTGAACTCCATAACATTTCACTTTTATAGAAAGGTTTGTTCAAACTCTAGGACATAATTCAAAAAAGTACCATGAGTGAAATAACCATTTTTATATTATTTCAAATACCTATTTTACTCATGAAATAATGTTAAAAGATTATGTCACTCGTGATACCTATTTCAAAGTCCATGACAGAACCTTTGAGTTAAAACTTTACCAATTCAAACTCCAAGTAGAAAATGTTTACATTTCAAAACTCCAACATCACTTGATTACTCAAATATTATTGCTTTCTTTTATTTATACATGTTAGTTAATACAAAAATTCAAACACATTGTACCTCGAGAAGTTGATTAAATTGATTTTCTTAGTGATATTAAATAATTAGCTAAACCTTAGTTCTATGTAGGACTCGACTTCGGACTTTTAGATCATATTATACTTACAATAATCGCTTATCCTTTTTAGGACTAGTTTTGACCCTAAATTTAATGATAGAGTCTTGAAATTTCAATTTTATAAGTTCGAACTCCATAACATTTCACTTATATAGCAAGCTTTGTTCAAACTCTAGGACATAATTCAAAAAAAGTACCATGAGTGAAATAATCATTTTTATATTATTTCAGGTACCTATTTCACTCATGAAATAATGTTAAAAGATTATGTCACTCGTGATACCTATTTCAAACTCCATGAAAGAACCTTTGGGTTAAAACTTTACCAATTCAAACTCCAAGTAGAAAATGTTTACATTTCAAAACTCCAAGAATTATGTTGGAGTTTTATTTGTCAAAACATCAAACTTTAGCACGTTGTGGTGGAACTATTTCACGTTTTAGATAGAAATATTTTTGTACAAATGTTATTTTCTCTTCAAAAAGTGATTATTTCTTAATTATATTATATTTCAAATAATGGTTAGTATTAATGAGAGGTTCAAGAATAAATCATCCGAGCTAATTTTATACATTTATTCCACTCGATTAAATTGAAGTTTCCATCAAGTAAAAGAAAAGTTATTCTAAAAAATAAAATAAAATTGAAGCAATTAGATTTCAACTTTAACCTCAGTAAAGAAAAATGACATTCATTGTGGTATCAAGCAAAATTTTAAAATGTAGTTGGAATTTTACGAATTAAATCACTATTCCTGTTTTTATTGGATCTTGTAACTAATATAGGCAAAACAGATCAAGATTCATTAAATTTAACGATTTTTATTTAGTGCATATTTAATTCTTTTGTTAGCTTAATTACTCATTTGTATTTGATAATTTGATAATGACTGAGGTGGTAAAAACCGTAAATTCGCTCTCTTTTAAGTATGTGAGAAAAAACATCAACTTTCAAGTGAGATATTTTTTAACTATTAATTATTACATAATCAAATATACATATTTATTTGTTTCAGCTATATACTTGTTTCTTCTCATGCTTCATCTTGTGTAGTATTCTTAGTTCCTTAAACGGACCTCCACTTAATGGCAATGGGGGCGTGAAAATCATTAGGTGCAATCAACAAATATACATTACATATTCTTATTTTAGCTGTGTTTTTTCTTTTTTCGATACAATAATTATTTATTTCAGTTATGTATTTGTCACGATTCAAAATTGGGCCACGATGACGCCTACGTAACTCTCTGATAGACAAGCCAACCCAATCATGCGAAAATACAATAAGACATTAAATCTAACGAAAAGCGGAAGGGAAACACACAAGAAGGGGGCCAGCAATATAGATATAAACCAACAGAAATAAATATACAAAATGACCTCAAAATGACCGAGAAGACAAACATATACCAAAGACCAACCCGGGACCTGGTATCACCAGTACAAGAGCATCTAAAGTAATGAATAAAACTATACAATATGTACTGTCTATCCAAATAGACAAAAGGGTAGATGGAAAGCAGTAAAGGATCTTCAAATGCCAGGAGCTCACCGCGATTCGAACAGCAGCTGGCCACGAACGGCTGGAGGGTCAACGAGGGAGGCTCGTACTAGGTGCTACATCTGCATCAAAAAAAGATACAAAAGTGTAGTATGAGTACCAAAATACGGGATACTCAGTAGGCATCATAGGCCAACCAAGCTCAGAAAGATAATATATAACATAAGTTAAAGAAAAATAAACTAGCTACAGGGATCCACCTAACTCTAGTTATCAACAAAAAATAGGACTATATAAACTCACGATGAAGATAATAAAGATAAAGAAGGACAACAAGCAATCCCATTACACACAAGCAAATGCAATGCATCATGAGATGATATGATGCAGGATGTGTCCAATGCAAAAATATAAAAAAAAACAGTATCGGGTGCCCCGGGCCCCCAAAATTTAACCTCGAACTCATCAAAATATGCATAAAAATAAAATCTAGATATGTGCTAATCGGGCCGCTCGAAATCAAATATCGGACTCATCAATAGAAAGTAAATGGAGAAAAAGTCTGAAAACGTCCCTCGGACCGGCATAAAAGGATGTACTTTTCTTTCTTTTTCAAAAGCAGTGATGAAATATGAGATATTTCCTTTGAAATCCAGAAATCATAGTAAAAGAAGAAAATCTCAAGTTTAAATAAAAAATACCGTATTTTTCCTTCATTTCCGTACCGCTATCCATGCAAATGCAGTATGAACATATAAATTTTTAAATTCAGAGAATACAGCATACGAACAAGGCAAACAGTAAAGCACCCTCCAAATAAGAGAACTGGCGTGGAACTCCGTCCAATCCATGATATGGCCTCAGACCCACAGTTACACACTAATGGTAAATAGAAGCAGAAGTAACGGAAATAAACCTGAAAACAAGTAAAAGTGCCTACTCTATCTTTAAAACCTCCTTAAAGTACTCTAAGAATTCTAGTCAAACCACAGCAACGCTACGAGTTCCTAAACTAAGGGTAAGCAACGTAATTCTAGTCTACGGTCCCAAATTAGCTAATTATATGAAAACATGATTTAAAGCCTAATTCAAACTTAAAACATAACCTAACATTCAAGTAAATTATAAAATATGTAATGTAACTAAGCCAAGTCTAAGGGAGATAAATCGTAACCTACCTCAGGGCCAAACTACAAGCATGAACCATCAATTGTGTGCTTTCTCCTTTCGATAAGTCTCAAAATTTGTCACACTATCATAAACATAATCAATGTATCAAGATGAGAATAATGACACCCATATTGCTATACGAAATTTTGAGCCGGAAATCGAGTAGGAAAATGACCCTCGAGGCTCGTGCAACAAAACAGAAAATAAATTTCACAATTACGTTTGCAGTAGATTTATAAGCAAATGCCCAAAATTTAAGCACAAATATAACTCGTTTCAGGGCCCAAAACATCCCTGAAAGTTCACTTGATCAAGGAATTTAACAAGGAATTTAAACGGAAATAAAGAAAGATAACATGAATTAGATGACGGAAAATGAAAGGGGGAATTATGGTGAACTTACCAGAACAAGGAGGGATGGAGTGGAAGTTTTGAACTAGCTCACAAGCTCTTAACAATGGGAGAAACTCGGATTATGGGAAAAGAAAACAAAGTTGAACATATATGTACAGTTGCAGGCGCAGGCCTTTGCGCACGCGGCCTGGCGCTCGCGCATGCGAAAGGCAAGTGAAGGCAAGGCCAGGCGCCCCTTTTGCGTGCACGCAGGCTGTCCACTGGGAATGTGGGCATGCATAGGCGGCCTGGGCCATGCGTAGGTAAAGGGAAAAGGCAGGCGATGCCCGACGCCTCTTCTTCGCGCACGCAGCCAACCCCCCGCGTAGGCGAAGGGTTGGGTACTGCTGCAGCAGTTGAAGCAAACCAACAAATTCTTTCCACTTTGAAATATCTCGAATGGACCTTCCGAATTCATTCGGGATCCCGCGAATGCAAATGGACTATGCTACCCTACCAAAGATGACATTCCAGACTCAACGAGATCGAAAAAATTCCCAACAGAGATCGTTATAATAAAGTGGACCCTATACCCAAAAATCAACTTTTACCAAAAAGGAACCCAAAAGCCCAAAATGAGTCTGAAAGCGTCGGGAGCCGAACCAAAGGTCCTCTAGCTCAAAGTCAATGTTCCAGAGCTAACAGCACTGATGGAATTTCCATCCGAGGCCACCTTCTTTGAATATTGACCAAAGTCAACTCTACCAGCTTTAAGAGTTTCAAAGCAGGGAAATGGTCTTAAAGCACAAATGAACTTCCGGGGAACCAAACCGTCAGTCTCAGCAAGTCATAAATGACCTGTAGCTGCTGTGGAAAAGCTTAAAATATAGAAAAAAGCACGAAAAATAAGAAAATGACCTAGAGGGTTATTACAACATACACTAGTAAAAGGACTTTCATCCTCAAAAGTCAAAGAAAGGAAAGTACCTAAAGGCTCGAAAAGGTGAGGATAGCGGGTATGTATGTTAGTCTCGATCTCTCAAGTAGCCTCTTAAACATGAAGATGCTGCCACCGAACCTTAACGAATGAAATCTCCTTGGACCTCAGCTTCCTGAACTACCTATCCAAAATAGCAACAGGCTCTTCCTCAAAGGCTAGAGACTCATCCAACTAAACCGAATCCCACTAAAGCACGTGAGACTCATCCGCAATATAACGTTGTAACATAGAAACATGGAAAATGGGATGAACACCAAAAAGAGAAAGAGGCAAGGCCAACTGATAAGCAGCCTCCCCAATGCGACGAAGGATCTCAAATGGCCCGATAAACCTAGGACTGAGCTTGCCCTTCCTCTCGAATCTTATCACGCCCTTCATGGGCGACACCCAAAGGAACACACGGTCACCAACCATAAGCTCTAGATCTCGAACCCTCCGGTCAGCATAGCTCTTCTACCTACTCTGGGCAGTGCAACGTCCCTCCAGAATGACCTGAAATCTATCCATAGAATCATGAAGCAAGTCAGTACCCCACGGTCTAACCTTGAAGGCATCAAACCAACCCACTAGAGATCTACACTTCCTACCATAAAAAGCCTCAAACAGAGCCATATGAATACTGGAATGGTAGCTAGTATTATATGCAGACTCTGCCAAGGCTAAGAACTTGTCCCACTGACTTCCAAAATTAATAACACATGTCTGCAACATATCCTCCAAAACTTGAATAGTACGCTTTGACTGACCATTAGTCTGCGGGTGAAAAGCAGTGCTAAGCTCAACTATGGTACCCAACCCTCTCTGAATAGACCTCTAAAAACATGAAGTAAAACTAGTACCACAGTCAAAAATGATAGAAACTGGCACCCCATGCAAATGGACAATCTCACGAATGTAGATCTGAGGCAACCTTTGGGAACTGTAGGAAGTCTGAACTGACAGAAAGTGAGCGAACGTCTTCAACCTATCCATGATAACCCAAATGACATCAAATCTCATCAAAGTATGTGACAAGTCTATACGAAGTCCATAGCTATCCGCTCCCATTTCCTCTCTTGAATGGGTAGCCTCTGGGTCAAACCACATGGCCTTTGGTGCTCAAATTTCACTTGCTGATAGTTCAAGCACCTAGACACGAAATATGAGATATCCCTCTACATCCCAGACCACCAGCAGTGCTACCTCAAGTTACGATACATCTTAGTTGCCCCAAATTGATAGAATATCTAGAACAACGAGCCTTCTCCAAGATCAACCTAACTAGATCATGAACTCTAGGAACGCAGATACGACCCTCAATCCTCAGAACACCCTTTGAATCTAAGGTTGCCTTCCTAGCCTCACCACTCAACACCTTATCATGAATGATCCTCAACTTTGCATCATCAAATTGATATGCCTGAATTTGCTCTAACAAGGAAGATCTAGCCACAACACAAGTAAGAATACGGCAGCTCAGAAATATCAAGTCTAACCAACCTGTTAGCCTAGGACTGGATTTCCAAAGCTAAAGGTCGCTCCTCCGCTGCTAAGAATGCCAAGCTACTCATACTCACTTTCTTACGGCTCAAGGCATCTGCTACCACATTTGCCTTGCCCGGGATATAAAAATGGAGATATCATAGTCTTTCAGTAACTCCAACCACCTGTGCTACCTTAAAGTTAGATCCTTCTGGATGAAGATATACTAAAGACTACAATGGTCAGTGAAGATCTGACAATGCACACCATACAAACAATGCCTCAAAATCTTCAATGCGAAGACTACTGCCGCTAACTCCAAGTCATGAGTAGGGTAGTTTCTCTCGTGAACCTTTAACTATCTTGAAGCATAAGCAATAACTCAACCTTAATGGATTAATACACAACCCCAACCCAACTCCAGAAGCATCACAATACACTATAAACCCCTGGCCCTTAACCGGAAGAGTAAGAATCGGAGCTAAAGTCACTAAGGTCTTAAGCTTTAGAAAGCTCACCTCACACTTATTGAACCATTGGAAAGAGACATTCTTCTGAGTCAATCTAGTCAACGGATCTGCTAAAGAAGAAAACCCCTCCACAAAACGTCTGTAGTAACCTGTCAACCCAATAAAACTGCAAACCTTGGTAGGAGAAGTAGGCCTATCCCAATCACGAACTGTCACAATCTTCACTAGATCCACTATAATCCCATCCTTGGACACCACATGCCCAAAGAATGACACAGACTCAAGCCAAAACTCACACTTAGTGAATTTGACATATAACTGATGGTCTCACAAGGTCTAAAGTACAACTCTCCGATGTTGTTCATGCTCATCTCTACTCATCGAATATACCAAGATGTCATCGATGAACACAATAACAAAGAAATCTAGGTAGGCTTTGAACACTCAGTTCATAACCTCTATAAATGCTGCTGGGGCATTGGTCAACCCAAAAGACATGACTAGGAACTCATAATGGCCATATTGAGTCCTAAACACAATTTTTGGGATGTTCGCTGCCCGGATCTTCAATTGATGATAACCAGACCTCAAGTCTATCTTAGAGAACACCGATGCACCCTGAAGATGGTCAAACAGATCATCAATATGCAACATTGGATACAAGTTCTTAATGGTCACCTTATTCAGCTGCCTGTAGTCGATATATATACGCATGGACCCATCCTTCTTCTTTACAAATAGAACAAAAGCACCCCACGGAGACACACTAGGCCTAATGAACCCTTTACTTAACAAATCCTGGAGCTAATCCTTAAGCTCCCTCAACTCAGCTAGTGCCATCCGATAAGGCAGAATAGAAATAGGTTGAGTGTCTAGCTCAATATAAATACCAAAGTTGATATAACGATCAGGAAAAAGACCAGGTAGATCAGAGGGAAAAATATCTGGATACTCGCAAACCATGTGTACTGACTCAAGTGAAGGTGTGGTGGTACTAGTATCATGGACGTAAGCAAGATAAGCTAAGCACCCTTTCCTACCCAACCGTTAGGCGCTTAGGAAAGATATAACTCCCATTGGCATGTGGCTATCAGCACCCTCCCACACTATAGGAGGGATACCAGGTATCCATAGAGTAACGGTCTTGGTGAAGCAATCCAAGACCACATGGTAGTAAGACAGCCAATCCATGCCTAAAATCATATCAAAATCAACCATATCTAGCACAACAAGGTCTACCCACGTATCATACCCCAGAATAGTCACCACACAAGCCCGATAAACATGATCCACTACTAAAGAATCTCCTACTGGGGTAGTTACACGCAAATGCACAAGCAATAACTCACAAGTAGACTCCAGACGGGTAGCATAATAAGCAGACACATATGAGAATGTAGGGCTCGGATCAAACAAAATAGAAGCTGACTGATGGCAAATAGAGATCATACCTGTGATAACATCATCTGAAGCCTCAGCCTCTGGACGGCCCAAAAATGCATACATATAGCTCCCACCACCATGACCACCTGATCTACCAGACTGAGAACCTCCTCTAGTATCCTGGGGACCACCCTTACTACCTTGTACACCGCCTCTGGTTGGTGGTGTTAGAGCCCTATGGGATTGAACCGGTTGATCATGTCTCCCATGTTGCTGCACCGAAGGACACTCCCTAGCAAAGTGGCCTAACTCACCATAATCATAACAACCCCAACTAACTATACCCTGCTGCGATGACCCAGCTAAATCAGAATGACTACCATGGCTTGTGGACCCAGAATGAGCACCTCATGAAGCCTGAACTATACTCTGGCTAGCCTGACCCTCAGTAATCTATAATGTTGTCTGAATAGGCCAGCTCGGCTAGAAATGCTGCTGGTGTTGACCTCTACAAAAGAAGCCTCTACCCCGGGATGGTGGACTACTATAACTACCCTGATGGCGAGGCCTCTTATCATTTACTGCTTTGGCCTCGCGAAGTACCCCCTTAATAGTGCGGTCATGATCCACCACCTCCATGAAGGACTGGCCTGATGCTACCATACCCTATGTAGACAATCAGAGATATAAAGTCAAACCTCTAACAAAGCAACGCACGCTCTCATGCTCGATGGGAAGAATTATGGTGGCATGCCTAGCCAACTCATGAAAACAAACCTCGTACTCTGAGACAGACATAGAGCCCTGCTCTAACCTGGTGAACTCATCCATCAACTTCTCCCTTAAACTGCTCGGTACATACTTCTCCAAGCAAGCTGTGGAGAACTGTCCCAAGTAAGTGAAGGTGACCCAACTAGTTTGCAAGCTATAAAAGACCTTTACCACTATTTTGTTGGACCATCCAGCTGAAACGTGGTGTAATTTGCTCTGTGCAACTCAACCAACCCAAGGTTATGCAACCTCTCCTGGCAACTAGTCAGAAACTCGTGCGCATCCTCCATAGGAGCACCAGAAAATTTCAAGGGACCCAACCTCATAAACCTACCAAGCATCTTCTGCTCCTCAGAAGTCATAACATGCCTAGATGGAATAGGTAGAATAATGGCAGGAACCAGAAATACCTCTAATCAGGGAGCCACAGTAGCAGGCTGTGCTCCTAAACCTTGTGCCGATACCTGGGCAAAAGTCTGAGCCTCGTCCCTGATCTGACAAAAATCGGAGCACCGGGAAAAATTGTTGGCTATGACATACCCTCTAGAAACCCAAGCAGTCAAACCAATATATCCTATAGAAATGGTGTAGACACAAAACCTGCCGGATGTTGGGCTGGCCCCACACCCTCTGGCTCATGATGCACCTCTTCAAGCCCAATATCTGGCTTTAGCTATAGTAATCTAGCCTGGGCTCGAGCTGGCACCACAACTCATCCCCTACCTTGACCTCTTGGTCAACCTCTACCCCATCTCCTAGCTAGGGCTCTAACCGCATGCGCAGGGGTCTCGTCCTTACCTGCCATCGATCTCGTCCTAACAGTCTGAGAAAGAGTGAAACAAAAGATATTTAGAAGTTGATAAAGTAAGGGACGCATGATAATAAATCAAACAAGATAGAATCGTTCCCAAGAATGTCCTATAGCCTTCTGCAGATAGGATACATACATTATTGTACCGATCTATGAAACTCTACTAGATACTTTGCTCTTGTATTGGTAAGACCGGTGAACCTAAAGCTCTAATACCACTCTGTCATGACAAAAATTAGGTTGCGATGGCGCTTATATACCCCCCGGTATGCAACCTAACCTAAGAATTCAGAAGTAAAATAAGACATTAAACATAATGAAAAGCGGAAGGGAAACATACAAGAAGGGGGCCAACAATATAGATATAAACCAACAGAAATAAATATACAAAATGGCCCCAAAGTGATCGAAAAGACAAACATATATAAAGACCAACCCCGGACCTGGTGTCACCGGTACAAGAGCATCTAAAGTACCAAATAAATCTATACAACATTAACTATCTATCCAAAATACAAAATATAGGCAGAAGGGTAGATGGAAAGTAGTAAAGGATCTCTAAATACTGGGAGCTCACTGTAATCTGAACAATATCTGTCCACGAATGATTAGAGGGTCAACAAGGGTGACTCGTACTAGGTGCTGCATCAGAAAAAGATGCAGAAGTGTAGTATGAGTACCAAAATATGGGGTACTCAGTAGGCATCATAGGCTGACCGAGCTCAAAAAGATAATATATAATATAAGCTATAGGAAAGTAAACTAGCTATAAGGATCCACCTAACTCTAGTTATCAACAGAAAACAGGACTATTTAAACTGACGGTGAAGATAATAATGATAAAGAAGGACAATAGGCAATCCCAGTACACACAAGAAAATGCAATGCATCGTGAGACGATATGATATAGGATATGGCCAATGAATAAATATAAAAAAACCCTTTATCTGGTTTCTTGGCCCCCGAAATTTAATCTCGGACTCATCAATATATACATATAAGTAAAACCCAGATATGTGCTCATCGGGGTGCTCGAAATCAAACATCAGACTCATCAACATAAAGTAAATGGAGAAAAAGTCCAAAAATGTCCCTCGGACCGGCATAAAAGGTGGTACATTTCTTTCTTTTCCAAAACTAGTGACGAAATATGAGATAATTCCTTTGAAATCCAAAAATCATAGTAAAAGTAGAAAATCTCAAGTTTAAATAAAAAATCCTGTATTTTTCCTTCATTTCCGTACCTCTATCCATGCAAATACAATATGAACATGTAAATTTTCAAATTCATAGAATATAGCATACAAACAAGGCAAACATGGTAAAACACCCTCCAAATAAGAGAACTAGCCTGGAACTCCGTCCAATCCGTGCAATGACCTCGGGTATACAGTTATACACTAACGGTAAATATAAGCAGATGTAATAGAAATAAACTCAAAAATAAGGAAAAGCGCCTACTCTACCTCTAAAACCTCTTTAAAGTACTCTAAGGATTCTAGTCAAACCACGATAACGCTACAAGCTCCTAAACTAAGGGTAAGTAGCATAATTCTAGTCTATGGTTCCAAAGTGGCTAATTATATGAAAATAGGATTTTAAGCCTAATTCTAACTTAAAACTTAATCTAATATTCAAGTAACTTATAAAATATATAATCTAACTAAGCCATGTCTAAGGAAGATAAACTGTAACCTACCTCGAGGCCAAACTGTAAGCACGAACCATCAATCATGTGCCTTCCTTTTCTGACAAGCCTCAGAACGCTGCCACGCTATCATAAACATAATCCAGGTATCAAGATGAGAAGAATTATACCCATGCTGCTATACAAAATTTTAGGCCGAAAATAAGGTTGAAAAATGACCTTCGGGGCCCACACAACAAAATAGAAAACAAATTTCATAATTATGTTAGTAGCGGGTTTGTAAACCCATGCCCAAAATTTGAGCGCAAACGGCACTCATTTTGGGGCCCAAAATAGCCCCAAAAGTCCACTTGATCAAGGAATTTAACATGAAATTTAAATGGAGATAAAGAAACATAACATGAATTAGATAACAGAAAAGGAGCGATGAATTATGGTGAACTAATCAGAACAAGGAGGGATGGCATGTAAGCTTTACCAGCTCACAATCTCTTAACAATGGGAGAAATTCGGATAATGGAAGAAGAAAAAATGAAGTTGAAAACATATGTATAGCTACAGGCGCAGTCCTTCGTGCACGCTGGCAGGCCACCGCGCACGCGACCTTGCGTAAGCGTCCTGGCGCTCGCGCGCACGAATGGAAAGCGAAGGCAAGGCCAGATGCCCCTCTTGCGCGCACGTGGGCTGGCCACCACGCACATGGGCATACGTAGGCAAAGGGAAAAGGCAGGCAACACCCGATGCCTCTTTTTCGTGGACGCAGTCAACCCCCCGCGTAGGCAAAGGGTTGGGTATTGCTACAACAGTTGCATCAAATCAACAAATTTTCCCCACTTTGAAATATCTCGGATGGACCCTCGAGATTCATTCGGGGTCCCACAGACATAAGTGGACTATGCTACCCTACCAAAAATGGCATTCCAGACTGAATGAAATTATCAAAATTCTCAACGGATATTGTTTTAATGAAAAGTGAGCCCCACATCCAAAAACTAACTTTTACCAAAAAGGAACCCAATAGCCCAAAAAGAGTTCGAAAGCCTCGGGATCCGAACCAAAGGTCCCTATAGCCCAAAGTCAATATTCTGGAGCTAACAACGCTGACGGAATTTTCATTCAAGTCCGTCTTCTCTGAATATTGACCGAAGTCAGCTCTACCAATTTTGAGAGTTTTAAAACAGGAAAATGAGTTTAAAACACAAATAAACTGTCCGAGAACCGAACCGTTAGTCCCGGCAAGTCAATGACCTGTAGCTACTTTGGAAAAGCTCAAAATGCAAAGAAAGCATGAAAAACAAAAAGATGACCTAGAGGGTCATTACAATATTTCTTCTTGTTTTTAGGGGCCAAATTTAAGAAAATTGGGCTTAATTTTTATTTTATTTTAACCAAAGTAGTTAAATTCATATGGTATATTTTCTAGACGAAGAAGATAAAATTGTGCATATTTTCTTTTAATGCAATAATTATTTATTTAAATAGAGTATATATTCTTTCTGGGATCAAATTTATAAAACATGCATTATTTGTCAAAATTATTTGAGCAAAAATAATGGAGTTTCAACTGCATATTTTTTTTCAGATGCAATAACTATTTATTTTAATTATATATTTTTTCTTTTCTAGCTTAATATGTAAAATTAATTAATTAGAATATCATAATTTTTTAGCCAAAATAACATTATTTTAATTTATATATTTTTACATAAAAATGATCTAAATAATTGATGGACTTGAAAAGATACAAAAAATTATTCTAAAAATATCGTATGATCAAAATAATGTTGTTCTAGCGTGTTCAAATCAGTAAATCAGAAAAATTATATAAACTGAAAACAAAAAAATTTATAAAGAAAAATATATGAGATCACAAAATTCACCGTGTCCTTAAGAAATTTTGATTCCCTCACTTTACCGTGGTTATGGATTACTTTCTTCCAGTATAAAACGAATATAGTTATTGTAGAAGTAGCAGTACATCAAATGCCACAACTTCGTCGAATTCAAAGTCAGTAATAAATCACATAAAGACTCTATATTTATTTGTAAGAAAATATGTAGCAGATGTTCAAAAAAATTCGATGCAGAAAAATGAGAAACCCCCCCTCTATTTATATCCAACAAAAAATAGTATGAACATGTGCTATTGCGCCTTATCAAAAAAGTCACAACTCATCGAAAAAGTCACAACTCATCAGAAAAGTCACAGCACATAAAAAAAAGTCACACCCATTCAATGTGAAAAGGTGTTATTCAAATTGCATACTTTCTCTTGGTGTTTTTTGAGAAAACACTTCATTTCTCATTCTCACCTCTTAAAATTCAATAATTCCACACATGAATAGGGAATGAGTATATGATAAAAAAAAATATGTATAAGAAACTGTGTGATTTGTAAGTAAAGATTAATTGCATCTGAAAAAGTAAATTGTTCTTTGAACTTTTCATAATGAACATATGTCAGATATATTCGGTCAATCGGTAGATTTGATATCTTAAAACCGTCGAGCTTACTTATATAGCTAAACAACATAAGTAACATGTTGACACTCAATTTTGACCTCCATGTATCCTACTTAGGCTGCTATTTGACTAATCATTTTTCCTTTATGTATTAATTATTTTCGCATTTTTACTATTATAAATATATTAGTTATTGTTTATTATTGTAAGATCCAAATATAAGTTATTTTAGAATATCAATATATAATAGTGGCATATGTGTGTAATATATATATATTATTTAAACATCTGATTTCAAATATAATTTTATACAACTTTTACCCCTTATTTATAATTAATTTAAAGAATAATCTTTTATACAGTATCAATATTAATTATGTTATTATCAATATCTATTTACTAAATTATATATGTGTGATATGTATTAATTAATAGCAGTCAAAATTCAATTCAATTCAATTTTTTTCCTCAAATTATTTAAATTTTGGCCACTTTCTACTTAATTGATGTCATTTTTAGCCTCAATTGAGTTCAAGTTGCCCAATTTTAAATTTCAAATTAATTTTCAATTGATCTAATTTTGTAACCCTTTAACCCGACCCAGGTTGTCATTTAATCTCAACCATTCAACAGATCTTATCCAACGACCTCCATTTGAACCCCACTTTCCTTTTTTATTACCTAACTCCTACATACTCAAAACCTAATTCAGTTCCACCAAAAAAACCGCCCCTATACTCTTTCTCCCTCTCTCTAAACCTCTCGCCACACCACAACTCTCCTCCACTATCACCAACAAACTCCACCATACCAGTGCCACCCCCTTTTCTCTTCTTCATCTCCGACAGTCTATGTCTCTATCAACTTCAGTGGCGATACCACCTTAAAACCACCCTTCCTCTCTTCTTCTTTTTCCTTTCTTTCCTCTTCTCTCCGCCTTCACTGTTTTTCTCTCCCCGGTGAGCCACCAGTAAACCACTACCAAACCGCCTTTCATATTCTTTTTTCTCTTCTCACCCAATATATATATGCCGCTCGTTATCTCCGCCAACTCTGATGACCCTTAACAGATAAGCACCCATATGAAACACCAACGGTTTTTGGATGCCAAACTATTCATTGTTCTTAAATATGTTCAAAGAATAGGGAAGTTCACTCAAGAATCTTCATTCAGTGTTATGCATCAGAAATTTGTTGTACGAGGGATTCTTATGAATTCGTCTCCGCATTTTCATCTTCTTTTAAAAGAGGGAAATTGTCTGACATCTCAAAAAAGGACATCCATTTTTCTCCTTCCCGTTTATATTATTTTGGATTTGTTATTATTATTTGCTTCTAACTGGTTAGTATTCAATCAAAATAATTTTAATTCTTATGTCTAGATCTGTGTAGTTTAAGTTACAGCCTTATTTCATATATATTTAACTTCAAATACTTCAAGCATTCTTTAATAAAAGCAAACAGGCACACTGCTTGATTTTGTATGCATTTTCATTTCTTTAACAGTGATGAATCAGAATTATTGTATAAGGATTAACTTGCTTGTTTACTTGATGTTAAAACCTTATTCAAATTTCTTCAAAAATTTCCTTTGCTTTTTGGTTTTCAATTTCATTAAGTGTTTGATATATTATTGTCACGATCCGATTTCTCAGGTCATGATGGTACCTACAACCCCCTAGTAGGAGAATCGATCTTCATAGCCCAGAATGGATAGTAATGGGCTACTACCTAAGTAAGCATGCACAATAAGCAGAAATAAACAGAAGCAGATAAATAAAGCAACGAAAAATGAGAACAACTGATATATAAATATGAAAAGGAACTACACCATCCCACGACCTGGTATCAATAGTACAGGAGCCTCTAATAAAATACAGAGTACTAGAGAGAACAAAATAGAATATACAACTGTCTCTGAATAACAAAAGAGAGTAACAGTGCCAAAAGAGGAGATGTGGTCAAGCCCCGGTCGGTTGGAGCTCACCCTAGTCTCAAATATCCAAAATCTGAATGAGTATCCACGCGATCAATGATGAAAACTCACACTAGGATCTACACCAGAAATATGCAGAAGTGTAGTATGAGAACTAATTGCAAAGCAACGGGTACTCAGTAGGCATCATCGACCGACTGAGCGCATATAAGATATAAAAGCAGTAAATAGAAGAATGAAAGAAGGTAGTCACAGAAGAAAACAGAGAATAGTACATGGAAGCTAGCAAAGATAGAATACAAGGATAAAACAACCAAACTAAGCTAGCCACAAGGGATATATATATCACAGAACACAGGTGAAGAAAAGGAAAACGCACCTGGGGTCCTTGCAACAATAATATATATAAAGTGAGGGTTTAAAAAGAAGAGCGGTATACCGGTAACCTAAAGTAAAAAGGGAAGGAAGGAAAAGTAAGTAAAACGTACACATGCTAGAAGCAATACAATGAATGAATTCATGCTAAAACACAACTTCAGCATAAGAATAATCAGATAACAACCTCATAAGTATAACTCTAGGATAAAATAAGCTACATCATAGAAGATCGAAAAGCCACTAACCAGCACCATGATAAGATAGAATCTGCTAACCCAAAAATGATCAAAAGGCCATATAATGTAACACCCCAGAATCCGATCCAACTTTCAAACTAAGAAAATCTGAAAATTTTAATCTTTCTAAGAATTACGGGTCCAAACCATAGATTATGGTTTAACCACGGGCCGTGAAATGGAGTCATGAGTTGTATCTGCTGGTTCAGTCTTTAGTCTGAGAACCACGAGTTAGTTCTACGGACTGTGGTTCGCTCGTCCTGTCCACTCGTGCAATTAGATCAGAGGGGCTGACATTTTCCCTGAGAATCACGAATTGGTCTACGGACCGTAGTTTAAACTATGGTCTATCCTGTTGACCCATAAAACCTCTTCTGCAACATGAATCTTGGGCCAGGAAATACTAGTGGAAACCACGGGTCGTGGTTCATTCTATGGCTCGTGGAATGCACCCGTGATCCGTGAAACCCAACTTTTGATAGCTTTTTCCTAATTAAATTCTAGGGGTATTTTTGTAATTATCCACCCTTTTAAACTCTTAAGTGAGTTTGTTTTGACCATTTTTAGTAGGGTTGTATCCCCTAATAGACTAATCTCTTCTTATTCTAAGCAATTCTATTCCAAAAGAAGAAAGAACTACTTCAAGCTCCAAGTTCAAGTTTTCATTTCTTTTCATCTTAAGATCAAGCAAGCTTCAATAAGGTATGTGGGTATTCAATAAGGGATTTCTTTCACCCTTATGCCCAAAACTCATGATTTTTACTTTGATTAATGAAATTGTGAAATTAGGGTTCTTACCCAATTTGGGGGAAAACTTATGGGTTTAGTTTTAAAGCATCGATTCATAGTTTCTCGTTACTTATCTATGATTTATTTGAGGTTCCTTAATTTATTTCAAAAGCCCATGCATTAAAGATGATTTCTAGTATGATTCCATTGAATTGCATGATTTCAAGTAAAAATTGGTATGTTTAGATAACATGGCCTTATGTATTTATGAAAGTGCATGCCTAATTCTTCAAGTTATGAATTTAGAAAGAAAAGTATGTTTTGAATTATGGTTGTGCTAAGTTGTAAGAATTTTGAAGCATGAATTGCATGACATAAGATATGTCCCTATGATTTATGAAAGGTTTGGCATCTAGATATGACTAACTAAGCTATGTGAATTGCATGGTATCAGATAATACACTTATTCTCTTCAAATAGATTTGGCATTAGATTATGCCATAAGTATATGTGAGCTATATGTATATATTTTAGGAGTAGTATTTAGCACCGAGTTGGACAGGGTGAGATTTCCCTTAGTCCCAGAACTACGTGCCACCGTAGGTGCCCTCTGTGGCTTAAGACAGGATCCTGATATGATAAGGTTCTGAATTTGGCCAGTTAGAACAACCTTTTTTAGTGTGGGTATATGACACTGGACTCCATGTATCTCATCATGGTTTATGCCATTTAAGATAAACTCCCATATGAAGATTTAAGACTTATGCTTTTCTATTTTATGATTTAAGCTTTAAACTATGAGATTTACTTATGATACCTTTTATGCATGAACTCAGTTTAAATTACGGTTTAAGTATGTTTTACTATATTTATGCATGTCTCACATACTCGGTACATCCTATAAGACTGACGCATATTTTACGCTCCATCCTCTTGATGATGCAGACTCAGGTTTCCTCCCTCAGGCACGAGGCTAGAGACCGTAGGCCATTCCAGTCAGTGTTGGTGAGTCCTTATTGTTTGAGGGCTAGTTATGATCCTAGTTGTTTTATGGACGTTATTTTTGTACTTCGAGTTAGGTAGGGTCTTGTCCTAGCAACTCTTTATGTCATGTGTAGAGGCTTTTCAGACATAAACAGGATTTAAGTCTCGCTTTCTGGATTATGTTTTATCTTGACTTTATCTTTGTGGATTGGGTTGCCTAGCTTTCTATTTATGCTTCCGATATGTTTTCTTATGATGTCTAAGTATGCTATGACAAAGGGTTAACTCGGAGAACTAGTGGTCCTGGGCCCCGTGTTACATCTAGGGGTTAGCCTCGGGGCGTGACAAACTTTGTATTAGAGCCTCAGGTTCAAGAGTCCTGGGGTGTCTAAAAGCCGCATCGAGTAGAGTCTCTTTCATGTGTGTAAAGTGCGCCACACTTATGAGAGAGAATCTATGAGGTGTCTTAGGAAAAAACTTCACTTCTTCCATGATCAACATCGTGCGATAGAGTTTAATTCTATTACCCTCTAATCCATTCTTTATACATTTCAGATTATGCCTCCTCGTTGTGCCATACATCGCTGAGCCACTCAAAATGTTGACCCTCTGATTCCAGACCCCGAGGTCAGAAATGTGGAGTTCAAAATTTCCATTCATATGCTAGCTCAAACTATGGACACTCAGGCCAATCAACAGGCTCCTATCCTCATCCACCCTCAAGGTAGAATAGTGGCCCAAGTTTGAGATTTCATTCACATGAACCCACCTAAGTTTTGGGGTTTGAAAGTTGGTGAGGATCCACAAAATTACTTGGATGAGGTAAAGAAGATCTTTGGTGTGATAAAAGTGGGTGGTGTTGATCGTATTGAGCTAGCTTCCTATCAACTCAAGGACGTGGCTCATATTTGGTTTACTCAATGGAAGAATGTTAGGGCTAGGGACGTGGTCCCTATGACTTGGGAATGTTTTGAGAAGGCTTTTCTTGACCAGTTCTTCCCGAGGGAGTTGAGGCAAGCGAAGGCCAAAGAATTCATGAATTTGAGGCAAGGTTTCATGATGGTTCAGGAGTACGGGTTGAAGTTCACCCAACTTTCTAGGTATGTTCCTTCCATTATGGCTTACCCGTGGGATAAAATAAGTAAGTATGTTTACGGAGTATCAGATTTGGTAAAGAAGAAGTGTAGGTCCGTGATGCTTTTGAATGACATGGATATTTCCCAACTTATGACACATGCCAAATAGATCAAAGGAGAAAAGTTGAGGGAGATGGAAAGGGATAACAAGAAGGTTATATCAGAGAGTTCAGGTTTTGGCCATCATTGGTTCGGAGGTGGGCATCGCTCTTTGTTTCAGAAGAAATTATCAGGGCCCGTTCATTACTCAGCTAGTGTTCCTACCCGGGCCCCTAGGCCTCATCATGATCATATTGGTAGAGCATCTGGTTCCTATTCATAGGGGAGTGTTGCAAAGGGGAATCCTTACTCTTCTTGCAACAAGTGCGGTAAAAGTCATCCTGGTGAGTTGGTTCAGGTGGATGCTTTGGGTGTAGTCAGGTTGCACACAAGATTAAGGATTTCCCTTTGGATAAAAAGGGATAGAGAGGTAGCAGGACTCAGTCTGCCCCAGAAGCCCCAGGAGGTCGATCAACCCAACAGGGCACTGCTTCTGGTTCTGGTGGTTAAAGCTAGAATAGCCTTTATGCCATGCCCTCTCGCCAGGACCAGAAGAGCTTACTAGACGTTGTTACTGGTATGTTAAAAGTCTTCTATCTCAATGTGTATGCTTTATTGGATCGGGGTGCCTCCTTTTTTTTGTGACCCCTTATGTAGCTTGCAAGTTCAAAATTTGCCCTGAACAGCTTTTAGAACGCTATTGTCTTTCTACTCCTGTTCGTGAGTCAGTCCTAGCCAAGAGAATCTACAAAAATTTCCCTATCTCAGTCCTTCAAAGAGTCACTTCAGCGGATCTAGTAGAGTTGGAGATGACTGATTTTGATGTTATTCTTGGTATGGATTGGTTGTATGCATGTTATGCCTCAGTCGATTGTCGTACTCGAGTTGTCAGTTTCAAGTTTCCAAATGAACCTGTCATAGAGTGGCAGGGTAGTCCTCTATCCTCTAAGGGTCATTTCATATCTTATCTTAAGGCTAGGTAGATGATTTCTAAGGGTTATGTTTATCATATAGTTCAGGTTGTGGACACGGGTCCAAAACTTCATCCCTTTAGTCAGTTCCTATTATGAATGAGTTTCTAGAAGTGTTTCTTGAAGATTTGCTCGGAGTCCCTCCCGAGTGGGATATTGACTTTGGAATAGATCTTCTTCCAGATAATCATCCTATCTCTATTCCTCCCTATAGAATGTCTCCCGTGTAGCTTAAGGAATTGAAATATTAGTTGAAAAACCTCCTTGATAAGGGTTTTATTCTACCCAGCATCTCTCCATAGGGTGCTCTAGTCATATTCTTGTGAAATAAAGATGGTTCCCCCAGAATGTGTATCAACTACCATCAGTTAAACAAAGTCACCATCAAGAATAAGTATACTTGTAATGACCCTTTCGGTCATTTACACGTTTTCGCCTCACAGACCTTGACCACTTTATTCATGTCCGCCTACTTTTGTTCCTCCGATGCTTGTAGTATTTGCCGATATGTTTTATTTACCCGTGTGGTCCTGTGAGGCCTTGTTGACTCTGGAATATAGAAGGTGGGATATTGGGAATGTCCGCGAGTCCCGCGCATAGAATTATCCTTCTAGGCTGGTTATGCTTGTTGAGTAGCTGTGGGCCTGTGCAGGGCTGATAGGTTGATTGTGAGTTGCTGGGCGGCTATTTCTGTTGATCATTCATTTCCATGCACATAAAAGGGGCTTTATTCATGTTTTACTATGGTTTTAGCTTCGAGCCTACTGGAATTATTTGCTAAACCTTGCATGGCCTCGGGGGCCCATTTTTGATGGAAATGAATTAGAAATGGTTTGATTTAACTTGTGAAAATTCTTGGGGTAAAAGAAGGTCAAATTATGATTTCTATCACTAGTTTTACTATTAACACTATACTCGGCAGCGCCGGGGTGCTAGTTGAGTTTCTTATTAAATAGGGATGGTTTTTAGCCTTGGTCGGATCGAGCACCTTAGATGACTTTCTACTGTTTAGACCCAATTATGCCCGGGCACCTTTGGAGGGGTTTTTGAGGTATTTTCCCACTATTTTTGTCCTGGTCAAGGTCTGGGCATGCATATTCGAGACTGGGTCTCTATCTTGATCCCAGACTTGCTTCCGGATGACATGTCTTGATACTGAGTTTTAGTATGGTGTTCGGGACCTCCATGGATCTTGCCATCTGGGCTTGGGGCTTCGGGTTGCATGTTCCAGAGGGAGGGTATACGGTGGAGTAAAGGTATACAAGCAGTGTCTTTCCATGGAACCTACCTGCTGGGCCTGATCGGCACCGAAGGAGGTACATACAGAGATACCATTTCACTTGAGATATTCATGCATCATATCATTCATTGATTGAGGCTCCACCCTTGTTTGCTATTTGTTGATTGTATGCTCCGGTAATATGGGATGCTAGAGGGTTTGTTTTCACTTGTTTGTGTTCCTCGGTTGTATTGGCGGCGGGGGGATTGTAGGTAGACTCTTGTTATTTACTTACGAAATTGTTCCCTGTTATGGTTAGGTATGAAATTGGTTACTGCTAGGTTGTTAGTTCTTGGATTTGAGAATTGATATGATTAGTTAAGTTTGATTCCTGTCTCCGAGCATGCCTATCATTACTTCTTCCCTCTTCCTCTTACACTTGAGGTTACTAGTATACCATCTATTTCATAAACTTATTATGTATATACTATTATTAGAAAGATCTCAGGTGCGTTGTTTCTTACTTACACCTGTGCTTGTTGTATATATATTCTGCTTGCTGGCCTCGCATATTATTCTGTTGACTTCCCTCTGGGTTAGTTCCTGTGTACCTTTTGTTGATTTCTGTTACTACTTGCTTCTATATTGTCTGTTACTATGCTTTTATCTTATCTGTGCCCAGTCGGCCTATGATACCTATTGGGTACGTTATGCTTCGCATTTGGTGCTCACCTTACTTATGCATCTTCTGGTGTAGATCCTAGCATGGGCCATCGCTGCTAGATCATTGTGATTCATGCTCGGAGATCTTTTGGGGACTACTTCAGACTGAGCATGAGCTCTTGGCGACCGGAGCTTAGCTTTAGTTTATCTTTTGCTTTATGTACTCTATTACCATTTAAATACATCTGTATATATTATTTTGGATCGTTTGCACTCCATGTATGTAGTTCTGGCTCTATACTATGATACCAGGATTTGGGGTTTGATTTAGCTTCCGCATATGTATATATATATATATTCTTGTTATCTATTCTCCTCATCTTGTTCCCTTACATTTTCTTATTAAACTGTTTTTCCACTTATTTGTTAGATAGTAGCCCATTAGTAATTGTTCTGGGCTACGGGGATTGGTTTGCCTATTGGGGAGTTGTAGGTTCCATCATGACCAAGAAATCAGGTCGTGACAATCCTATTCCTAGGATTATTAACTTGTTCGATCAGATTCAGGGTGCCAGTTTCTTCTCCAAGATCAACCTTAGATCCAGTTATCATCAACTTCGTGTTAGAGAGTGTGACATTTCAAAAACAGCCCTCAGAACTCGGTATGGTCATTATGAATTTGTGGTTATGTCTTTTGGATTAACGAATGCTCTTGCAAGCTTTATGGATTTGATGAACCGTGTGTTCCACTAGTATTTGGATATGTTTGTGATTATTTTCATTGATGATATTCTTATCTATTCTTGGAGTGAGGAGGAGTATGCGGACCATTTGAGAGTTGTGTTGCAAACTCTCAAGGATCGATAGTTATTTGCTAATCTTAGCAAATGTGAGTTTTGGATGCAATCTGTTGCTTTTATAGGTCATATTGTGACTAAGGATGGTATTCGAGTTTATTCTCAAAAGATCGAGGCAGTAAAGAACTGGCCTAGACCCACTTCCCCATATGATATTAGAAGTTTTTTGGATTTGGCTGGTTACTACAGGAGATTTGTGGAGGGGTTTTCTTCCATCGTTTCCCCATTGACTTGGTTGACTCAGAAGAAGGTTAAATTTCAGTGGTCTGATCTATGTGAGAAGAACTTTCAGGAATTGAAGACTAGATTGACCACAGCTCCAGTGTTGGCTCTACCCGAGGGCCTAGATGACTTTGTTGTGTATTGTGATGCTTCTAGGATTGGTTTGGGTTGTATGTTGATACAGCGTGATAAATTGATTGCTTATGCTTTGAGATAGCTTAAGATTCATGATAAGAACTACTCTACTCATGATCTTGAGCTAGCGGCCGTGGTTTTTTCTTTGAAGATTTGGAGACACTACTTGTATAGTGTCCATGTGGATGTATTCACCGATCATAAGAGTCTTCAGTATGTGTTCACTCAAAAGGAATTGAATCTTCATCAAAGGATATGGCTTAAGCTTCTTAAGGATTATGATATGAGTATGCTTTACCATCCGGGTAAGGCCAATGTCATGGAGGATGCACTCAGTAGGTTGTACATGGGTAGTGTGTCCTCGGTTGAGGATGCAAAGAAGGAATTGGCTAAAGATGTTCATCGACTTGCTCGACTGGGAGTTCACCTTATGGATTCGACATATGGTGGTGTTATTGTTCAGAATGGTTTCGAATCATCTTTGGTAGCTGAAGTGAAAGAAAATCAAGATAGTGATCTTATTTTGCACTAGTTAAAGGGTGCAGTTCATCAGCAAAGGGTAGAGGTTTTCTCCCAAGGGGGAGATGGTGTCCTTCGTTATCAGGGTCGGTTGTGTGTTCCTGACGTATATGGGTTGAGACAGAGGATTTTGACAGAGGCTCATAGCTCCAAGTATTCTATTCACCCCGGTGACACCAAGATGTATTGTGACATACGAGAAGTCTCTTGGTCGAATGGAATGAAGAGGGACATAGCAGGTTTTGTGGCTAAATGGCCCAACTGTCAACAAGTGAAGGTAGAGCATCAGCAACCAGGTGGTATGACTCAAGATATTGATCTTTCTACTTGGAAATGGGAAGCGATCAATATGGATTTCATTACTGGTTTGCCTTGTACTCGAAGGCAACATGATTCTAGTTGGGTGATTGTCGATCGAATGACTAATTCATCCCACTTCTTGGCCATTAACACTACAGATTCATCAGAGGTATGCCATACTCTATATTCGGGAGATATTCTGATTGCATGGTGTTCCATTGTCTATCATTTCAGATAGGGGTACTCAGTTTACATACCAGTTTTGGAAGTCATTTCAAAGAGGTCTTGGTACTCAGGTTAATCTTAGCATAGCGTTTCACCCACAAAACAGATGGCCAGGCAGAGCGTACTATTCAAAATTTGAAGGATATGTTGAGAGCTTGTGTAATTGATTTCAGAGGTAGTTGGGATGATCACTTATCTCTTATCGAGTTTGCCTACAACAACAACTTTCATTCTAGCATCCAGATGGCTCCTTATGAGGCACTTTATGGGTGGAGGTGTAGGTCTCCTATCAGTTGATTTGAGGTGGGTGCAGCAACTTTGATTGGTCCAGATTTGGTTCATGAGACTATGGAGAAGGTTCAGATCATTAGGGAGAGGTTTAAGACCGCTCATAGTCGAAAGAAATCATATGTAGATGTTAGAAGAAGAGAGTTAGAGTTTGAGGTTGATGATTGGGTATTTCTGAAAGTGTCACCCATGAAAGGTGTGATGAGATTTGGCAAGAAAGAAAAGCTTAGTCCCTGCTATGTAAGTCCTTATCAGATTCTAATAAAATTTGGTAGTGTTGCTTAAGAGTTGGATTTGCCAACAAAATTAGAAGCGGTTCATCCGATTTTCCATGTTTCCTTATTGAAGAAGTGTATTGGCGATCTGACCATGATTGTTTCTTTGGAAGATGTGGGTGTGAAGGACAACCTTACTTATGAGGAAGTTCCCGTGGAGATTCTTGATTGTCAGGTTCGGAGATTGATAAACAAGGAAGTTGCTTTGGTAAAGGTCCTTTGGAGAAATCACCTTGTTGAGGGAGCTACTTGGGAAGTAGAAGCAGCCATGAAAGCCAAGTACCCTCTTCTCTTTCCTTCCGACTCAGTTTTAGCATGAGGTATTAGTTTCCTCCTTAGTATGTCCCTCCAATTATATTCCATCAGTTTCCCTCATGATCCTGGCATGCATTCATGTTTTTTGAAGTTAGTTCAATCATGTTTTAAGTTGAAAAGTAGAGTTTTCATGTTTATTCTTTAGTTTTAATGTTCTGTTGCTTGGTTGGGCTGTTTCTCTCTAGTTTTCCTTACTTAGTCTTCATTCGAGGATGAATGATCCCAAGGGAGAGATATCGTAACACCCTGGAATCCGATCCAGCTTTCAAACTTAGAAAATCTAAAAAAATTAAACTTTCCAGGTATTACGGGTCGAAACCACAGACCAGGGTTTGAACCACAGGCCATGTAATAGAGTCGTGGGTTGTATCTGCTGGTTCAGTCTCTGGTTTGAGAACCACGAGTTGGTTCAACGGACCTTGGTTCAGTCTACAGCCCGTCCTGTCCACTCGTGGAATTAGATTAGAGAGGCTGCCATTTTCCCTGAGAATCAAGAATTGGTCTACGGACCGTAGTTTGAACTACGGTCCATCTTGTTCACCCGTAGAACCTCTTCTGCAGCATGAATCTTGGTCCAAGAACCATGAGTGGAAACCACGGGTCGTGGTTCATTCTACAGCTCGTGGAATGCACCCGTGATCCCTGAAACCCAAATTTTTACATCTTTTTCCTAATTAAATCCTAGGGGTATTTTGTAATTACTCACCCTTTTAACTCTTAAGTAAGGTCGTTTTGACCATTTTTAGTAAGGTTTTATTCCCTAATAGCCTAAGCTCTTTTCATTATAAGAAATTTTATTCCAAAAGATGAAAGAACTCCTTCAAACTCCAAGTCTCAAGCTCCAAGTTCAAGTCTCCATTTCTTTTCATCTTAAGATCAAGCAAGCTTCAATAAGGTATGTGGGTATTCAATAAGAGATTCCTTTCACCCTTATGCACCAAACCCATGATTTTTACTTTGATTTATGAAATTGTGAAATTAAGGTTCCTACCCAATTTGGGGGAAAACTTATGGGTTCAGTTTTAAAGGATCAATTCATGGTTTCTCATTACTTATCTATGATTTATTTGAGGTTCCTTAATTGATTTCAAAAGACCATGTATTAAAGATGATTTCTAGCATGATTCCATTGAATTGCATGATTTCAAGTGAAATTGGCATGTTTAGATAACATGGCCTTATGTATTTATGAAAGTGCATGCCTAATTCTTCAAGTTATGAATTTAGAAAGAAAAGTATGTTTTGAATTATGGTTATGCTAAGCTTTAAGGATTTTGAAGTATGTATTGCATGACATCAGATATGTCCCTATGATTTATGAAAGGTTTGGCATCTAGATATGTCTACCTAAGTTATGTGAATTGCATGGTATCAGATAATACCCTTATGCTCTTCAAACAGATTTGGCATTAGATTATGCCACAAGTATATATGAGCTATATGTATATGTTTTGGGAGTAGTATTTAGCACCGAGTTAGACAGGGTAAGATTGCCCTTAGTCCCTGAACTACGTGCCACCGTAGGTGCCCTCTGTGGCTTATGACAGGATCCTGATATGATAAGGTTCTAACTTTGGCCGGTTAGGATAACCTTTTTTGGTGTGGGTGTATGACACTGGACTTGATGTAGCTCATCATGGTTTATGTCGATTAATAGAAACTCTTATATGAAGATTTAAGACTTATGTTTTTCTATTTCATGCTTTAAACTTTAAACTATGAGATTTACTTATTATACCTTTTATGCATGAACTCAATTTAAATTACGTTTTAAGTATGTTTTACTATATTTATGCATGTCTCACATACACGGTACATCCTATAGTACTGACGCATGTTTTGTGTTGCATCCTCTTGATGATGCAGACTCAGGTTCCCTCCCTCAGGCACGTGGCTAGACACCGCAGGCCATTCCAGTCAGTGTTGGTGAATCCTTATTGTTCGAGGGCTTGTTATGATCCTAGTTGTTTTATGGCTGTTATTTTCGTACTTCAAGTTAGCTAGGGTCTTGTCCTAGCAAATCCTTATGTCATGTGTAGAGGCTTTTTAGACATAGACAGTATTCGAGTCTCCCTTTCTGGATTATTTTTCATCGTGACTTTATCATTATGGATTGGGTTGCCTAGCTCTCTATTTATGCTTCTGCTATGTTTTCTTATGAATGTCTGAGTATGCTATGACAAAGGGTTAACTCGGGGCACTTATGGTCCTGGGCCCCGTGTTACGTCTAGGGGGTAGCCTCGGGGCATGACATATAATCAGGGCCACAACAAGATAAAAAAATCCACTAATCAACCAATAATCAGAAGCCTCTAACAAGTACTACACTAATGTAGCATAAGATAATCTACCTACAGTCCCAATAGGCGCCCATACACCCGAGGAACACATACAAGTGGCAAAAAAATCTCTGGCATCCCATACTACCAGAGCGTACACTGAGAAAACAGAAAACAAGGGTGAATGCAAATACAATATGCATGATATGATGTGATATGGTGGAACTGGAGTGATAGTAACCCTGTATATACCTCCTCTAGTGCCTATAGGCCCAGTAGGGAGGATCTGTGGAAGGACGCACCTGTATACTTCAACTACACCGTATACCCCTCCTCTAACACTCACAGCACGTAGCCCCTAGTCCCGACCGGCAAGGTCCATGGAGGCCCGCAGACAACATACTAATATAAAATGTGAAATCTCAAATATAACCGCCCGGAGTGTATCCGAGACTAAACCAGTGATCAAAACCTCAAAATAAATGCCCAGAGTCTATCCGGGTCTAAACTCATAGTAAAAAAAATATGTCTAGCGCTACGGCTCAGCCGAGTCTAGTATCAGTGTGAAAATTGGTGATAAAATCATCATATTATCCCTTTTACTCCAAGAAGACCAAAAAATCTGTTACAAATCCTTTTTATAATCATTTATATTGAAAACGAGCCCTCGGGACATCCAAGGTTTAGAAAACTGGTTATAGTAGGCCCGCAGCCAAAGTAGTAGTAAAATAATGCAGAAAAATCCTTTGCATGAATGATATGATCGCAAAAAAAGAATATCCCAACATCTCACAATCAACCTATCAGCCCTGCACAGGCTCAATCAGCTCTACAACAACGATGTCCAGCCTAAAATCACAACTCGATATTCAGGGCTCGCAAACATTTCCAAATATCCCATCGTCTATGGTCCAAAGGCATATACGAAGGCCACACAGGGCCATAAGGCTAATACTAAAACACTACATCGAATACTACAACCAGCATAAGAAATAATATGAACCGAAGAGACGGACAAGGTCTGGGGTGCCAACCTAGAATACCCAATCCACGAGTGCTAATTAATACAGTTATAGCCTATATATACAAAGTCTAAGGTAGGGAAGACCATAACCTTCCTATCGTCCGATGACTAGCTGTTGAAACAACGTTCAAGCTCGAATTGCTCCAAGAAGTCCCGAATCCTGAACAAACTATCAAAACAGTATACTACTTGTCAAGACGAAGCCAACGGTACCCATATTGCTAAAAGTTTAGTCGGGCCGAAATCTGGGTCAAAAGCGGGCCTATGGGCCTCACAACCCAAAATAAGAAACAAAATTCACCATGAGGTTGCCAACCTCGCCAGGAGCACATGCCTAAAAATTGAGCGGAAATCGAGTAAAGAAAAGTCCTAAAATAGCCCGGAGAAGAAGAGGGAATCAAGCAAAAACTTGTAAAGTCAAGAATATAAAAGGAGAATTACTTACCGCGATGAGAGGGAGCAAGTCTTACAAGATGACACACGCGAAATCACGAACAATAGCCCTAACCAGCAGCTACAACTAAACAAGAAACTCCAAGTTATGCTAAGTACATGAATGGAGGTTCTTAGCCATGGAAGAGGAGAAATTCAAAGAAGAAGACTTACCAAACGAAGAGGGAAACAAGATTGATCGCCAATTGATAAAATTCCAAGGCTGGGAATTAATTTGGAATAAGTTTTAGGTGAGAGGAACTGATTTAGAGTGAGAGAACAAAGATTAAATGGTCTAAAAATTTGAGGAATTGCACTTAAATAGTTTAGGATGCATACCAGCACAATCACGCTGGCACAACTCAATCGCACTGAAGAGGGGCTGGAGCGCACTAGCGCGATTGAACCATCCTGGAGGTGATAGCGCTGAAGGCGCCATAGCAACCTAGCGCCATCGGTGTTGAAGGAAGCAACAGGCTAGCGCAATTGCGCTGCCTGAGCGCCATTGGCGCTGAACATTTCCCTGCTACAGAAAACCAGCGGAAAAAAAAACTTCCACGGGAGGTTCCAGGCTCAATCGAAACCCGATACACATAAACCGAACATGCTACTAGAGTGAAAATGACATTCTGGACTCAACACAATCGACGAAACTTCCATACGAAGTTATTTTAGAGGAATGTAGACCTAATTCAACACTTACTAAATCCAACTAAACACCAAAAATAAGCCCGGCTCACTCGGGACTCGAATCAACCACCTACCTACCCAAACACGATATTCCAGAGCTGATGGAACTGTCGGATTTCGAATTCGACTCTCCAATCATCGAAAGTTGACCAAAGTCAAACATCTAACTCCAACTGACCTGAAATCTTAAAAAGTGAGATAGAATCATACTAGAAGTTCCCAGGCCCCGACTAAAGGTCTAACTAGACCAAAATCCATATTCCGGAGCTAACGAAACTGTCGAGATTCAATTCCGAGCATGCTAGCTAAGAATGTTGATTAAAGTCATTGATTTCCTAAGTTAAAGCTCTAAAATAGGGAATGGTCATAACGACCCAACAAATGGCCAGGGCACTGAACTAGTGGTCCCTGCAAGCCATAAATGACTTGAGGCCCTACTGGAAAGCTCTATTAGTACAAAGAAAGCAAAAATGCATGAATGACCGGAAGGGTCATTACATAATCCACTATTAAAAAGGAATTTTGTCCATGAAAGTCAAGAAAAGAGAACACCGTAGACTCAAACAATGATGGATACTAAGCCCGCACCACTCTCTTGGTCTCCTGGGTAGCCTCCTTAATCGGATGGCACTCTATGGAGCTGAACCAAAGGAAAAACTACCAAACCTCAACTCCTTACCAGCCAAACTAGACTCCAACCTCTAACTCAAAACTACCAAAGGTCTATCAACCAAACCGAAACTCAAGAACTCAACCGGAACACATTGGCACAACACAAAAACAAAGAGAATCAAGGCGATCAACACACGGAACTCAAAACCTTGATACCACAATGAGGTTTACACAGAAAGCCACCAACCAAACCTCTAGCTCATGAATCCATTGATCTGCAGAACCCTTTATTTTGACCAGAGTCCTTTGTACCATAACCATGAAGCTTCACACAAGTTGAGCATTCAAGACACGTAGCTATTGAAAACTTCATAATCTTTAAACTTACCCTCTCGCTCAAAATACCCACTCTGTTGTACCAGTACACAAACCACCAACTCTGAAAGCATTCAACATACCATAACTCATGGCCCACACTGGCAAAGCCTAACCAATGCTAAAATCCCATACAATAGACAACCTCTCAGAAAATTAACCAAATCAAGCCTCCAACTCTTGAAACACCAAGGTGACCATCAATCTCAAAGTACCATTAGAATCCAAAGTAGCCCTGCTGGCCTCAATTCGCACAACCTAATCACATATAATAATATAATCATTGATCCTCAAACTGACGCTGCTGAATCTGTCCAAACAAGGTAGAATGGACCTCAACACTGGCAAGAACACTGCTGGGATCTGGAAAGTCAACCCTAACCAAATGGTTAGCCAAAGACTGGATGTCCAAGGACAACAGCCACTCAGAAACTAAAATAGAGAAGCTAAGTTATCCACACTTGATACCTTCCAGCTCAAAGATGCTGCAACTGAAAAGAACCTTCCACAAACCATTTGAAGTAACCTGCTAGCCCACGATTCTAAAAGCCAACTCTAATTTCCAATCAATGCCTCTGTCAAAATCCTTAGTAGACTCATACGCCGGTGATGAACACTATAGAAACTGGAGCCAACTAGGCTCTAAATATAATTTTCCCAATTCATAGATGTTATTGAGACCAGGGTCATCCAAAGAATATAACAAGGAAATCACAGCTGATGCAATAATCCCCCAAAGGTAATACTGGAAAAGCCTACCACCTCTATCTCTACCAGAAGGAATCCTAATCTCAAATTAATTTGAGGACAATGCCACTGCACTTCTTTAGTCGGTCGAATCAAGTCATCAACACACAAACCTAAGCATACTCTCAGTTGTCACCTTAGTCAGCTACTAGTAACCCATACATACATACAAGGAGTCATCCCCCTTCTTTTTCAAACCAAGCGAAACCCTTTCCAAAGATACCCTGAACCTGACAAACTTTTTCTCAGAAGATACTGGAGTTGTTCCCTTAACTCTCATATCTTGTACTGCGACACTTAATAAGGTAGGAAAAGAATAGTCTGAATGCCCAACTCAACCATAATGCTACGGTCAAAACTCAACCCAACTAGAACTGGGGAAAATAATATAGATAACTCAATACACCTGCCAGCTTCCTAAACCAAACAATTAAAGAGGGTCGATTCAACCTCCCAAAAAAAGCAACCCCTCCAATACCCACTCGCCTTAAGATAAAGAAACTTTCCCCGGTACATAACCACTGGTACCGTACCAACTCAACAAAAGGATTTTTAGTAAGCACTAGATAACGACCTAGACAATAACTACCTAAGACCACTAGAAAAAGAGATACTCACACCAACTCTAAAACCATAGCGGAAACCAGAAATAAAGCTAACAAGACCTACCCACGAGTCATAACCCCGGGTAGTCACCTCTCACACACCCCCAATCCACAACTAAAAAGAAACATGCTACCGAGAAAACATACGCATAACCACTACAAACTCAAATAGTAAAGCATCCAAATAAGAAACAGGTAGGCAAATATACAAATACACGAAAGGATAAGGTAGATCTGCAAGTCAAACAACGTGAGCACTAGTTGATGGTAACTAAACCGTACCTGTTGCAAAAATATCTGGAACCTCCAACTCTAGCTTACCAAAAGGGGCATCAGACTGTTGGTGTCTATCACTGGACTGAGTAATCGATGCCAAAGGATCAATCGTTCCTCATTGAGGATAATCTCTAGCAAAGTGACCAATTACTTCACAAACATAGAAACCCAAAGAAGCCCTACTCTGAAGCATGGTGCCTATCAACTCTGGACAGATACCTGAACTACCTGGCTAAAATCCACCTTTAACCATCTGGGGACCACCCCTACTACCCTGCACACCACCTTTTGTTGATTAGGGACTACCCTTACTACCCTGCACACCACCTCTCGCTATCTGGGGACCACCCCTTCTACACTGCACAATACCTCTAGCTGGTGGCACTGGAGACCTGGGAGATAAAACCTGCTGACCCTGCTGACTGGAAGGTGTGATCGTAGGGTGATCCCTAGCAAAGTGCCCACACTCACCGTATTGAAAACAACCTCTACTAGATGATGTTAGACGGGGAGCTCTCATGGAGCCTGATCGACCACCACTGTCTATATTCCCTGAATGCAAACCCTGGGAACTCTGGCCTTCACCATGTCTACTCTGCTCAACATGCTCTGTACAACCACCCTTTGAAACCTGTAGAGTCACTAAAATTTTCCTGCTAGATAGAAAGCAATGAAACTGATCTCTACCAGAAAATCCCCTACCTCGAGACTGAGAACCTCAAAAACTGCCCTGAGACCGATGCCTCTTAGCACTACCTCCTTAAGCCTCACGACATAACCCCTCTATAGCCCAAGCATGATCAACTACCTAAAGAAACATAGTCCCAACCGTCACTAAGTGCTCTTTTGCCAAATAGAGTGGTGAAATCAATCCTCCAACAAAACCCTGCACTCTCTCAAACTCTGTAGGCAAAGACCTAGAAATGCACCGAATCACCTCGTGAAACCTTGCCTCATACTTCAATACCAATATACAACCCTGCTGAAGACCTGGAACCTCAAACCTAACTAAAGCACCGCTCGATGAACCGAGTACTGCCCCTACCTATGGTACTGATACACCCTCTGGAAGACTCAGAGTCCTATCCATAGTGTCCTAAAGAACTGGGGTAGCTATATATCCTACCGGAGGTAGGGCCGGCCCCAAACCCAGTAGCTGATGCGGTAAGCTCTCACTCTGAAATCCTGGCGCTAGAGGAAACACTGAAGCAATAAGCACAGAAGCCTCATTATCACCTATTGTCGTAATCATCTTAGGCATCTGAGAAGGAATGGAACAAATAAATTTAGAAGTCGATAGAGTCATAAACGCACAATAAGGAGCCAAGAATAGGGAACTTTTCCTAATAATGCCCTGTAGCCTCCCGCAAATAGGATACGGATGTCATCTTACCGATCTGTGAGACTCTACTTAGACACTTGCTCTTGTACCAATGACACTGGTGAACCTAGAGCTCTGATACCAAGCTGTCATGACCCAATTTCTCAAGTTTTGATGGCACCTAAAACCCCCCAATAGGTGAACCAATAGCCCAAAATGGATAGTAATGGGCTACTACCTAAGAAAGCACACACAGTAAGCAGAAATAAGCAGAAGCAGATAAATAAAGCAACGCTAAAGGAGAACAACTGATATATAAACATAAAAAGGAACTACTCCATCCCATGTCCTGGTATCGATAGTACAGGAGCCTCTAATAAAATATAGAGTACTAGAGAGAACAAAATAGAATATACAACTGTCTGTGAAATAACAAAAGAGAGTAACAGTGCCAAAAAAGGAGAAGTGGTCTAGCCCCGGTCAGTAAGAGCTCACCCTAGTATCGAATATCCAAACCCTGCACGAGTATCTATGCGATCAATGATGAAAACTCATACTAGGATCTGCACCAGAAAGATGCATAAGTGCAGTATGAGCGCCAATTGCAAAGCAACGGGTACCCAGTAGGCATCATCAGCCGACTGAGTGTATATAAGATAAAAAAATAGCAAATAGCAGAATGAAAGAAGGTAGTCACAGAAGCAAACAGAGAATAGAACACAGAAGCTAGCACATATAGAATACAAGGATAAAACAACCAAACTAAGCTAGCCACAAGGGATATATATATCACAGAACACAGGTGAAGGAAAGGAAAATGCACTTGGGGTCCTTGCAACAATAATATATATAAAGAGAGGGTTAAAGAAGAAGGGTGGTATACCGATAACCTCAAGTAAGGAAGGAAAAGCAAGTAAAACATACACATGCTAGAAGCAATACAACTAACGAATTTATGCTAAAACACAACTTCAAGATAAGAATAATCAGATACCAACCTCATAAGTACAACCCTAGGATAAAATAAGCTACACCATAGAAGATTAAAAAGCCACTACCCAGCACCCCGATAAGATAGAAACAACTAACTTATAAATGCTCAGAAGGCCATATAACCAGGGCCACAACAAGATAAAAAAATCCACTAATCCGCCAATAATCAGAAGCCTCTAACAAGTACTACACTAATTGTCATACCCCGAGGCTACCCCCCTAGATCTAACACGGGATCCGGGATACAAGTTCCCCAGATTAACCCTTGGTCATAGCATAACTCAGGTATAACAATTAAGCATAGCGGAAGCATAATACGAATTAGATAACTCAATCCATAAGATAAAATCAAAAGAACGTGATTTGAAGAAGACCCAAATAACGTCTATGTTTGAAAAGCCTCTATACATGACATAAGGAGTGGCTAGGACAAGACCCTAGCTAACTCAAAGTACGAAAATAAGTAGTCAAAACAAACTAGAGTCATAACTAGCCCTCGAACAATGAGGACTCACCAACAATGACTGGATATCCGGCTTCGTCTAGCCACGAGCCTGATGGGAAACACCTGAATCTGCATCATCAAGAGGATGCAGCACAAAATATGCGTTAGTACTACAGGATGTACCGAGTATGTGAGATATGCATGATCATGATAAAAACATACTTAAAACATGCTTAAGGTGAACCTTTTCTTAAAGAAATAACATAAGAGGATTTTCAAGATATAAGACATAAAACATGAAGTAAGGTTAAAATTCAAAGTATGATATCATATAACTTCATATCTTTAAAATAATCATGTGGGAGTTTCTCTTAACCGATATAAACCATGCTGGGCTACATGGAGTCCTGTGTCATCCACCCAGACTGAAAAAGGTTTTCCTAACTGGCAATAGTTAGAACCATGTTCATAAGGATCCTGTCATAAGCCACGGAGGGCAACCTACGATGGCAAAATAGTTTTGGACTTGTGTTATCTAGAACCCTCATCGCTCGGTACTAAATACTACTCCCAAAACATATAACATAAGGCTCAAATTCATGTGACATATCTAGATGTCAAGCTTGTTCGTAAACATGTTCATACCCTGGATCTTCATACTACTCACGAATCTTGGTTTAGAAAATGATTCATGAGCATTGATGGCACATCGGGTGTCTTGCATTGAATAATAATTCATATCTTGAAAACTTGCATGGCCTTAGTTCAATTTCATAATAACATATACTTTCATAAAATATAGGAACTAGGCGTGCACTTGCTTGAAATCATTAAATCATGCTATCATTTTCCCCAATTTTCTTAAATCACTTTATGCATGTAGGATTCACCATAATTAACTTTCAATTCATTAAATAAGAGTTCATATGAAAAATCCATGCAAAATCATGCAATTTAATAGAATTTCATAATAAAATCATGAGAAGGCAATTTATAGCAAAACCCATTGGGTAAAAACCCTAATTTGAAAGTTCATGAAATCACAATTTGAAATTTGGGGTTTAGGGAACAAGGGTGAAAGGAACCCATTGGTGAATACCCACATACCTTGATTGGAGTTAACCCACTTGAAATTGAAAAGATTAGGAGACTTGGACTTGGAGCTTGAGATCCTGAGCTTGAGAGAGTTTTTTTCCTTTTTGGGAGATGAATGAGGTAATGAGGAGGCACTTAGGCTAATAGGTTTAGAATTCATGCTAAAAATGGTCAAAATAACCTCACTTAGGAGTTAAAAGGGTGGGAAATGGGTGAAATACCCTCAGGACTTAATTAAGAAAAAGCTGATTTAAAACTCGGATTCATGGACTGGAGTCGTGGTTCCTGAGGCAAAGTTTCAGGCTGCAGATGATTTCCTAGGACTCAACAGGATGATCCATAGAAATTTCTACGAGTCGTGGAACCAATTCATAGTTTCATGGAAAGTGACTACTCTCTGTCTGAGTTCCACGGGTTGGTTCCACAACCCGTGGAAGCCTCCACGAACCATAAGACTGACCCATGGTTCTCAGACCTGAGGGTGGTCTGCAGGACTGGAATCACGAGTCCTTTCCATCGCTCGTGGAACTTTCTACGGCTTGTGAACTTGACTCGTGATCCCTGGGAATTCAAAATTTTAGCAACTTTTCTAAGCTTAAAAGCTGGATAAATTTTCAGGGTGTTACAATATCTCCCCCTTGGGATCATTCGTCCTCAAATGAAGACTAAGCAAAGGAAACTGAAGTGAAAACAGCCCAACCAGCAACAAAACATGGAAATCAAGGAATAAACATGAAAACTGAACTTTTCAACTTAAAACATGGTTAAATCAACTTCGAAAACATGAATGCATGCTAGGATAATGAGAGTAACTGATGGAATAGGATCGGAGGAACATTCTAAGGATGAAACTATTACCTTAAGATGGAATAGAATTGGAAGGAAAGAGATGAGGGTACTTGGCTTTTATGGCTGATTCCGCTTCCCAAGTAGCTCCTTCAACAAGCTGATTTCTCCAAAGAACTTTCACCGAAGTGAATTCTTTGTTTATCAACCTCCAAATCTGACGATCAAGGATTTCTATGGGGACCTCCTCATAGGTGAGACTATCCTTCACACCTATATCCTCCAAAGGAACAATCAAGGTCAGATAACCAACACACTTCTTCAATAAGGAAACATGGAAAACTGGATGAACCTTTTCCAAATCTGATGGCAACTCTAACTTATAAGCAACCTTACCAACCTTCCTCAGAATCTGATAAGGACCTACAAAATGGGGACTAAGCCTCCCTTTCTTGCCAAATCTCTGCACACCCTTCATGGGTGATACCTTAAGAAAGACCCAATCATCAACTTCAAATTCTAATTCCTTTCTCCTCACATCCGCGTATGATATTTGTTGACCCTAAGCGGTTTTCAACCTCTCTCTAATAAGCTGAACTTTCTCCATGGTCTCATGCACCAAATCTGGGCCAATCAAAGCTGCCTCACCTACCTCAAACCAACCAATAGGAGATCTACACCTCCGACCATAAAGTACCTCATACAGAGCCATCAGGATGCTAGAGTGAAAGTTGTTGTTATAGGTAAACTCGATAAGAGGTAATTGATCATCCCAATTACCTTTGAAATCAATCACACAAGCTCTCAACATATCCTCCAAAGTCTGAATAGTACTCTCTGTCTGACCATCTGTCTGAGGGTGAAAGGTTGTACTAAGCTTCACCTGAGTACCAAGACCTCTCTGAAATGATCCCAAAAACTGAGAAGTAAACTGAGTACCCTTATTTGAAATGATGGACAAAGGAACACCATGCAATCGAACTATCTCTCGGATGTAGAGTCTGGCATAATCGTCTGTTGAATCCGTAGTCTTAACAGCCAAGAAATAGGATAATTTAGTCATCCGGTTGATAATCACCTAAATCAAATCATGTTGCCTTCGAGTACGAGGCAAACCTATAATGAAGTCCATATTGATCACTTTCCAATTCCAAGTTGGAAGGTCAATATCCTGAATCATGCCAACTGGTTGTTGGTGCTCTACCTTCACTTGCTGACAGTTGGGACACTTAACCACAAAACCGGCTGTGTCCCTTTTCATACTATTCCACCAATAGAATTCCTGTAGATCACGGTACATCTTGGTGGCACCAGGGTGAATGGAATATCTAGAACTATGAACCTCAGTCAAAATCTGCTGGCATAACCCATCTACATCTGACACACATAGTCGACCTTGAAAACAAAGTACACCATCTCCCCCTTAGGAGAAAACCTCAACTCTTTGCTGATGGACTGCACCCTTAAGTTGTAGTAAAATAGGGTCCATGTCTTTCTTTGCCTTCACTTCTGCTACCAAGGATTTTTCGAAACCATTCTGAACAATATCACCACCTTCAGTCGAGTCCATAAGGCAAACTCCCAACCGAGCTAGCCTATGAACCTCCTTAACCAGTTCCTTTTTTCCTTCTTCGACTGAAGACACACTATCCATCGACAATCTACTAAGTACATCCGCCACAACATTGGCCTCACCCGGATGGTAAAGCACACTCATGTCATAATCTTTAAGGAGCTCAAGCCATATCCTTTGTCGCAAATTCAATTCCTTCTGAGTGAAAACATACTGAAGACTCTTATGATTTGTGAATACATCCACATGCACCCCATACAAGTTATGTCTTCAAATCTTCAAAGCAAAGACCACGACTGCTAACTTAAGATCATGAGTAGGGTAGTTCTTCTCATGAGTCTTAAGCTGTCTAGAGGCATAAGTAATCACCTTACCACGTTGCATCAAAACACAACCCAAACCAATCCTAGAAGTATCACAATACACAACAAAATCATTTACGCCCTCAGGTAGAGCTAACACTGGAGTTGTGGTGAATCTAGTCTTCAATTCCTGAAAGTTCTTCTCACACGAATCAGACCACTGAAATTTTACCTTCTTCTGAGTCAATCAGGTCAAAGGGGCAGCAATGGAAGAAAATCCTTCCACAAACCTCTTGTAGTAACCAGCCAAACCCAAAAATCTCCTAATATCATATGGGGAAGTGGGTCTAGGCCAGTTCTTTACTGCCTCTATCTTTTGAGAATCAACCCAAATACCATCTTTAGTCACAATATGATCGAGAAAGCAACAGACGGCATCCAAAACTAACACTTGCTAAACTTAGCAAATAACTGTCGGTCCTTGAGAGTTTGCAACACAACTCTCAAATGGTCCGCATGCTCCTCCTCACTCCGAGAGTAGATGAGGATATCATCAATGAAAACAATAACAAACATATCTAGATACTGCTTGAACACGCAGTTTATCAAATCCATAAAAGTTTCAAGAGCATTCGTTAGACCAAAACACACAACAATAAATTCATAATGACCATACTGAGTCCTAAAGGCTGTCTTCGGAATATCACACTCTCTAACCCGAAGCTGATGATACCCGGATATAAGGTCGATCTTAGAGAATAAACTAGCACCCTAAAAATGATCAAACAAGTCATCAATCCTAGGAATGGGATACTTATTCTTGATTATGACCTTGTTCAACTGACGGTAGTCAATACACATTCTTAGGGAACCATCTTTCTTTCGCACGAATAAGATCAGAGCACCACATAGAGAAATACTAGGCCTGATGAAACCCTTATCAAGAATATCCTTCAACTCTTTAAGTTCTGCAGGGGCCATTCTATAGGGAGGGATAGAGATAGGATTCATATCTGGAAGAAAATCTATCCTAAAGTTGACTCCCACTTAGGAAGGACTCTAGGTAAATCCTCGGGGAACACTTCTGGGAATCACAGCGGGAACAGACTGAAGGGATGGGGTTTCAGACATCTTGTCCATAACCCAAACTATATGATAAACATACCCCTTTGAAATTATCTTCCTAGTCTTAAGATAAGATATGAAATTACCTTTCAAGGATGGTGGACTACTTTGTCATTCTAAAACGGGTTCATTTGGAAACTTGAAACTGACAACTCGAGTACGACAATCAATAGAAGCATAACAAGCATGTAGCCAATTCATACTAAGAATAACATCAAAATCTGTCATCTTCAACTCTACTAAATCCATTGAAGTGACTCTATGAAGGACCGAAATAGGGCAATTTTGGTAGATTCTTTTGGCTAATACTGACTCACCAATAGGAGTAGAAACACAAAAGGGTTCTAAAAAGCAATTCAGGACATACATCAAATTTGCATGCCATATATGGGGTCACAAAAGATAAGGAGGAACTGGGGTCCAACAAAGCATACACATCAAAAGATAAAACTTTCAACATACTAGTAACAACATCTAGGCAACCCTACTGGTCCTGACGAGAGGACATAGCATAAATTCGGTTCTGGCGCTGACCACCAGAACTAGAAGTTGTGCCCTGCTGGGCTGGTCGACCTCCTGGGCTGCTGGAGCAGACTGAGCCCTACTACCTCCCTGCCCCTTCTTAGCTGAAGGGCAGTCTCTAATCATGTGTACAACCTGTACACACCCAAAGCATGCACCTGTGCCCAAACAACACTCTCCCGGGTGAGTCTTCCCACACTTGCTGCAAATAGGGTGGGAAGATCCCTTCGTAACACTCCTCTAAGACTATGAATAGGAACCAGAACCTCTACCAGTCTGATCATGACAAGGCCTCTGGGCCGGGGTAGGAGCACTAGCAGAAGAATGAACGGGTTCTGATGACTTCTTCTAGAACGAGGAGCGATGTCCACCACCGACCTATGATGACCAAAACCTAAACCCTCAGATCTAGCCCTCTTGTTCTCCCTATCCATCTCCCTAAGCATGTCTTTCTCGATCTGGTGAGCATAGGTCATGAGTCTTGAAATGTTCATATCATTCAACAGCATAGCCGACCTACACTCTTTTTTCACCAAATCTGAAACACCATAGATAAACTTGATCATATGATCATGCGGGTCTGCTACCATAGAGGGAGCATACCTAGACAACTGAGTGAACTTTAAACTGTACTCGTGAACAGTCATATATCCCTATATCAAGTTTACGAACTCCTTAGTCTTCGCTTGCCTCAACTCTCAGGGAAAGAATTGGTCGAGGAAAGCTCTCTCGAAACACTCCCAAGTCATAAGGACCTCATCCCTAGCTCTATCTTCCTTCCATTGCGTGAACCAGATATGAGCCACATCCTTGAGTTGATAGGATGCCAACTCAACACAATCAACCCTAACCACTTACATCACATCAAAGATTTTCTTCACTTCATCAATAAAATTTAGCGGATCCTCATTCACTTTCGAACCCTAAAACTCCAGCGGGTGGACAAAATCATGAACTCGAGCCGCTACCCTACCTTGAGGGTGGATGGGGGAAGGAGCTTGTTGTTTGTCCTGAGAGGCCAAGGTCTGGGCTAGAAAATGGATGGCATTCCTAAACTCCTCATTCATGACCTCGGGGACCAGAACTGGAGGAGCAGCATTCTGAGCGGCTTGGTGAGGTATAGCACGTCGAGGCATAATCTAAATAGTACAAGATAAGAATTAGAGGAACATTAAAGTTAAGCTCTATCGCACGATAAGATCATGAAAGAAGTGAAGTTTTCTAAGACACCTCATAGCGTCCCTCTCATATATGTGGCGCACTTCACACACATGAAAGAGACTCTACTCGATGCGACTTTCAGACATCCTAGGACTTTTGAACCTGAGGCTCTGATACCAAGTTTGTCACGCCCTGAGGCTACCCCCTAGGCATAACACGGTATCCGGGATACAAGTGCCCCATATTAACCCTTGGTCATAGCATAACTCAGGTATAACAATTAAGCATAGCGAAAGTATAATACGAATTAGATAACTCAATCCATAAGATAAAATCAAAAGAACATGATTTGAAGAAGACCCAAATATTGTCTATGTCTGAAAAGCCTCTATACATGACATAAGGAGTTGCTAGGACAAGACCCTAGCTAACTCAAAGAACGAAAATAAGTAGTCAAAACAAACTAGAGTCATAACTAGCCCTCAAACAATAAGGACTCACCAACACTAACTGGATATCCTGCTTCATCTAGCCACGATCCTGATGGGAAACACCTGAATCTGCATCATCAAGAGGATACAATGCAAAATATACGTCAGTACTACATGATATACCGAGTATATGAGATATGCATGATCATGATAAAAACATACTTAAGACATGCTTAAGGTGAACCTTTTCTTAAAGAAATAACATAAGAGGATTTTAAGGATATAAGACATAAAACATGAAGTACGGTTAAAATTCAAAGTATGATATCATATAACTTCATAGCTTGAAAATAATCATGTGGAAGTTTTTCTTAATCGACATAAACCATGCTGAGCTACATGGAGTCTAGTGTCATGTACCCACACTGGAAAAGGTTATCTTAACCGGCCAAAGTTAGAACTATATTCATAAGGATCCTGTCATAAGCCACGGAGGGAAACCTAAGGTGGCAACATAGTTTTGGACTTGGGTTATCTAGAACCCTCATCGCTCGATGCTAAATACTACTCCCAAAATATATAATATAAGGCTCACAATCATGTGACATATCTATATGTCAAGCTTGTTCATAAACATTTTCATACCCTGGATCTTCATAATACTCATGAATCTTGGTTTAGAAAATGATTCATGAGCATTGATGGAACATCGGGTGTCTTGCATTACATAATAATTCATAGCTTGAAAACTTGCATGGCCTTAGTTCAATTTCATAATAACATATACTTTCATAAAACGTAGGAACTAGGCATGCACTTGCTTGAAAATCATTAAATCATGCTATCATTTTCCCCAATTTTCTTAAATCACTTCATGCATGTAGGATTTACCATAATTAACCTTCAATTCATGAAGTAGGAGTTCATATGTAAAATCCCATGCAAAATCATGCAATTTAATAGAATTTCATAATAAAATCTTGAGAAGGCAATTTTATACAGAACCTATAAGAATTTGGTAAGAACCCTAATTTGAAAGTTCATGAAATCACAATTTGAAATTTGGGGTTTTGGGCACAAGGGTGAAAGGAACCCATTGTTGAATACCCACATACCTTTATTGGAGTTAACCCACTTGAAATTGAAAAGATTAGGAGACTTGGACTTGGAGCTTGAGATCTTGAGCTTGAGAGAGTTTTTTTCCTTTTTGGGAGATGAATGAGGTAATGAGGAGGGACTTAGGCTAATAGGTTTAGAATTCATGCTAAAAATGGTCAAAACGACCTCACTTTGGAGTTAAAAGGTTGGAAAATGACTGAAATACCCTCGGAACTTAATTAAGAAAAATCTAATTTAAAACTCGGCTTCAGGTTCCACGGGTCCCTTCCACAGACCATTGAACTAACCACGGCTCATGGACTGGAGTCGTGGTTCCTGAGCCAAAGTTTCAGGCTACAGATGAGTTCCTACGACTCAACAGGACAACCCATAGAAATTTCTACGAGTCGTGGAACCAATTCGTGGTTTCATGGAAAGTGACTACTCTCTGTCTGATTTCCACGGGTTGGTTCCACGACCCATGGAGGCCTCCATGAACTGTGAGACTGACCCGTGGTTCTCAGACCTGAGGGTGGTCTACAGGGATTGAATCACGAGTCCTTTCCACGACTCGTGGAACTTCCCACGGCTCGTGGACTTGACTCGTGATCCCTGGGAGTTCAAAATTTCAGCAAGTTTTCTGAGTTTAAAAGATGGATCGATTGCCAGGGTGTTACACTAATATAGCATAAGATAATCTACCTATAGTCCCAACGGGCACCCATACACCTGAAGAACACATACAAGTGAAAATTAACCCTCCGGCATCCCATACTACCAGAGCATACACTGAGCAAATAGCAAATAAGGGTGGATCCGAATACAATATGCATGATGTGATATGATATGGTAGAACCAGTGTGATAGTAACCCTGTATGTACCTCCTCTAGCACCTATAGGACAATAAGTAGGATCCATGAAAGGATGCACCCTTATACCTCAACTACACCGTATACCCCACCTCTGGCACTCGCAACACGTAGTCCCTGATCTGGATCGGCAAGTTCCATGGAGGCCCGCAGACCATATACTAAAATAAAATGTGAAATCTCAAATATAATAGCCCAGAGTGTATCTGGGACTAAACAAGAGATCAAAACCTCAAAACAAATAACTGGAGTCTATCTAGGTCTAAATCCGTAGTAAAAAAAATATGTCTAGTGCTACGGCTCAGCCGAGTCTAGTATCAATATGTAAAACGATGATAAAATCATCATAATATCCCTTTTACTCCAAGAAGATCCATACAATCAGTTACAAATCCTTTTTATAATCATTTATACTGAAAATAGACCCTCGGGCCATGCAAGGTTTAGAAAACTGGTTATAGTAGGCCCGCAGCCAAAGTAGTAGTAAAATAATGAAGAAAAATCCCTTGCATGAATCATATGGTCGCAAACAAATAGTAGCCCATTGGCTCACAATCAACCTATCGGCCCTACACATGCTCAATCAGCTCTACAACAATGATATCCTGCCTAAAATCACAACTCAATGTCTGGGGCTCGCGGATATTCCCAAATATCCCACCGTCTATGGTCCAAAGGCATATACAAAGGCAACACAAGGCCATGAGGGTAATACTACAACATTATCGAATACTACAACCAGCATAAGAAACAATAAAGACAGAAGAGACAGACAAGGTATGGGGTGCCAACCTAGATTACCCAACCCAAGGATGCTAATTAATACAGTTATAGCCTATATACACAAAGTCTAAGATAGGAAAGACCGTAACCTACCTGTTGTCCGATGACTAACTGCTGGAATGGCATCGTCTAAGCTTGAACTAGTCCGAGAAGCCCTGAATCATGAACAAACTATTAAAATAGTATACTAAGACGTAGCCAACAGTACCCATATCACTAAAAGTTTAGTCGGGTTGAAATCTGGGTCAAAAGCGGGCTCGTGGGCCTCTCAACTCAAAACTAGAAACAAATTCACCACGAGGTTCCCAACCTCGCCAGGAGCACATGCCAATTTATTAAGCAGAAATAGAGTAAAGAAAGGGCCTAAAACATCCCGGAGAAGAAGAGGGAATCAAGCGAAAACTTGTAAAGTCAAGAATAAAAATGGAGAATTACATACCATGATGAGAGGGAGCAATTCTTACGAGATGACACACGTGAAACCACGAACAACAACCCTAACCAGCAGCTACAACTAAATAAGAAATCCCAAGTTATGCTAAGTACATTAATACAGGTTCTTAGCCATGGAAGAGGAGAAATTCAAAGAAGAAGACTTACCAAACGAAGAGGGAAATGAGATTGACCGCCAATTAATAAAATTCCAAGGCTAGGAATTAATATGGAACAATCTTTAGGTGAGAGAAAGTGATTTAGAGTGAGAGAACAATGATAAAATGGTCTGAAAATTCAAGGAATTGCACTTAAATAGTGCAGGATAAAGACCAGCGCAATTGCGCTGAAAGAGGGCTGGAGTGCACTGGCACAATCGCGCCATTCAGGCGGTAATAGTGTTGAAGGCAGCACAGCAGCCTAATGCCATCGGCGCTGAAGGAAGCAGCAGGCTAGTGCAATCGCGCTGCCCGGGTGCCGTTGGTTCTGAACATTTCCATGCTGCAGAAAACCAGTAGAAAAGAAAACTTCCATGGGAGGTTTTGGGCACAATCTAAACCTGATACACACAAACCAAACATTCTACTAGAGTGAAAATGATGTTCCGGACTCAACGGAATCAATGAAATGTTTATACGAGATTGTTTCAGAGGAATGTTGACCCAAGTCAACACTTACTAAAACCAACTAAACACCCAAAATGAGCATGTATTACCCGGGACCCAAACCAACCACCTACCTAGCCCAAACTTAACATTACGGAGCTAATGGAACCACCATATTTCAAATCCAATGCTCCAATCATCAAAAGTTGACCAGAGTCAAATTTCTAACTCCAACTAGCTTGAAATCTCAAAAATTGAGATAGAATCATACCGGAAGTTCCCAGGCCCCTACTAAAGGATTAACTAGACCAAAATCCACATTCTAAAGCTAACAGAACTATCGAGATTTGATTCCAAGCACGCTAGCTAAGAATATTGACTAAAGTAAATGATTTCCTTAGTTAAAGCTCTAAAACAGGGGAATGGTCAAAATGACCCAAAGAAAGGCCAGGGAACCAAACTACTAGTCCCATCAAGCCATAAATGACTTAGGGCTGCTACTGGAAAGCTCTAAGAGTACAAAAAAGTCAAAAATACGTGAATGACCGGAAGGTTCATTACAATTATTTGATTAGATAGCATGCCTATAGGATATAACTTAGTGTCTCAATCTGTCTAGAAATCATTGAATTAAGTTAGTTACTAACCATATTCTAGCATGTTTGAATTGGCAATTGTTATTTTAGTGATAAGAAAAATCTGTATTTAATAACAAGTAGAAAGTAGAAATAACATCTTTGACTATTTATGAAAAATAGTAAGTAAAAGAGATGAAGGAGAAAACCGAGCCCACTGCATACATAGTGTATCCTTAAGGAAATTATTCCCCTCAAGCACCCGAGGTTGATGAAATATATCCTTCTAGGATAGAACAGTTTAACTACAACAGAACAACGATACCTTAAATTCTATTGCATGGCGAACCACCCAATGGTAGTAAATCACACCTGAATTTATGAAGAAATGTAGAAGTATACTTAACAATTTTGTACTAAAATAGTACTTAAATTTGTGATTCATATCTGAGGAAGAATCAAATATTTATAGCCAAAAAGCACTGCTTCAGAAAAGAAGCAAAGGTTCAGAAGAGTTGCACTATTTCAGATACGTTGGGACGATATGTGTTTCGCACATGAGGAAGTGCACATTGTATATCCCATCGTATGAGAAACCAATGAGACTGTTCAAATTGGCAGTCATGTGCGATAGGATATGTGAAATGCACATGCCAATGTGCGGCTTGCATGTCTCATTGCATGTCAAAAAATAGTGAGTCAAAATGATGCACCCTTTTGATGTGCGATTCATGTGCATTTTGCGCATGCCGATGCGCGGCTCGCACATAGAGAATTCTGGGTTAGAATTTTTGTTTAAACAATTATGTTTAAATAAACTTTGTCTAAAAAGATAATCTCTCAATTGATCTTTGACAAATCCAAAGCCAAAGCCAAAGTCGAGACAAGCGAGTGACAATGATGGCGTGAGGCTTGTCTTCTTCTCAACCCCTTTAAGACAATGAGGAAGTATTTTTTAATATAAATACTTGAAATTTCCTTTCCACCACCAATATAAGACAAATGATCTTTACAAAAGCAAAAGAAAATTTTCATTTTCCCTCTATTTCAATTCCCTCCATTTTCCATTGACTTTTCATTAATAAACCCCAATAATCCCCCATATGAATGGAGAATGGCTATAAGATGAAAGAATAATACGGACAAGTGTGTGATCTACAAGCAAGTGCATCTGGATAAGTAGGTTTTTCTTTGAACTTTCCATAGTAAACTTATATCGTATGCACTCGGTCAATCAGTAGATATGATATCTTTGAACCATCGAACTTTGTTGTACATCTAGACAATACAAGTCACATAACTAACCTTTAACCATTTATATTTCTATTATGACTCAACACACTGCGAGTGGCACGTACCCTAATCCACCAGATGAGAGAACCAATAATCAACCCAACACTTAGTGAAATAACAACTCAAAAACCAATTTCATTAAAATAAACTAACATTCATAGTCAAAATACTAATAAAATAATAACATGTGGAAATACCCCTAGAATCTGAAAGTCATTGTACCAAAACATCTACTAATGTCTAGAATATGGGGATGCAACCCCAAAACAAAGAGTCTAAGTCCAAAATAATAGACAAGAGATGTACAGGAGGAAACCATGGTAGTCAAATGATTAGCTCACCCTTGGAATTTGGAATCATCGGGACCATAACTGAGGTCGCGTAGCATCCACTGGAATATGTCCTATACTCACAAAATAAAAGCAAGTGCAGAATTAGTACACAACCACAGTGCACTGGCAGGATCATCGGCCAGCTCCAATAAATAATAAATGAAAAATAAACCAAGGCTGAGTAAAGTACGACAAACATGAACAATCATGTTAGCAATATCATTTCATACTCTCAGTCTTCCCTCTAACTTACCAACTATCACTTGCCTAACAGCTGCCAAAAGCGGAAGCTTCAATGTTGATGGGCTTATTGTCTCTTTTCTTATCTTAAAAAAAGGGAAAATAAGAGAGGGATCACTCCTCGGGCAGTCGCTCTGCTGATTGACTACTACATCTAGGGACGGGAATAATCCCGAAAGAGAGGTCTTTCTTTATGGTTATGAAATCGCTTTGATTGAAAAGCAAGTCGATGATGCCATAAGTCAAACGAGCGGGTGAGGCGAGAGTACTTCACTGCACTCACTGGAGAGAGGGTAACATATCCTATATAGTAGTAAGGTCTTATCCCATTATTAGTAGCCGAAGTGTGGGCCGGCTAATTCAGGAAAAAACTTTCACATGTGCATAGGAAGACTAGAACATGTTTAATAAGCCTTAGTCGACCTCCGGAGGATAACAATTTTCTTTTCCAATCTGAGATTATGTAGCAGGTTCAACAACCAAACAATGACAATAAGTATATACCCTTTTTAAGCAACTCCGACCAACCAAGGATCCCTAGGACAACACCTAAGTGTTTAACATGCAATTCCCAGTCTACACAAGAACCAACCCATATTTAAGTATAACTACCTGGCCTTTCATGGACCAATATACAACAATAGTTTCAATAATCAACCCGGTCCACTCACAGGACCATCAAAAAATATAATCAACAGTGTAATTAAACCCGTACCAGGTGTAGTATCCGAGCCAACTATTGTAAAACCTATAACAGACGTGTTATCCTAGTCAACTAATAAGTATCCCATACCAGGCATGGTACCTAAGCCAACCAAATGTCATACAAAAGCCAATAGTCAACAAACAATGAACAAATCACACTTGTAAGCCAATAAGCAACAAAACCAAGTTCATTTTATATGACTGACACCCGGATAATTAGACATTCATAATCCCATTCCCTAAGCATGCAATGTATATACAATACTAGCGACAGTTACATGAACACAATTTCATTTGGAAAAATCATAACCATCACATATCTCGAATAGCTTGAAAACTCTACTGGACCGGAGTGTAACACCCCAGAATTCGATTCAACTTTTAAACTTAGAAATATCTAAAATTTTATCTTTCCAGGGATCACGAGCCTAAACCATGAGCCGTGGATTAAACCATGATCCATGGAATACACTCGTGGAAAGTATTCTGCAAGTCCTTCCTCTGTTCTGAGAACCACGATCGGAGTCTACGAGTCATGGTTGACTTCACGGGTCATTAAACCAACTTGTGGAACCAGATCAGAGGGTGGTCAAATCCCTCAGAAACCACGACAGGTTTCTATGGTCCATGGAAGTTTCCACGAGCCGTAGACCCTACTCGTGGAATCAGTTCTGCAGCTTCCTCTTCTAACTCAGGAACCACGAGCACAATCCATGAACCGCGGTTTGGTCTATGGTCAGTGGAAAAGGCTCGTGGAACTTGAAGATGAGGTTTTTAACAGCTTTTTCCAAATTAAGTCCCAGGGGTATGTTTGTAATGACCTACCCTTTTAACTCTTAAGTGAGGTTGTTTTGACTATTTTTGGTAGGGTTTCTACCCTAATTATCCTAAGTCTTTCATTATTCCTCATTCACCTCCCAAAAGAGGAAAGAACTTCATCAACTCTAAGTCTCAAGCTCCAAAGCAAAGGTTTCAATTCTAAGTCTCCATTCTTCTCATTCTTAGTTGAGCAAGCTTCAAATCAGGTATTTGGGCATTCAATAAGGGGATTCTTCCACCCTTATACCCAAAACCCTAATTCTTCAAATTGATTTTTATGAAGGTTCAAGTTAGAGTTCATACTCAATTCTCATGGGCTTTTCTAGTAAGTGTGTTCTCATGATTCTTCAATAAATTCTAAGTTCAATTTCATGATTTACATGGGTTTTATAAATGATTATATATCTCATGATTTGAAGGCTAACCCTAGTTCAATGTTACATGCATGACTTAATTTAAGAAAAATTGTATGCATTGATATTATGATCTCAAATACCTTATGAATTGCATGCCTAATTTTTCAAATTATGAATTTAGAAAGAAAAGTGAATTATGGCTATGTTAAGCTTTAAGACTTATAATTTGAATTTGCATGACATTAGATATATCCTTATGCTTTTCAAACTAATTTGGCATTAGATATGTCATAAGTATATTGTCAGCTATATGTATGTTTTGGGAGTAGTATTTAGCACCGAGTGTTGAGTGTTCTAGTGTAATGACCCTTCCGGTCATTTCCACGTTTGAGTTTTGAAGTCAAGCAAATCGACAAAAGATATCGTAAGACCTTTAACAAATTTCCTGAACTTTGGGTCAAATGTCTCGGGGCTTTTCTCCCAATATATAAAGAGTTAGAAGTCTCCCAAAATACCAAATCGAAGGTCTACGAGTCTAGTTTCCAACGCACAAAACCGCACGTCCAAATAATCTCGGAGCAAAGAGTTATGACTGTTTTACCGCGGACTGTCTGGCAGAAAACGGGGTTGCGAACCGGGTCGCGAATCGGGTCGGGTTTAACCCGATTTAAGCTTCAATTTCACGTTTTAAAATGCCATTTCAGTCCCGAAACAGTGATAAAATATAAGGGAGGATCCCGAGAGAATTCTTGAATATCGAAATCGTGCGTAGGCAAATTACGAGCCTAAACTTAAGAACTTTATTAGCATCGTGCGTGTATTTGAAATATTTATTTAAAAGTTTAATTTGGTAAAAATTATATTATTATACCCTTTGAAAAATATATTTGATACGATATAAGTGTATACGTATTTATTTTATAAGGTTTTTTATACTCCATAATATTTTAACGGAGATAGTAAATTTAATTATGTTGAAAATTATTATTATAATATAGTAGGTTTATTGGAAATAATTTTCTATGAATTATGGTATATTTAAAATATTATAATTATTTTACCACAAACTTATGCAATACCCGAGTATATACTTAGCGGGACAAGTTGGTTGCCACCTCCACTTCCACGTGGAAGTGGAGGGCTAACACAACACATAGCAAGTGAAATGTGGCAGCATGTTAACCTTTCATAACAGTGAAAGTGGTTGCCTAACTTATATTTACTACTTATTAAGTAGTTAATTATGGAACATGACAATGAGAATTTGTGCAATTCTCACAAACACTTAAATTACATAGCTTATCCATATACTTTCATACGTACAGAGAGGGGAATTGGTGGGACCAATTTAATGTTATGGTTATATTAAATTGGTTGTAGAAAATCAATTATCTACGTCAAGTTATTCCGTCCCAAATCCGATTCCGATTCCGATTTGGTTTTGGATTTTCTCGGAGTGGTTCGAGCTTGGACATCGTGTTCCAGCAGCTTGTCGTCGGACGACAGGTAGGTTACGGTTTAATTTCCCCAGACTCCGTATATATAGAATAAAATTGTATTAATGGGCATCCTTGGGTTGGTATTAGGTTGGTACCACAGACCTTGACCGCTTTATTCATGTCCGCTATTTTTTTATTCCTCCGTTGCTTGTTAGTATTTGCGGATATATTTTATTTACCCTTGTGGTCCTGCGAGGCCTTGTTGACTCTGGAACATAGAAGGGGGGATTTTGGGAATGTCCGCGAGTCCCGGGCATAGTATTATCCTTCTAGGCTGGTTATGCTTGCTGAGTAGCTGTGGGCCTGTGCAGGGTCGATAGGTTGATTGTAAGCTGCTGGGCAGCTATTGTGTGTGATCATATCATTTCCATGCATATAAGAGGTTTTATCCATGTTTTACTGTGGTTTTGGCTTCGGGCCTACTGGCACTGTTTTTTAAACCTTGCATGGCCCGGGGGGCCCATTTTTGATGGAAATGATTTGGAAATGGTTGATTTCACTTGTGGAGATTTTTGGGCAAGAAAGTAAAATTATGTTTTAAAACACCAGTTTTACTACTACACTAGACTCGGCAGGGCCGGAGTGCTAGTTGAGTTTTCTTGCTACTTGAGATGATTTTTAGCCTCGGTCGGACCGAGCACCTGAGATGACTTGTTACTGTTTAGACCCGGTTACGCTCGGGCACCCTTGGAGGGGGTTT